>ML681990.1:42389120-42774691 GCA_007922195.1 Podocnemis expansa
CGGTCCTGCTCCCGGTGGCCCTCCCGCTCCTGGCCGCCCCCGCTCCCCGCCGCTCCCACAAACTTACCTTGTGGCTGGAGCCAGACGGCCTAGCCACCGCTCCTGAGGCAGAGAAGCTCTATGGAGCATGCCCAGATTTTCTGGGCATGCTCTGTTAGAGCTTCTCTGGGCGGGAGTTTTCAAAACTCCCTGCTCCACAGGAGCTCTATTGAAGAACTCCGGCTGCCGGCAGTGCGCTGCCGGCAGCTTTCCCTGCGCTGGCGGCTGTGGCGGGCTGCGCTGCAGTGCGCCAGCGCAGCTTAGAGGGAACATTGCCTTTGAGCTTCCATCCTAAACAACCCACGCAATCCATTGTCTACAGCCAAGCCCTAAGATATAACCGCATCTGCTCTGATCCCTCAGACAGAGGCAGACATCATGAGGATCTCTATCAAGCATTCTTGAAACTACAGTACCCACCTGGGGAAGTAAGAAAACAAATTGACAGAGCTAGACAGGTTCCCCGAAGTCATCTACTACAGGAGGGACCCAAGAAAGAAAGCAACAGAACACCACTAGTCACCACATACAACCCCCAAGTCAGACCTCTGCAACAGATCATTAAGGACCTACAGCCTATTCTAAAAGATGACCCCTCTCTCTCTCAAGCGTTAGGAGACAGACCTCTCCTTGCTTATAGGCAGCCCCTTTATCTTAAACAGATTCTCACCAGCAACTACAGATCTAACAACAGAAACATTGAAGCAGGCAAACACCCCTGCAACAAACCACGCTGCCAAGTCTGCCCACATATCTGCACAACAGATACCATCATAGGTCCTAATCAAGCCTGCTCAATCAAAGGCTCATTTACCTGCTCATCTACTAATGTGGTCTATGCCATCATGTGCCAGAAATGCCCCAACACCTTATATATTGGACAAACAGGAAGATCACTGCATAAGAGGCTGAATGAGCACAGAGCTGATATCAGAAATCACAAAACAAAGAAACCAGTTGCTGAGTACTTCCATCTTCCTAATCACTCGATGACTGATTTGTTAACGACTGTCGTTAGAGATGTAGCTGGGACATCAAGACTTCAAAGAGAAACAGCTGAACTCAAATTAATATGCAAGCTAAATTCTGTGAAAGCAGGACTTAATTGAGACTATGGGTTCTTTTCCCATTACAATAGGTAATTTGACTTCAGGCTTCCCAGGGTTTAAACCTAACAGCTGCTCTGATTTGCTGTTACTGTATGACCTGATCCTGTGTTTTATACCCCTTTGCATTTAGTTTCATTCCTTTCTGTAAGTTCACCCCTCTTCAAAGCATCTGAGGAAGTGGGATCTTCTCCCACGAAAGCTCATGCGAAAAATAAATCTGTTAGTCTTAAAGTGCCACACAACTCATTGTTGTATTATTAGGAATGGGATAGATAAGAGAATATTCTGTGTGAATCCATGGAATGCCTGCAGATCTGATATCCCCATCTCAGAAAAGATGTTTTGAATTGGTAAGGGTACAGAAAAGGGCAACACAAATGATTAGGCTTATGGAAAAGCTTCCATATGAAGAGGGAGAGAGAGAGAAAAATGAGACTTGTCAGTTTGGAAAAGAGACAATACAAGGGGATATGATTGGTGTGGAGAAAGTAAATAAAGTGTTATTTCCTCCTCATAATGTGGGAACTAGGGGATCAACAAATGAAATTAATAGGCAGCATGGTTAAAATGAACAAAAGGAAGTATTTCTTTACCCAACACGCAGTCGACCTATGTAACTCTTTGCCAGAGGATGTTGTGAAGGCCAGGACTATAAAAGAGCTAAAAAAGGACAACTGGTAAATAAATTCATGGAGGATAGGTTCAGGGGTTAAAGTAAGCTGGAAAGCGGCAGATCACTGTTCTGGGGCCCACTATTTTTAGGGGCTCAGCATTCCAGGGCCCCTAAAAATAGAAAATGGAGCTGGAATGCTCCATTCTGGGGCCCACCATTTTAAAATAGCAGTCCATGGAATGCAGCATTCCTGCTCCATTTTCTACTTTTAGCAGCCCTCACACTGAACCCCTAAAAATAGCAGGCCCTTGAATGCTGTTCCTCCACATTGTGTGTGGGGGGGAGGATAATGGCGGCAGGGGAACTGCCCTACCCTGGTCTGAGTGTCTTACCTGAGCGTGCTCAGTCAGAGCAGTGTCAGGCTAGAGCCTCAGCCCATGCTGGAGCTGCCCTAGTGACATGGTGGCCAGGTAGGGATGGTGTGGGAGGTGTTAGGGAAATCCCTGGCTTGGGAAGAGGTGACCCAGCCTGGTGGGGAGAGGGCACTGGGGGAGGAGGGGGTTGGCCCAGGGTAGCGAGGGAGGACTGTGTGGCACGGCAGGGGGTTGGAGACAGGTTAGGGGACAGGTGGTGAGATGGGAATCAGGGGCAGGAGCTGGGGTAGGAAGCAGAAGTGTGGGGCATAGGTGTTTGGGGGGGCAGCAGTTTGGGTATGTGAGGGCAGCCTCCCCTGGCGTGAGGGTGGCCTGCCAAATTATACTTTAACCCCTGGATAGATTCATCCATTGCTATTGGCCTAAACGTGCAGGGATGCAAAACTTTGCTGTGAAGTGTTCCTAGACCCTGTTTGCCAGAAGCTGGGAATGTGTGACGGGATTCTGTTAATTCCCTCTAAAACACCTGGCATTGGTCATTGCCAGAAGATGGGGTACTGGGTGAGATGGATAAGTGGTCTGACCAGTATGGACTTCTTGTGTATCCTTGGCATGTCTTAGACATGCAAATCTGGAAGATATGAAGGGCTGCCACTTAACATTATGCATTAGATCTTCACCTAAAATAGACGCCCACTTAGGTAAAGTTGTATTTCAGTCCTTAAGGTGCTGAGTTCCGTAAATGGAATTTGGAGTACTGCTTGCCAAACTGTACCAGGAATGGGAGTATGCAGAGGAGACTTAAAGCAGAAATGAAGCTTATACGCAACCAACCTGTAGAGCTCATTGCTAGGGGATATTGAGAAGGCCAAAACTATACCTGGGTTTTAAAAAAACATAAAATAAAAAGACGAATTCTTGGAGGATAGGTCTAACAGTGCCTGTTAGCCAAGATGGTCATGGAAGTAATTGCATGCTTTGGTTGTCCCTAAGCCTCTGGGACTGGTTGGCAGACAATGGATCACTTGATAATCATCACATTCTTTTCATTCCCCTTGAACCATCTGGTGCCGACCACTGTTTGGAGGACAGGATAGTGAGCTAGATGGAGCACTGATCTGATTCAGTATGTCTATTCTTATGTTCTCAACTATAACCAGAGTTCTTTGAGATGTGCTCTGTATATTGAATCTTCACATATCTTCCCCTTGTCTTCACAGTCCTAATAAAACCTACCTCTAAGAAGGGAGTGGTAGGAAGCAAGGCAGTGGAGGAAGCCACATGCCCATTTTATAGACTAACCCTCAGAAAATTCAGGAACAGTGTGGAGGTGGTAGGAGGAATGCCAGCAGAAAGCTCCAGTGTCCAGGCTGCACCAACCAATGTAACCCAGAAGTATGAATCTGTAGAGTCCATCTTGAAGTAGTCTGATTACAAATAAGTAATCTTCATTTGAAACTAGCTGAAAATCTGACCCTTTAAAAAATGTGTCCTGCAAGTCAGGAGCCCATCATACCTGTAATTGATTAGACCCTTTGAAATTATGGTCATTAAAGAAAATTAGAACCTTAAGCTTCAGAAGGAAATATCTTCCTTAGAAAACTGAGTTGTTGGGTTTTTGTGCAGTAATAATTTTCAGTAATATTTATTTATTACTAATAATATTTTTAGCTACTGCATACAGAACAAGAGCTGGATTGATAGAAAACAAAATGGTTCCATCAGTGTTCTGAGTGAGCTATGAACTGCAGTGTTTCTAAGTAGAATACGATAGCATCTATTATAATTCATAAATGTACAAAATGTTATCCATTGTTCTCTCAAGGATAATTTATCTGTGTATAACAGGCACATTAACATCTCTTCAAATCAAAATTATATGTGCCATTGTTAGGTGTTTCATCCAAAGTCAGATCAACAGAGTGCTGTGTCCCCTAACAAAGGGAACTGTATAGTGCCAAAATGTGTCATCTAGCCATTGGCTTAGAATCCAACGTTGAGATCTGAAATAAAGAGTTAAAATGTCTGCAGCCATGTGTCGGTAGGTAAGTATGTAGCATTACACCTTGCATGTAGATTCAGAAATTGAGTCTGAGAAATTATAATCGGCTTTTGGAGGCCTGGGTGGGCATCATGACTTCACTGATTAACATGGGGCAATATTAAAACTTTCAGTGATAGATTAGATAGCTCAGATTAGGCCAATCTGTGTTCAATCCCCTAGATCATGTGGACTCTAGAAAGATGATGTCTCTCTTTTCATAAAAGTTTTCAAAATTAATAAGCGTGCATTTTTAAACAAAAGGGGCCCTTTTAGACTACAGAGCCAATAATTTTCAGTTACCAAAAATGGCAATGAGAATTAAAATTTCAGAGAAAGGAAAAATACAAAACTTTATACTAATTTTTACAAAAATATTTTTATCATTTTAATCCATATATATTTTTCAGACTTAAGTATATTTCAGCAGATGGATATTTCAGATGGAAGCATTAATACAAGGAGACAGAAACACCTTGTAATTCTCCATGTTGTCACTTAGTTCTGTATTTATTGCTGACATTTATTTCTACAGGTGACCGAGCTGGAATGTGTGAGCAGTCAAGCAAATGCCGTCCATACCCATAAAACAGAATTAAACCAGACAATACAGGAATTAGAATCTACACTGAAGAAGAAAGAAGAGGTATATACTAACATAAATTCCTAACTACTAAAGTGACTTTTCAAAATTGGTTATAAAAATTAGTAATGTTAATTTTAAATGTGCTAGTGAGTACAGTTAATTTCTGTGTCGACTGAAGTAAAAAGGATCAATATTTCAGCCTTTTTGAGGCTAATAATAATTTTTTATATATTGTCAACCCCAACTATTGCTTAGATTTTAGTGTATCTGAGCTAAAAGTCTGCATTATTTCTGTTCACTCTTCCCAAGTATCTTTCCTTGCAAAAGAAAGAATGCACTGAAGCATGCAGCATTTCTTCACAGCAGCTGTCAGAGTGAAGGACTCTGAATTCCAATTGCAGGCAAACGGCATCAGTGCAAGTATTTATTTTAAAAAATGAGCTATAAACACTTCATTCCTTTCTCAGGGAAGTGAGGTTTGTGGATAACAGACCAGTCTTTGAGTTAGATTATTTCAATATAGCTAATTTTGTGGGTCATGATGGCCCTGCCTTTTCTTGTAAATAAACTCTATTGCTAGTTGGTGCCGCTGTTAACTGTGCCATCAGCTGTGGTCTGGGCCAGGAGGGTGTGAAGAATTAGAGAAGTCACCTGTGCTGCCCCAAAAGCAAAGCACACTTGCCCTCAACAGGGACAGTTATTTGGAATTGTCCTCTGTGGCTTCCCCCATTACCAAAGATTCTAAGACTAGCAGTACATAGGAACAGAGGCATTACTGCATGAGACCATCATCAGTTTATCCAGTGTCTTGTTTCCAACAGTGACTGGCAACAGATGTTTAAGAGAAAATGCAAGAACCCATGATATTGGCAGTTAGGGAAGAACTTCCCCACAGGGCAAGTTTCTTCCCAACCCGTCTTACAGATTAATTTCTGTCCTGAGATGTGGGGATGGGTATTAGTTATTTCTTTTTGTTGTTTTTTTAACCCTTACTTCTCCAGGTCTGTATGTTCTTGTTATCCATGTAAATGTCCAGTTCTCTTTTGATTCTTGCTAAGCTCTTGCTCTCTGTGATGTTCTGTGACAAATTGTTCTTGTTCTCCAGGATAATTGTGCATTGTGAGAAAAAAATATTAACCAGTTTTAAAGTTGCTGCCTTTCAATTTCATTGACTGACCGCTTGTTCTTGTGTTGTGAGAATGAGCGAACAGAAATTGCTCTATTCTATTGATCTTGTCTATTCTCTCTATACCAGTCCTTTTGAATACCTTTACCATCTTCATCCCTTCAGACTCCCTTCTCTCTAAACTAAATCATTATCAGTCTCTCTTCATATGGGAGTCAGTGCTCAGAACTTTGTTAAAGAAATTTCTGCTGCCACTCCTGCTGTTACTGGCTTCTTCCCTTGCTAATGACATAGTAAGCAACTTCCAGCTGAAGTCTGGAGTTCTGTCTTGAAAAGGAGTACATTAGTATACATTAAAATAATTATAAAAAGTAAATACAGATCAAGATTGCACTTTTAATTATTGTGACCCTCAATTTTCCAGAAGAAATACTCCAACCTTGCTGGGGTGAGGTGGGGAAAACTCCACAAAGCTTAGACTTTGATAGCAAATACATTGTTTGAGTTGTTACACTTTTCAAGATGGAATTGTTCATTGTTGGCATGTGATTGCTTAACATGCAGAAGAATACATTAAAGAAGTTGCTGATTCCAGGCTATTAGTGTATTTTTTGGACTTCACACAAAAGAAGTGTCAAGGTAAGCAACTACTCGTCAGTTTTGGTATAACTGGAATGACTTGGCCAGAAAGAGAATAAGTAGCCTATTTGCATCAAGTGCGGATCTGGTTATGTATTATTAAAGGAATTGTTTTTCCTCCCTTAGGAAATAGAAAGATTGAAACAAGAAATTGATAATGCCAGAGAGCTTCAGGCACAGAGGGATTCTTTGACCCAGAAGCTGCAGGTAAGCTCCAATATTATATATGTTGATTCAGATAGAGAAAAAGGAAAGTTGGGTGTTAAGCAGATGTTTATATTGATCCTATGTGCAGCTTCTCCAGTCCTAGCTAGATTCACCCAGACTAGCAGGGAGAGGCATAACTTACATGTTCCTGAACCGATCTGGGCCCACGTGTGCCGGGGGAATTCAAACTAAATTGCTATTTGCCCTATTTTGGTTTTTCCTCCATAGCGGAGCAGTTTTAATTTGCAGCTGGAGCTTCATAGTAGCCACTATAGAGGAGGGTGATTAGGAAAGGCACCACATTAATGCATTCTCTACACCCCTTCACAGACCAACACTGTTCCCATTTTGAGCATCAGTTGGTTTCTTGCAGGTCTTTCTGGCAGACATGCTGCCATTGAGTGCTTCATCAGGTTTTGAAGCACATGCTGGGATGAATCTGGATGGAACTGCAGTTGCACTCTAATAAAATTTGATTTTAAAGTGTCCATATATACAGAATCTCTTTGTTCCTTGTTGGTTTGAGTAACTTAACAATTCTTAACATTCTCAGGAGTCTCTAAACCCAGCATGCTGGGGAAGGGTCTTGTTGGGTGTTTGTGTTGGTTTGTAAAAATTAATTTTAGAGCTTGGTGCTTCAGCAAATTGAAAATGGAACATTGAGTCTTTTGCCTCTTGAAGTCAGTTTAAACTTAACCCCAGTCTGAATTTGTTATTTTGATAATTCAGTAGTCCTGTACAAAATGAGTTGGTGACCCAGTCTGTTCCTTTGTGCATATAGTTTCCAGTTAATATGTAGAAGTCCAGAGGTACTTGGTGATCAAATTATTCTCCTATTTTGAGCAGAGGCGGGCATTAACAAAGATTCTGTGTTCAAACACGTCCAGAGTTTAGGAGCTCTGGAATCCATGCTTGAATTGTCTCTTGGGCCCACATCTAGTTGCTAGAATAGGTCCCTTCAGATCTAGACTGGAACATGTAGAACAGGGCAAGGCAAGGAAAAGGTTTCACTGCCTTTTTTTGAATCTGTTAGAATCAAAGAATCATAGGTTTAGAAGGGATCACAAGGGTCACATAGTTGAACTCTCTGCCACGATGCAAGATTTCTTGCATCTAAAACCATCCAAGACAGATGGCTGTCTAGCCTCCTTTTGAAAACATCCAGTGATGGAGCTTCCACAGCATCCCTAGGCAGTCAGTTCCCTTGTCCTACTGTTTGTACAGTTTTCCTGAGTTTTAGTCTAAATCCGTGATGCTGTAGGTTGAACCTGTTGCCTCTTGGTAAGAGAGAACAATGCTGGAGTTTGAAACCCCTGCCCTCTGTGGTAGGAGAACAATTCTTCTCCAGTTTTTCTCATGGCAGCCTTTCAAGTGCTTGAAGACTGCATCATATGCCCCCTTAATCTTCTCTATTCCAAACTAAGCATGCCCCATTCCTTCAGCTTTTGCCCATATGGCTACCATTCCATCCTTTTGATCATATTTGTCACTCCCTCTGAATCCCTTCCAGTTTCTCCACAGCCTTTCTAACTGGACGAAGTATAACCAGTACAGAGTAGAGCAGTACTATCGCCTCCTGTGACTTGCATGCTATGTCTCTAGTAATGCAACCTAAAATTGCATTTGCTTTTTTGCAACAGCATCACATTGCTTACTCAGGTTCCAGTTGTGATCTACCACAGCTCCCAGATCCTTCAGCTATGCTGCTGTCAAACCAGTTATCCCACATTCTGTATCTGTGCATTTGTTTTTCTTCCTTCAGTGTAGCATCTTACCTCTGTCTTCACTGAATTTCATTTTGTTGTCTATAGCTCAGTTCTTCAGTTTATGAAGATCTCTTTTGAATTTTAACCTAGCCTCCAAGATATTGGCAACTTTCCTCAGCGTTGTCACCTGCAGATATGATCAGTATGCTTTTATGACATCCCTCTCTGCAGTCTGGACTGTATATTGCTGTCATTGATATCCCCCTGCTCCTTGGTTTCATCTTGCACTTGTCACACTGTGTGAGCACCTGAATCCTGGGGCAGCCCACATCCAAACATCTGCAAGCAAGTGGTCCCTGACCTACTGAATGAGTGCTTCTGGGCAGCCACTTGTAGGATTATGCAGTCATGTAATCTCTAGCCAATGTCCCCAGTCCCAGAGGCAACCTTTTGAATTGCCATCTTACTGAGTTCAGTGCTGCCCAGTGTACTCAGCAAGCTCATTGATTGGTTGATTTATCAAAGAAATTTGTATGCACCAGCTCTGTGACTCTAAATGAAGTCTCTACATACCACAAACCATATGCACTACTTTAGAGAATGCAAGTAATTAAAGTTCATTATGTACAGAAAGATTTTAAATGATTAAAAGCCAGAAGAATATAAATCAGATTTGAGCAGGAAGAAATAAAAGCAAATCACATTCTAAATTAAACTTAACATTTCAATAACCTTAGTTTCAGATGATTCTCACCACTGGCTGTTTGGTCGGCCTCCAACAAGGCTTCCCCTTGTGGGCAGTTTTCCTTGATGTTGTCTTGTTGTTGGTTAGAAGAGAACACTCGAGACCAAAATCTCTCTCCTTTTAACATGTTCTTACATCCAACTCTGTGATCTCACCACCTCCCCCCTCAGAGTCAGGTAACACAAGTATCCATGCATGGTTTTCTACACGTCCTGAGTCAATGAGCATCCCATTATCAGATATGCAGGCCAGTCCATTGTTCCTATGCGTATGCCTCGGCAAGATATGAACTCTTACTCTGCTTTGTGTTTGCCCGGATCTGTTAAAGTCATGTGAGAGATGCATTTGGGAATATTACATGCGTGGTTATGAAGCTCACCTATCTGACATTGCGAGAAGCAGTCTATCATCACAATAATGTTCAGCATGTCATGAGCATTCCAAAAACACCGTACAGGATGTACTTTGCATTAAACAATGTATAATTGCACTGTCAGGGTGAACATGAATGATACACAATCATACAGTAAGGATATACCTGGGTCCATTGTGTCATAGCCCTCTATTCCTACATGCAGGTACCTAATAAAAATGTTAAGCACCACCAGACCCAGAAGAGATCCCCATCTGAGACCGCCTTTCAATCTGATATGATTCCTTTTATGGTTACTTTTTGTTTTCAGATAGTTCAACCAGTTATGTACCCACTTAGTGGTAGTTCCACCAAGCCTCATTTCTCCAGTTTACTCATTCGAATGTCATTCGGGACTGTGTCAAAAGCTTTACTTAAATCTGAGTTCATCCAGTTCATATGAAATTACAGTCTGTTGACCCAGAGGGTAAGCCGATCTAAACTTTGAGTTAGAAAGTCCATCGTCTATGGGGAGAAGTCTTAATCATCACTGGCTTGCAGGGGTTAAAGTATAATTGGCAGGCCCCGGAACCCTCCTAAATTTCTGGGCCCCCTTCATGCACCCCAGCTATTGCCCTCCCAAATGCCTGCCCCCCACCGCAGCTACTGCCCCTGAAACACCTACCCCATCAGACCACTCTTTCTCCCCACGTTTTCCTCAGCCCCCATCCCTAAGCTCCCTCCCCCCATGTCCCCACTCCATCCCTCCCAGCTCCTCCATCTTCACTTCACCCCCATCAGCCCCCCACCCCCTCCACACATCGCCAGTCCACCATCCCACTCCTCCTTCCTACCCCCCCCATGCTTCCTTGCTTGCACCAGCTGCCTGACTGTCTCCAAACCACCCCCCAAGGCCACTGAGGTGGCCAGGCCAGGCTGGGGAGAGGGAAGGAGGCTATGGCACCAGCCAGCCTGCTGGCGAGAGGGAACACAGGCCTGAGACTGGGTCCAGGCTGTGTGCTGCCCAGTCCCAGTAGGAAGGGGTGGGGCTGCCGCAGGCTCCAGAGGAAGGTGGGAGGGGTGGCTGGTCTTGCTCCAATCCACAGCTCTTTGAGCTGGCCCTGGGGGAATGCACCGGAACTCTGCATTCCAGTGCACTATGCAATTTTTATGGGGCCCCAGAACGCAGCTGGGTCCGAAATGTGGCAGAGGAGGGATTAAGTTAGCCAGGGATGGTTGTCTTCAGGGTTTGTGAAGCCAAATAGATTCAGATCAGACTTTGCAAACACCATTTGCTACTTTTATTATTTTTTAATCCTTCGAACACAGTGTGGATTACATTTACTAAGAACATAGAATGCCAAACCAGCTTGAGTTCCTTTTTTGACAGAGTGACAGTTTTGGTGGATGGGAGAATGCAGTGGACATAATGTACCTAGATTTAAGCATACTCATGTGCATTAAGAGTTCTGTGGTGTCCTCTGATCTGTCTTGTTTTGAAACGAGTATCTCAAAGCATGGTAAAGAACTGTTAAGATGCATCAGCAGGTCCACACAGCTGGTGCACAGCAGACTTGCTCAGTGTAGGTTCAGGCCCCAAATTACCATGAACTAAGGGTTTTTGTAGGATCAAGTAAGACGAGTAAATGGAGTGAGAACTGAACTAAATTTGCCAAACAAAATGATGAGACAAGTGAAATATTTGCTGGTTATAAAGAAACCTTTCATAACAGAGCTGTATTAAAAATAAGTTATGCTTCACAAATTCAGCAGCTTCATTTAACATGATTATTTAGTAGCTAAAGAGAATGTTTTTCATGAATATAGCACTTAGCTTTCACTAAGTTGTTGTGTATAGTGCAATATAATTGCACCAAGACAGAATCAAGATAAAACAATTGCCTAACTTCAGTATAAAACTTGTTCCAGCCAATTTAGGTGGACTTTGTTTCTGTCCTCTTCCCTGGTTCCTCTGCATTTTTTCTCTTGGTCCTTTTTGTAGCTCCTGCCATATAGACTAATCTTCCTGGATCTGTTCACCTCAGTGATGCAAGGAAAGATAAGAATAGTAAGAAACCAGTATAGCTCCATCAGGAGTTCTTTAACAACCTAAAAATCAAAAAGGAATACTACAAAAAAAGTGAAAATATGGATAAGTTGCTTAAGAAGAGTATAAAAGGAGGAACCCTAACCCTAGTTGCACCTAGCAAGTGATATAAAAGACAACAAAGAGGTTCTTAAAATACACTTAGAGCAAGAGAAAGATGAAGGAAAATGTAGGCCCTCTACTTAGTGGGGATAGAGAGCTAATAACATGACATTCTGAAGGCTGAAGTGTTCAATGTCTATTTTGTTCCTGTCTTCACTAGAAAGACTAATGGTGACAAGTTACTCAGAGTAATTAACATTAACGACAAGGGGGAAAGGACACAAACCAGCCTAGAGCAATTTAAAGAATATTTTAGAAGATGTTCGATGTATTCAAGTCAGCAGGACTTGAGAAAAAAGTTTATCCTAGGCTGCTTAAGGAACTACCTGAAGCAATTTCAGAACTTGTGACAATTATCATGAAGGAGGGATGAGGTCCCAGAGGGCTGGAGCAAGTCAAACTTCATAATTTCCAGAGGGGTAGCCGTGTTAGCCTTTAAGGTGCCACAGGACTCCCATTGCTTTTGCTCTACAGAGACTAACAGATTTCTTCAGACGTAAGCTTTCATGGACTCCAACCCACTTTGTCAGATGCAACTTTGTAATGCATCTGACAAAGTGGGTTGGAACCCATGAAAGCTTATGCCTAAAGAAATTTTAGTCTTTAAGGTGTCACAGGACTCTTGTTGTTGTCAAACATAATACATAGCTTTTAAAAGGAAGGTTGAGTACATGGAGAATTATGGACAGGTCAGACTAACTTCATCTGGAAAGATACTGGGAAAAAATGATTTAACAATCAGTTTGTAAGCACCTAGAGGATAATAGCATTGTAAGGAACAGCCAGGGTGGATTTGTCAAGAACGAATCATGCCAAAACTACCATAATTTGTTTCTCTTACATACTGGCTAGTGGATAGGAAGAAAGCAGTAGATGTGATATATCTTGATTTTTAGTAAGTCTTTTGACACGGACCCGTATGACATTCTCAAACTTGGAAATGTGATCTAGATGAAATTACTATAAGTTTGGTGCACAACTGGTTGAAAGACAATACTCAAAGTAGTAATCAATGGTTTGCTTTCAAATGGGGGATATCTCTAGTGGGATCCCATAGAGGTCAGTCCTGTATTCGGTACTAGTCAATATTTTGTAATGACTTGAATAACATGGTGGATAGCGTGCTTATTAACATTTGGAGATTCAAATCCTATCTTCTGATGTAATTCTGAATGACCGTGACACATTAGAGAATTGGTCTGAAATCAAAAAGAAGAAATTCAGTAAAGGCAAGTGCAAAGGACTTCACTTACAAAGGAAAAATCAAATGTAGTTACAAACTGTGGAATAACTAGCTAGGTGGGAGTGCTGCTGAAGAGAATTTGGTGATTATAGTCACAGATTGCATACGAGTCAAGAATGTGATGCAGTTTCAAAAAAGGCTAATATTCTTTGGGATTTTATTAATAGGAGCATCATGTCTGATACAAAAGGTAATTATTCCATTCTGCTTGGCACTGATGAGACCTCAGCTGAGATAATGTGTCCAGTTTTGGGTGCTAGTCATGAGGAAAGACTGGAGAGTCCAGAGGAGATGGAAAAAAATATAAAAGGAAAGTTTAAAAATCTGGGCATGTTTGCTCTTGAGAAAACAATCCTGAAAGGGATCTGATAGCAATCTTCACATATGTTAAGGCCTGTTAGAAAGAGGACTGTGTGTTTAATGTGAAGCAAGAGAGATTTAGGTTAGATGTCAGGAGGAAAAGCTCTCTAACTGTAAAGGTAGCTAAGCTCTGGAACAGGCTTTCAGGGCAGGTTGTGGAATCCGCATCATTGCAGGTTTTTAAGAACAAGTTGGACAAACATGTGCCAGGAATGGTCTAAGTTTATTGATTGCTCCTCAGTACAGGGGGTTGGACTGGATTTCTGTGATTCTGTGATCCATTATCTGTTTTCAGATAACTTCTGAAAACAGTGATTTTTCTCCTATGTGCATAACTGTCATTTCTCTCCTCCCTTTGTTTTATTTTTCATTTTCAATGTAATGTATTATGCACCTCTAAAATATTTTGAAATACAGCTTGTATAAAACTGCTATAGAAAATAGTCTTGTATCACATTGTATTTGGCATCAACTAGAGAAAAATCTGATGAACAGAAATGAAACAGAATAACCCATTATGGTAAGAACTGCAATGGCAAACAGTATCAAGTAAACTATCCCGGTGGAGTGGTAAGTATTGGAAGCATTCTTGGCTAATATTTTCATTAATAATGTAGAGAAGGCTGCAATCAAATCAACCATGAGCACACAGGCTCACGATAAGTAAGCATTCATTTATTGGGATAGCAGATCCCATGAAAGCTCATGCAGTAAATGCACGTTGGTCTTTAAAAGTGCCACAGGACTCCTTGTTTGTTTTTGCTGAACTAGACTAACATGGCTACCCGTCTGGAACTTATATTTATAGCAGTTACTCAAAACAAGTATATTTGATCTCTTTACTATATACCTTGCATAGGACCCAGATGACTTTATTATGATGGAAATAAATAACACTGTTTGTTATATTTTTTTATTCTGAATGAAAAAAATATTATCCAGAATTTATCACAATGCAAATATAAGAGGTTCTCAAAAAACACAGGACAGAATATAACTGGAACTAGACCAGAAGAGATCAGAGAGTGAGTTGATTGTTAGAAGATGAGATTCATTACTAATAAAATTTAAATTTCATACCTACAGATAGAAATGGAGAGACCCAGCTAGTGGGAAAACAACCAGTATGGGAAAAACCTAGTTTTAATAGTAGATACTAAACTAGATATCAACTTGCAAGGCAATATCTGTGCTAAAATTGCTAGTGCTATTCTTGAGGATATACAGAGGAGGGTAACATTTCCCATAACCGTACTGCAATAGGAGCTGAAATACTGAATGAAGTTAAAGTCCCTACAGGTTAGTAAGTATACAAAATACAAAGAAGGGAAACAAGAATTATGCATGCATTAGAGAAGAATATATATGTGAGGAAATATTTGTGGAGCTTTAGAACACAAGAAGGGGACATAAATCCAGTCTGTAAGTACCCACAAGATAATTTAAATGAAAGGAAGTAAATACTTGTTTTCTCAGATGATATTAGGACAAAGAGCAAGGACACAAAGGTAAGAGGAGGAATGTTTATACTAGTAATGGTTCCTAGATTTTTAAGAGCAAGACTGGATTGAGGTAGGTGTTCAATATTTGATACAAGCATATAGGCTATTACTTAGTCTTGGTTGATGTGCATGTTCATGGATACTAATATTTAGATGATATGCCCACATTCATCTCCATGAATACTGTTAGATATGAAAAAAGATCTAATGTGTCCTCTTGCCCTCCTTGCTTATAGCATTTTAAGATCTCAGGGTTAATGAAGACACCCCACTGCTTGTAACAATGGGAAATGGAGAGAAGACTCTCCCAGTAAGTCAGGAAGAGCCATAAGTTCTACTTTGAAAAGAACTAGACATTATTCAAAGAAACTGTTCTAAAGAGCCAACACCATTTTAGGTATAAGTCATCTCATTGATGATCTGGACATGTGGGGCCTGATTCTTTACTGCCTTGAATTTGTGTAGTCATTTACATGCAGTTTGGTATAGTGTTCTGCTCACTTTGCAGCACAGGGGTAAACATAAAAGAACAGGACAATAGAATCTAGCACAGGTATGGATTCAAAGATGGACAGTTGGTCTGTTCTGTTATGGCAATTCTTACTTACCTGGTAATAGTAGGGACTTACAGATGTGCTCCAAGTGATGCCACTCAGTATAACTAAACCTGAAATGCATCTTTTTCAGTCAGTTTTGTCTTCTAAATACTTTCAGAACTATTGTATTCTGTTATAAACAGACTAGAAGCATGCTTCTGTGGACCCAGGGTGCAAGAGTGAAAGTTGTACTCATAGGGTTTTGTACACAGTGGCATGCTGAGGGGAGAGCGTGCTGCCAGGTGCAGGCCTGGGAGGGGACACTGGCCACTGAGTGTGAGGGTATGTCTACACTTGGGTGTGATCTAAAGTTGACTTTGATACGTTGAATTAATAAAAGTGGAGGAGAATGTCCACACCACACTCCATTCTTGAATTTCCATTGCTAGCTGCTGTTTGACTTTAGAAGTGTTGGATCGTAGGTAGGTATCCCACAGTGCAATGAAGCGCCCGCAACCCCCCGCCCCTGTCTCGACACTGCTGCCTGATTCTTCCTGCCCTGGCTCCATGCTGCTGGCGGCTTCCTCCAGCCACCTGCTCTGGCACCACAACTGCTGGCTGGTTCCCCCAGGCTATCTGCTAATGACGTGCATAATATGCAGCATACCAGAAAAGACAGAATTTCAAGAACAGGGAATTCTGGGATAGATCCTGGAGGTCATTAAAATGGCATTACATTGCTCTCTATACACATTGATGTTAACCTGCATTAATAAAATCACATTAAACGGTAAGCCTTCTGTGGGGGTGGATTTACAATCATAGAATCCTAGGGTTGGAAGGGACCTCATAGGTCATCTAGTCCAACCCCCTGCCAGAGGCAGGACCACTCCCACTAAACCATCCCAGTCATGGTTTTGTCCAGCCAGGCCTTAAACACCTCCAAAGATGGAGACTCCACCACCTCCCTTGGCAGCTCATTCCAAGGCTTCACTACTCTCCTAGTAAAAAAAAAAAGTTTTTTCTAATATCCAGCCTCGACCTCCCTAACTGCAACTTGAGACCATTGCTCCTCGTTCTGTCCTCTGTTATTACCGAGAACAGTCGAGCTCCATCTTCCTTGGAGCATCCCTTCAAGCAGTTGAAGGTTGCTATCAAATCCCCCCTCAATCTTCTCTTCTGCAGACTAAATAAGCCTAATGCTTTCAGTCTTTCCTCATAGGGCTTGTCCTCCAGCCCTTTAATCATTTTGGTTGCCCTCCTCTGAACTCTCTCTAGCATGTCCCTGTCCTTTTTGTAGTGGGGAGCCCAAAACTGAACACAGGATTCTAGATGTGGCCTCACCAGTGCAGAATAGAGGGGAATGATCACATCCCTTGATCTGCTGGTAATACTACTTTTGCTGCAGCCCAGTATGCCATTGGCCTTTTTGGCAGCAAGAGCACACTGCTGACTCATATCTAGCTTCCCATCCACCATGACCCCCAGGTCCTTTTCTACACTGCTGCTGCTTAGCTGAATGTTTCCCAGCCTGTAGCAGTGCATGGGGTTTTTTCGTCCCACATGCAGGATTTTACACTTGTCCTTATTGAAGCTCATAAGATTTCTATTGGCCCACTGTTCCAATTTATCTAGGTCTCCCTGAATCCTGTCCTTGCCCTCCAATGTGTCTACTGGTCCCCCCAGCTTTGTGTCATCTGCAAATTTACTGAGAATGCAGTCTATTCCATCATCCAGATCATTGATGAAAATGTTGAACAGAACCGGCCCCAGGACTGACCCCTGGGGCACACCACTCGTGACTGGCTGCCAGCTAGACATGGAACCATTGATTCCTACACGCTGAAACCGTTGATCTAGCCAGTTTTCTATCCACCTTATAGTCCACTATCCAACCCATATTTCCTTAATTTGCCAATGAGAATGCTGTGGGAAACTGTATCAAAAGCCTTGCTAAAATCAAGGTATATCACATCAACGGTTCTTCCTGCATCCAGAAAGCCAGTCATCTGATCATAGAAGGAGATGAGATTGGTCAGGCATGATTTACCCTTGGTAAATCCATGCTGACTGTTCCTGATCACTTTATTTTCCTCTAAGTGTTTGAGGATGGATTCTTTGAGAATCTGCTCCATAATTTTTCCAGGGATTGAGGTGAGGCTGACTGGTCTATAATTCCCCGGATCCTCCTTTTTCCCTTTCTTGAAAATAGGCTCTACATTTGCTTTTTTCCAATCCTCTGGCACCTCCCCCGTTCTCCATGAGTTTTGAAAGATAACGGCCAGTGGTGCTGCTATCTTATCGGCCAATTCCCTTAGCACTCTTGGATGCAGTTCGTCCGGCCCCATGGACTTGTGCACATCCAGCTTCTTTAAGCAGTCCCTAACTTGACCTTCCGTCCCAAGGGCCTGTCGTCTTCTCTCCAATCTCCCATACCCATGGTAGTGGGCTGGGAGCTGACCCTGCCTGTGAAAACTGAAGCAAAAAATGCATTGAGCACTTCAGCTTTTTCCTCATCCCCTGTCACAAGGATGCCTGCCCTATTCAGCAAGGGGCCTACACCATCCCTGATCCTCTTCTTGTTATTAACATACTTGTAGAACCCCTTCTTGTTATCTTTTACATCCCTCGCTAGCAGCAGTTCCATTTGTCCTTTGGCCTTTCTGATTTTCTCTCTGCAGTCCCTAGCAATATCTTTATATGCCTCCTTGGTCATCTGACCAAACTTCCACTTCCTGTAAACTTCCTTTTTATGTTTAAGCTCAGAGCAGAGTTCTCTGCTAAGCCATTCTGGCTGCCTCACATGTTTGTTCTTTTTCCTAATTGGAATGGGAACTTCCTGTGCCGTTAGCAGGGTTTCTTTAAAATATAACCAACTCTCTTGGACTCCTTTCCCCTTCAGAATAGCTTCCCAAGGGATCCTGCCCATCAGTTCCCTGAGGGAGCCAAAATCTGCTTTTTTGAAGTCCAGGGTTTTTGTTTTGCTTCTTTCCTTCCTTCCTTTAATCAGGATCCTGAACTCAACCGTGTCATGGTCACTACTGCCTAGCTTGCCATTTACCTTTCCGTCCCTGATCAATTCTTCCCTGTTTGTGAGCAGCAGGTTGAGCGGTGCAAGGTCCCTAGTTGGTTCCTCCAGCATTTGTACTAGAAAGTTGTCCCCAACACTCTCTAAAAATTTCCTGGATTGCCCATGCACTGCTGTATTGGCCTCCCAGCAAATGTCAGAGTAATTGAAGTCCCCCATCAGCACCAGGGCCTGTGATCTAGAAGCTTCCACTAGTTGTCCATAGAACACCTCATCCACCTCCTGCTTCTGGTCTGGTGGTCTATAGCAGGCACCCACCACAACATCCCCCTTGTTGCTTTCCCCTCTCAGTGTAACCCACAGACTTTCTATTGGCACACTTTCACTTCTATAATGGAGCTCTGAGCAGTCATAGAGCTCTTTTACATATAATGCTACTCCTCCCCCTCTTCCCTGCCTGTCTTTCCTGAACAGTTTATACCCATGAATGGTAGAGCTCCAGTCGTGTACACTATCCCACCACGTCTCCCTTATTCCTATAATATCATAGTTCCTTGTCTCCGCTAGTATTACCGATTCTTCTTGCTTATTTCCCAGGCTCCTCGCATTAGTGTATAGGCACCTAAGATACCCGGTCAATTGCCCTACTTTGACATGTTGATTTCCAATTCTATTACATAAACGTCCTTGCATTTTTTCTTGGAGTTCTTCTCCCCCACACTCCTCACATATTGGGGCTTCAGTAGAGCGCTTAAGACATTTATTTGATTCCCCCGCCATGTTCCAACTACCTTCTCTTTTATTGCTGGTGCTACAGTCCCAGCACCCCCCAAGTTCCATCCCTTCCCCCAGATCACCCACATTGTTACTTACCTGTGGGCTTTGGTCTCCTTCCCCCGTTGAACCTAGTTTAAAGCCCTCCTCACTAGGGCAGCCAGTCTGTGCCCAAACACGCTCTTCCCCTTCCTGGACAGGTGAAGGCCATCTCTGCCTATCAATTCTCTGTCCTGAAACAGGACTCCATGGTCAAGGAAGCCAAATCCCTCCTGCCCACACCATCTTCACAGTCAGGCATTCACTTCTAGGATGCATCTGTCTCTCCTCAGGCCTCTAGCCTTGACTGGAAGGATCGAAGAGAACACCACCTGTGCTCCAAATTCCTTCACCCTCGCTCCCAGAGCCCTGAAGTCACCTTTGATCTGCTGAGGATCACCTCTCGCAGTATCATTGGTACCCACATGGATAAGAAGCATGGGGTAATAGTCTGAGGGGCGGATGATTTTATACAATTCCTCCGTTACATCACGGATACGGGCACCTGGCAGGCAGCATACCTCTCTAGAGGCCTTGTCAGGGCGACAGATGGGTGCCTCTGTTCCTCTCAGGAGTGAGTCCCCAATCACAACAACCCTACGTTTCCTCTTCGGTGAGGTGGCTGTGATCTGTCCAGCCTTTGGGGTGGATGGCATCTCCTCTACCTCCTTCATTGTGTCAAGCACCGCATAACGGTTCCTCACCACAATGGATGGTGGGATGTGAGCAGGCGTGGAACACTGTCTGCTGCCAGAGGTGACCAGCTGCCAGTGTCCTGCCTCTGCCATAGGCATCCCATCCATTTCCAGAGCTGTGCCAGTAGCCCTTGGCATTGGGATAGGGACCTCCTCCTTGCAGGTCTCATCGTGGACACTGTCAAGGTACTTTTCCAGGGCGTAGATACCCCTGAGTCGTGACACCTTCTCCTGTAACTCTCCTACCTGTTTTCGAAGAGATACCACCAGAAGGCACCTATCACATAGGCTCACTCCCTAGCCTGATCATCAGTGGCAGGAAAATGAAGGCCACAGTCCCTGCAATTCCACACCAGGGTCTGGGTGGAGATATCCATGGACAGCAGTCTGTCTGGCTACAAACAGAGGCAAGGGAAACAGCAGGAGTGCTGACTCCAGCAGTACGGCTCCTCTTCACCATCTTGGCCTCACCAAACTCCTCCAACTCCCTCGCAAACTCCCCTGTTTTCAGTCCCCTGGTCGCTCAAGCAGTGGCTTTTAAAGGCCTTCTCTGCCTAGGTCAGCCCTTGTCCCTTGTTAGTCACACAGGGGCAGGCCAATCAAGGCTGCTAGAAGCTGCTAGAAGCTGGTGATTAAAGGTGATCAGGGAACAGTGGTGCAAACAGCCCCCACCCAATCACACAAGCACAGTCCCACAACTAACAGCAAGCGCCTGTAGAGAAAAAGACACAAGCAACTCACCTGTAGGGAAAAAGACACAAGCAACTCACCTGTAGGGAAAAAGACACAGCAATCACTTACCTTGGACGTACCTAGCACCAACTCCTTCCCTCGCAAACTCCCCTGTTCGCAGTCCCCTGTTCGCAAGCAGCAGTTAATTTGACTTTGCAGCTATGTGAGTGTGTATGTGGGCTGCAGAAGGTTGCCGTAAGGTCAATGTAATGCCACCATGTGCTCAGCGCAGGAGAGCCCTGAGTGCATATCCTCCTGGGCAGGTGAGCTGGAGCAGGAGCCCTTCGCCTCTGGGTGCCAGCTGTTCTCAGGAGGCTGCTCTGTTCTGGCTTCCTGGCCTATGTCTACACCTAAAAGCTTAGTTCAGACTTCTGTAGTCTGAACTAAGTAATTTGAAGTTAATTCAAACTAACCATGGTTTTTTCTCTAGTTCAAACTAACTTTTAGTTCGAACTAGCCAGGCGTTTTGTACAGCTAGTCCTCACTTAGTGACCTACTCGTTTAGTGACCCCTCAAGAGTTATGACCAGCTCTCTGATGAGTTGGTATTATGGCGATGTACAAGAACTCGCATCAACTCTCTCAGATTATCTATATTTACAGTACACTATGCAAACTAAGTTCAGTACATTAGAGCTTAAAACATTTAAAATATATATTAAAAATGTTATAAATGATGCAAAGGTGACATTAAAACTATCTACAGATGGTTGAAAAACCCACTACCAGTAAAGTACATTATGCCTGAAATACCGGTAAGGGCTGCTCCTCGTTTAGTGACCAATTCATTTATCAACCGGGTTTCAGGAACGGAACCCGGTCACTAAGTGAGGACTACCTGTAGTTTGAACTAACGTTTTAGTTTGAACTAAAAAAGCGTAGCTAGTTCAAACTAAAAGTTAGTTTGAACTAGCATGACTACATCATGCTAGTTTGAACTAAATTTTTAAATAAGTTCAAACTAAGCAGCTAGTTCAGATTACCCAGCCGAACTAACTAGCTAGAACTAAACTTTGCTTAGTTCAAACTGAAGTTTTTTAGTTTGAGCAAGGCAAAGCCTAGTATAAATAGGGTTCAAAATAGTTTGAATTATGGCTCTTTAATTCAAACTAATTTGCTAGTGTAGACATAGCCCTGGAGCAGTTGGGGAAGCTGTGGGGGGGGGGCAGAGGAGAGGAGGGAGATTAGGAAGTCCTCAGCACAAATATGGTAAGGGAGAGTGAGAGGCAAGCCAAGGGAACTCATGCAGTTTAGGGGGCACAGGTGGGATAGACCTGTGATGGGGTTGGGGGTTGCTGCCACCCAGTCTGCTGTTGCAGCTGCAGGAGCTTAGGGCTGAAAAAAGCTGCCTCCAGTCCTGAAGAAGCTGAGGAGGAAGAGCAGGACTGGGGGCTGTGACCCTCCTCCCCCATTCCTACTACTGCTTGTGGCATGCAATGGGAATAGTCACTGCTGCCTAGCAGGAAAGAGGGCAGAAGCATTTCCTGAATCCTCAAATGTGGCTTTGCATCTTTAAAAACAAAACAAAACAAAAAAACCAAAAAAAAGGCAGAGCAAGCACTTTTTTGCCAGTAGGAACTATCTCTATATAGAACACTGTCTCCTCTGCAAAAATATAGAATAAAGCTGGCCCTGCCTAGCTCTCCTGCCTCAGCAGTGAGTGCTCTGAGGACTGTGCACAGGATAAGATCAAAAGGGAAATTGGGGTGAAGCCCCCATCCACTCCCCAGGATAGTGGGGAAGTTGTGCAGGTGTGTGGGGGTGGGGTGGGGGGGCACAAATGTAAGCTTGTCCTCTGGGCACCAGAGATCCTCAGCATGCCACTGTTTGTACAAAATGCTTGTAATCAAAACACAGTAATTTAAGTCTTTAGAACACTTTTGGGTTACACATGAAAAGCAATCAGAGTGAGAGTTTAATGTAACCCATGACCACATGCTCACATAGAAGGGGTCAGTGTGCATACACATGGGTGGTCTTAGTGGGGTGGCAGTGCAGGTAGTTGCCCAGGGCCCCACACAGCAGCTACTTTAGGGCTGGCGGTGGGGCTGGGGAGCTGGAGGAGGGGGTTGCTAGAGTCTCCAGCAAGGGGGGGCAGGCAGGAGGCTGGTGGGGACCCTGGTGACAGGGCTGGGGGCCAGAAGGGAACTGGAGGCTGGCAGGGAGCCCCACTGAGGAGGAGGGCAGAGGTCAAGGGTGGGGCCCCCCCACTTGGCACGGGATCCCCTGTCCTTTTGCCTATGGCCTTGGAATACCTTAGGCTGTCTCTAGGCTTACATTTAAATGTGGTTTGGAGCTGATTTTATGATTCTCTAATCCTGGGGCTTTCAGCCCCTGCCCAAGGGCTGTTCTAATCTCTGCTGGCTGCTGCGTGGCCCAGGGGCTGTTCTGTGGGCCTTGAGAGGTTTCTGTCACATCACTTTTTCCCCCAGTTGCACCCTGTGGCTGGTAGTATGGAGATGGGATGGCGTAGATGCCAGTACAGTGCTTTGCACCACTCATTGATTTCCTTGTGCAGTGAGAAACTGGTTATATTTTCTTTAGGGTAGTGCTGAGCCACACAGTCAGCCTATCTTTGCCCCCTTCTGTGTGGGTGTGGGGGATTCAATTTACTGTTCACAATCACATTCTGTTCAGCCAGTTGGATTTCTGCTTATCCAGCTCCCACTAGTGTACGGGTGGGACAATGTCAGTGGAAAACATAAGTACAGCTAATGGGTCAAGTGAATGGGTGGGGGGAATTGGTAACAGAGGCAGTGCGGGGGTGGATGGTGGCAGCTGCAGTGGAGAGGACACTCAGAGAAACAGTGATTGCTGTAAACTGACCCCTCCTCAAAGTGCCACAATGCCCTTTTCAGGAGCCACTTGGATCCAGTCACAGTAAAAACTAAACTGGTAACTGTTAAATATTCCAAATTTATTTTGATAAAATGCAAGTAAGTTGAAGGTGCCTCTTGAATCACAAAGCCTTACTGAAAGGGCAGCTGGGGGTGGGAGGGATGGGAGAGAGACTGATTAGACCCTGAAATGTTGAGAAAATGTTTTATAAATATGTAAATAACTAATTTTTCTTGTCTGTTTCCCTGAAAACTGCTTTTCATAATGGTTCATTAAATAAACCCTCCCTGTGCTTTTTTTAAAAGATTGTTAAAAGGTTTCACATGTTGCCAAGATCCAGTGTTAGACTAGTTCAGTAAAACAAACAAGTTCTGGGGCACTTACACTAAATAAATTTGTTAGTTTGTATGAGCTTTCTTTCATGTGACAAAGTAGGATTTTCTCCCATGAAAGCGCATGCACTAAATAAATTTTAGTTTTTAAGTGCCACACAACTCCCTGTTTGTTTTACTAAAAGGCTTTAATAATTGAGATGTATTCAAATAATAATAAGCCACACCAGACCTGAATGAGGGTCACATTGATAACTTGCTGGGCGCTCAATGGCAGTATCCAATTTGCATAAAATGGAACTGATTATAACTGCCCTCCTCTTTAACGTATGACCCAGAGTGATTAGAGGTCCTAGTACATGGTGCTGCATCTTGATCTGCATAGCCTGGATTTGAGCAGCATCGTGTTTGGTGACTTATAGTGACGATGGGTTGCTCTTCTGCCTTAAACATGGAAAAGACATTTGTCAAGGTGTAATTGTCCTTGAGCTGCATTTGACATGCAGACACCTCTCCCCTCCATCCCACAGTTATATTGGAACAGGTTGCTCAGAAACTGTACTCAAACAGCACTCAGAAAAAGAGATAAGGTGTGAAACATATTCTTAAGTAAAATAAGAGATTTAATTAATATTTTGGTTTTTTAGTTCTTACAGTTAATTTGACCTTTATTGGTTGTACACTGTAGTCAATGGGTAATGTGAAATAGCAGATGCTGTGAGAGGACATTATTCATCCACACATGAAGCAATGTTTAAGAAATGAGATCATTCTTTTTATTTAGTGCAAGTGAGTCCTTGAGTCGTCTGTGTATTCTAAAATGGAGAATGGCTAAAATTTAAAATAATCTTTTGAGAAGCCAGTTTTTGTAAATAACATATTTATATGTTAGAATTTAATATGGCACTTAGTGCCATATTAAATTATTAACCGAGATGAATTTGTTACTGTTTCTATCACATTGTTCCAAATGTGCTGTCCTTTGGATGTTTCACTGAAAAGATAAAAGGATGAAAGTGTTTCTTCAAACTCCTTATTGGCTTTTAACAAAACCTACTTTTTAATTTAGATTTTTAGTGAGTGAAAGATTGCAAATAATTTAATTGTGGGCTTTTAAAACTCGTATTAGCAAAGACAGACCTGAACGACAGCAGAAAGAGAAAATCAGATGCTATTTATAAACAGTATATTAACATACTACGTTTTCTCTGAAGGAAGTAGAAATTCGAAACAAGGACCTGGAAGGACAGCTGTCTGACCTGGAGCAACGTCTGGAGAAAAGTCAGAATGAACAAGAAGCTTTTCGCAATAACTTGAAGACACTTTTAGAAATTCTTGATGGGAAAATCTTTGAACTAACAGAATTACGAGATAACCTGGCCAAGCTGATAGAATGCAGCTAAAGAAATGGGATTTCAGTGCCAATCATTTTAAAGATGCACTGTCTCTCTTCATAGGACTATGTTGGGCTCTGCATCAAAGTTGCACAAAATTAGAAAAATGCTCCTCCAAGAGGGCCTGTTTTAAATTTGAATACTATATTTCAGTGTAAAATTTAGAACTCAGCTTGTAGCTAGTTGAAAAAGAAAACACTTGAATTACAAATTACCTCCATGTATATTGGCCATAAATAACTTGAAAGATATTAACAGTAATTGAATGCAATCCTTTTCTAATTACTAGCCAGTGGAAGATTTAGTAGTGTCCCAGGTCACATCCCCTTTTTGTGTTAGACGCAATGTAGATTATCTGCTTTTTTATTTAATTAAGATATCTAATTGCTGTGTTTTGTGCAAAAACTTAGTGATGACAGCCCTGTCTTTTGTTGTAATCTTAATAATTTCTCAGGATATTTTGCACTGTTGAGAAACAGTGCCATTACCAATTAATTCTTGCCAGGAGTGAGAGAGAATTGCATCTTTAATTGAAACATAGTTAATATAACTGCTTGTATAGAGTTCTTCCTTTTTTTTATACTGGAAGATACTGTATTTCTTTATGAAGTTCACTCTGGTGTTCTATAATGTTGTCCAGTGTATGGTTTACTTTCCATATTAATTCCATGTATTTATAAGATACTGTCTCCCATTTTATTACACATTTTGAAGCCAACCCAATGAAAGCAGGTGAGTTCCTCAAAAAAAAAAATTCTTTTTAAATTTAAAATTTCACATACACAGATAAATGTCTGGTCTTATTAAACATCAATTATAATTAGTATGTGCAGTTACTTGAAGATGTTTTATTAACCTATTTTGCAAGAAATTTTTTGAATGATTAGTGCATTTTGGTTTTTGTGTACTAATGGCTAGTGAAAAACACTGTTTATTGATCATGTTAAGGATACAGAGCTATTAACAAGGGGATTACCTTTACATTGAGCTTGCCCAGGGAAGAGAACTGTTTCTAGAAGCTGTGTAGTCATAGCAAATTGAAATGGAGACATGTTTTCTCTTTATGGGTCTTCACATCACATCTTTATCAAAACCACACCAGGCAATATTCTGAACTGTTACATAGTTGTTTATAAAGAGGAACTGGTTTCACTTTTCCTCAGTGAATAAGTTTTAAAGTTGTTTTGATGTAATTTTAACAGACTTTTGGCAAACATGCATTTCTCTATACGATATATTTATTTTAAGAAAATTGTTGAAAGGTAAGCCAAGTGTCATAAGTTTGCTTATTGAATGGAAAGTGCATCAGAGTATGTTGTTGCCATAAATTGCTGGTAATGTTGGAAAGGGTTAGTTTTTTGTGTTTTTAAAAAAATGTATGAATATCTGACTCGAGTCTCAGGATGCACTTTTTGTTTTCCCCCCCAAAATAATTTGAATCTTAAACATAAAATCCAGATGGTTATAACTGACAGTTTCCTCTACTTTTACAGAATACTGTTCAAAGCTAGAAAATACAGGTCTGGGGGGCGGCGGGGGGGGGGGGGGGGGGGGGGGGGTGCGTGCGTGCGTGTGTGTGTGTTTGTGTGTATGTGTGTGTTTGTACTGTATGTATATACTGTATAATACACACATTCTAATTTATGTTAGAAAGAGAAAATTCATGATTTATTTATAAAATATCATTTTTTTCTTTACAAGTAATTTATCAGGTGTCTCTTGACCAGTCAGGAGAACAGTTTAGATCAAATACAAAATCATATGTTATACTGTATGTACTCTATACACCATTTAAGTTTCCTTTATGTTTTTAGGATATTTTCTCACCTTTTTCATCTAGCGAGAGAGGAAAGAGACTTAGTTCATCATGCTTATGCTTGAAAATTTTCTATGATGAGTTGTGTATTTTTTTGTTTGGTGGATGTTATATGATGATGATGAAAATATGGGTAATGTCAAGTAAACATTGATCACCAGGTTGCAATTTACTTCGTTATTTGAATCTCATTCTCCTGTTACTTACACCAGTATATGTCTGAAGAATCTTCCATGTCAGTGGAGTTATACTGGTTAAAACTGGTTTACATGCCAGGTGAATCAGGCCTAATAAATCTCGATGGGCTTAATTAGGAGGAAGTAAAAATGAAAACAATAGAAAATTGAGAGGATTGTAAATGTGAGTATTTTAAATTATATTACCAGATTTTTTAAAAAATCATTTACATGTGGGAAAATAGCTTACAAAATTATTTCCACTTAAAGTTTTTGTATATGCATGTTACATGAGTATTTTTATGTATATGTACATACACATGTATGTACAGTACATGAAAAATTTAGATGTGCACATTTTTAATATTTTCCTAGTGAAATGAAATTTAAAATTGGAAATATTTGAAAATTTCTTTTCTCATACAGTAGAGATGCTTGATTTCATTTTTTTAAATAATACAATCTGAGGGCTGCACCTTTGAATTCCCAAATAGTTATCAAACATGGATATGGGATAAGGTGAACATAAGTGCACATATAAATAAAATCTTATTGTTAAGAGTATTTTAACTATTCATTTACAGTAGGTGAGTGTTTAGAAATTGTAATCTGAAGTTCCTAATTAGGTGGTTATACCTACTGTAGCCTCTCCACTTCTGTATTATGATATTTGAAACATTAATTTTTCCCAGAGACAGGTATTATACATTGTATCTAACTCTAGATGAAACTGTGGGAATATATATGCCAGAAAACAGTGTTGGGTACTGTAACCTGAAAATGTGAACAAGAACCTACACAGGAGAGGAGAGCAATCACATTGTGTTTAACTTGTTATATGACAACTATGGAGTCTTGTTAAAAAAAAAAAAAAAAAAAAAAAGAAAAACAAAAATATAATTTTTATTTTGAAATACACTTGCTGTTCTCTGGAGAATGTACTTTTTTTCTTTATTTTTTCTTAAATCCTTTTCAAGTATTAAAAAGTGTGCAAGTGATGGCAGCAGTTACCTTAATCCTTCAGGTGCTACTGGATTTTGCATTGGCGTGTCATGTTGTGAAATCCTGACTTTGACATAAAAGGTTTTATAAGTACATCTCTGTCTGGAAAGTTAGTTTTTGGAGTGTCTCTCTTGTAATCCATATGCCAGAATGATCCCAAAGTTGTGTTCTATACAGACGCATTAAAACCTGCCAGCTGTAACGTAGGCCATGATTTCCTGCTCTCAGCAATCTTCCAAGACAATTGGAAAGGAAAAACAAAATAATTCATCAACAGTGGGTGCAGGGAAGGATGTGGAATAATTAATTGATATAAAAGCTCAGAGTACTTTTCAGGTAAGTAGTTTAGAATAGTGAATGCACTGATAAAATTGAGAATGAATGTAAGGAAGAGATGGCTGTAACTAATATTGTAACAATGGCATTTGGAGAAGGTAGTTCTTTTTAATTAAGTAAATTTTTAATGAGAAGAGAATGGAGAAGAATGCATTATTAAGGAAAAGTATTTCTGGTTTTTCTCCTTCAGTTGCCAGCTGTGGAAGTTTTTCTTGTTTCCATGGCTTTCCCTTCTCCAGTTTCAGTTAAGAATTAGCGGTACTCCAGGCTTAACTTGATTAAATGGGTGAACCACAGTTGGTTCCATCATCATGCTCTCTGTTCATCGCTGAAGAGCTGTTGCACAATGTCCTGTATGTGTTGTATTCTTTAAGGAGGGTACTTAGAGTCTCGTGCAAAAACTGCATCAGATTAGTGTCTCAAGCTCCGAGTGGTAGGCAAAGAATTAAAAGGCGGCAGTCCTTCCTTGTCAGTCTTGCAAGGTCTGGGTCATTAGCATTAAGAAAATATTGACTGCTTTACTGGTCATCAGCTTATAATTAGGCCAGATATGAATCTGATTAGGGTATGACTCTGAACATGGAGCAATGATTTTACAAAAATCAAGCCTGCTTGGCCATATATATATGCTGTACACTTTCATTATCTGATTATGCCAATTAGACACGCAATTGTGCACTAATTTTCTTTAAATCAGGACCTGGATTATGCAAAGCAATGTTCTGATTGGTTGGTTGGGCTTTTTCTGATGGTGGTACATCCATGCACCAATTCTCAATGGTACAGAGCTGGGACTTTTTCCACTGCATAGTATTTTTTAAAATTCCTAGTCCCATTTAATTAAGTAAACCCCTGAATTACTCAATTTACTTCAGCTGCATTACATCAGAGTTTAATTTGCCTATCATCTTAAACACAGACTAGTGAGTGGAATCTGTGGGCTCTGTCTTGGATCCTGCTTTCCACTGTTGTAAAGGAATTATAAAGCTGGCATAATTGTCTGCCGGAGGATTCCACATGTGTAAGGCAAGCCACAGGTAAAGTAGTGTTTCCTGTGTTCCCCACCCTCCCTTCACATCTCGGCATAAGGCTGAGATTTAGGGAGCCACTACGTGCTAGCTGCCCGAATGACCTTTTGGAGTTACGGGCAGCCAGCCCTGGGAGCAGGATTGCTCCACAATATATGTGATTTAAAGTCACAGTTTGCTGCTTTTTCTTGCATTAAGCAGAGCTCAGGTTGACCAGCAACTTGAGATCTTGGGGATAGTACAGACCATTTTGCTACTGTGTTTCTGGGTGTTGAAAAATAGTACGAGTCTCCAAAAATATTTTGGAATGTAAATGAATCCCTGGGGAACTTTTTCAGAATGAGTCTGTCACATGATACAGCTTCAGAAATTGACAAAGTTTCATGACTTTAAGGGGAGACATAACTCCTGAACTGGGATCTGCAACAACAGGTTTGTGAACGTGGTGCTGCTTTCTCAATTCCTCATGCCATTCTAACTTTAGCTACGTTGGATGCATCTGGAGATGCTCACTGCAAGAGGGTGTGCCACAAAGAAGATTTGTATAGCCAGGGATCCTGAGATCAGTATCAAATATTCTTCGATGAAGAATATATTTTACAAACATATGTGAGAACCCTGGTAGCCTGCAATCCCCTTTTTCTCAGGGCCTTCTGCCTCCACAGATCCTGAAATTATTTTGGTCATAGTCTTGCCATTCATAATGTATAAATACTTTGCTATTTTGGTGTCACAGCAGCTGTGGACCATAAGTATCTCTCACCTTTACACTATTAGCGTGACAAAAGATTTTCTATTTTCAAATGTTTTTTTCTTTCCCTTCATTTTTGATATAATTTAGGATGATTCATTGGCAGAAACGTCATCCCGCTGTTTATTCAGGATTTTCAATACCTGTCATGCACCTCGCAGTCTGGCACATGCTCACTGATTCCACTAGGCACCAAATGATAAACTGGCAACCCAGGTATTCTAAGGGAGCCAAATTTGTCCTCCTGTGAAGATGGGAATTTTTGAAGAGGAACAAATTCTTCCTCTAGGTCAGGTAGCACCAACATCCTCCGAAGCTAATGCAGAGGTTGCAGAAACCTTCCCAAGTGAAGGACATGTTGAGGGAAGAACTAGAACCACAATTAAAAGGTAAGATTAAAAAAAAAATCTAGTCTTAACTTATGTCACCAAATAGGAAATTAAATGTTCTTTAACCAGATTTGGGGCCATTAACAGATTGTGCTATTTTTTTCAGAATTTGGACTAAACCTTTCAGATTCCCAGACCATTAACTGATATTCATCCCCTATAAAAGGAGTCCCTTGGGAGAAAAATCTGCTGTGATATACCTGCCTTAAGAGGATATTATATCATCCAAGCAGCAGATGCAGATGTAAAACAAAAACTGCCTCCTCCATCCCCACATTCATCCTCTATCCAGGTCTGGCCATCTCAATATTGCTGTCTTTTTCTTGTCTCCAACAGCTTGTAAAACTTGTTGTGTTTCTTTCTTTCTTTCTTTTTTTTCCTGTAGGCACCTGTTCCTAGTTCTCATTAGCTCCCCAGTGAAGGTGTTTTGCATACCTCAGTCCTCTCATTTGCTCCAGTGTGTTTTGCATATACATGCAGCCACAGAAAAGAATACTAAGAGAAACCAGGAGGTAGAACTTTGTTCAGCAGCAGCAGCTAAAAGAAGCAGAATTGGCAGAACTCCATTGAGGCAGATTTCTCTTCCTAAAGTACATTTTCTCTTAGCCCTTTAAATAAATACAGAGATTTTTGTGTTGTCATTTGTGCATCACAAATTTTTTTTTCAACTTTTCTCCTCTACCTTTTTCAATCTATTTTACAGAGTAGATTGTTACCCATTTTAATTGACTTAAATAATTCATTTGAATTTCATTTTACATTTGTAATTTTAGTTATTTTCCTAAAGTAAAACTGATTCTCATTGGTGGCCAGTAAAACATTTTTGAAGTAAAAAACAAAAAAGCAAGGAGTCTTGTAGCACTTAAAGACTAACAGATGTATTTATCACATGAGCTTTTGTGGGAGAAAATCCTACTTCGTCAGATGCTTTGAAGTAGGATTTTCTCCCTTGAAAGCTCATGTGATAAATAAATGTGTTAGCCTTTAAGTGCCACAAGGCTCCTTGCTTTTTTTGCTTTACTAAACTAATATGGCTGCTCCCTTAGAATTTTGGAAGTGATTATATCTGTCACATTAAAATAGGTACTTCTTGCTAAGCAGGAGAGGCTATAGTGTACCTATACACATTTTTTGAAACAATGGATAGGGCTTAACTTACCTTTATAGCGATTGTTAGTTTTACATTTTCATTGTTAGAAAAATGGCAAATAATGCATTCATTGATTAGCTGATATTTTCCTTGTAATTTGTGTTAAGCTGTGTGTGGACGGAAATCAGAATTCAATTAAAATTGTGTAGAAACCTTAAAAAAATAAAAACATGCTGGATACATAAGTGAAACGGTTTATCCAAGCATGTGTTGGATTTAAAACTGACTTAATAGTGAGAGCTAATATCTTACTAGGCAAAAGTCTACTGGTGGAAGATACAAGCTTTTCAGCTACATGCAGAACTGGGTGTAGCGCAAAAGCTTGCATCTTCCACCAACAAATGCTGGTCTAATAAAAAAGAAATTACTTCAGCTACCTTGTCTTGGTCATATGATAGGATGAATAAACTTACCAGACTGCAAACAATTGTTAAATAAGGCAAGATTTTAGTGAATTCAACTGATTGTTTCTGGTCACCATGTCCTTCAAGATGTTAAAGCTATCAGATCTTTTTGTTTCAGAAGTAGCTAGTTGTTGACAGCTTGGTAGAAGAAGCCAGCCTGCTTTTTCAACTCCCAGTCAATTTATTAACTTTGAGTGAATCAGTCAGTAACTTGAACTAGCTGGATAAATGCAAATGAAGAAAATATTGTCCCTGCACCTTTACAAGAGGTTGTTGCTGTCGAAAACTGGTTTAGCATTTCAGCAGACTGCGCGTCCAGATAATTAGCTGGTGACTCTCAGGTATTTGACTTTCTTGAAAAGTCTGGCACCAAACATAAAATGTTTGAATGGTATTTTTATTTAAATTCCTATAGTAGAGTAGGGTAAATTTAAACTTCAACATGGGGGGGGGGCTAATTTCAAATTTAGTAGTTTTAAAATATTAAAATCAGAATACAATTTTTATTCATACTTTCTTCAGTGTTCCTGTAGTGTGTGGTCATTGTCCATTGTCTTTTCTCCTCCATGTTTCTTTTCCTTGGTTCTTCCTTCTTGCAGGTTTTCACACACTCCCTCTGTCCTTTCCCTGATCCTCATTTCTGTACAACCCCTTTTATTTTCTCTTTCATGCATAAGTTTACTTTCTGCCTCTTGACCTACTCTCACTCAGGCTTTTTGCCTCCTTTCCTTTTTACTTTCTCCTTCTGGGTCTCTGCTGAAACTCACTCCCCTCCTTCTCAATGCTGGTGTCCTTCCCATGTTTCTTCTTACCCCCACTTAGGCTGTCTTAATTCTTTTCTCCTAGCTACCTCCTTTCCCTCTGTATTTCTAATTATCTTCCTCTTGTCCTGCTGTCCCCTTATACCAGACAAGTCCTTGCTGATGGTTTGGTCCAGGGAAAATCAGATTTGGGTTTGTTTTTTTTTTTTTAAACTTATCAGGTGAAATCAGGAAAAACATCACCACTATGAGGAAAAGTTAGTGAAAACATACCCCCACCCCCATTGAATTTATGGCTCCATGAACAGGTCCATGTGTCCTACTCATGTTAGATGCCAGCATTGGTGTAGTGAGCAAAAAGGTGCTGGTTTACTGTAACTTCTGATTGCCCAATGCATAATCAAGTCGAGGTGGGGGTAGGCCAGACGTGGTTGAAAAACAGAATTTCCATTCCTTGAAGACTTTTTTTCTTCAAATTTGGAATGAAATCAAAACTTACCAGAAAGTTAACATTAGCCAAAAAAATCAATTCAGGCTCATTGAAACAATGTTAAATCATAGTGTAGATTATAGACCACAATTCATGTGTTTCAAAGTTAGTATTATTAAAGTCTAAACATGTGAAATGTTGACATTACTTCAGTGAAACTAGTCAAAACTGTTAATTTACTTTTGTTGAAAAAAATGTACACGATCCTATGTTTTACATTTCTACAAAATTATTTCCAGTGGAAAACTTGTCAAAGCTTGTTCTGCTTTAAGCCTAGAGATGTTCCCACTGCCTAGTCAGTGATAGGTTGTCATTAACATAGGTGGCCTCATCACCACTTGAGCTATGTCTACACTGCCAAAGATATTTCAAAATAGTTATTTTGAAATAGGGAAAAGTATAGGGCTATTATTTGAAAAAAAACTGCTCTTTCAAAATAAAAGCAGGTTTAGTTATTTTGAAATAGCACTTTGTTCTTTAAAAAATAACAAAATGCCTGCACAGACATGCAAAGTTTTTTTGAAATAAGCCACCTCCTTTCAAAAAAACTTTTCAGTGTAGACACAGCCTCACTGGTGTATTGCAGGTTTGGGTATAAGAGGGCAGTACCTAGGGCATCCTAAATGCCCTAAATTTTTGCTATGACAGAGTCCTAGGGCAATGGTTAATATCCTGGTCTTCACTTATCAAGCCAGAGTCAGAATCTCATTCAGCTGTTGGATGCCTTATAGTATGCAGCCTGCAGGTTTTGATTGTCATGTGGCATGAATCCCAAAGCCAGGAAGGGAGTTAGATCAGCCTCTGCTTGACTGTCAAGGCAGGAAAAGGAAGAAAATTTTATTCTAGCCAAACATGCTGTGTGGCTTTGAGTACAGTGAGAGTAGTGGAAACTACCAAAAGGTATGCTGGAGAATTTTAGCAGGTGTTGCAGAATTTGGACAGTAAAGTGACAGTAGTTGGTGAAAATTTAGGTATGACAGGAAGGCATTCATTTCAGTTGCAGGCCTCCACATTGGAAATATGGATAGAGGCTTGCCATGTTACAGTACTGTGGCTGAAGCGAGGCTGCTTGCTGTGCAGGTTCTGAGTAGAGAAATGACTCTGTGGTAAGCAGAAAGCTGAACTGGTTGGTAGTGGACAGGAACTGCAGAGTAACCAGCTGATCAGGTGAAATGTTACTGCTTTGTATGTAAGGAAGTGTCCTTAAAAAAAATTTTTTTTTTTCACAGATGCCAGTAGGTATACTGTAACATAACAGGATGAGGAACATTGGGAAAGGAACCATTAGTGGTTTGGTTTTACATAAAACCTTTCCCATTCCTGCTTCCTTCCCTTTCATTTTTCTTTTCTGCTGGGAAGGCAGTTAATATACATTCCCAGTTGGCAGTTACACCAGCATGATAGAATGCTTTATTCCTATAGGACTAGAAGAAGTGGACAGTGACAAAGTGGATTACCAGTGAGTAGTTATTCTTTATAATTTTGTTATTCTTCAGAGCTACCAAATCTCCATGAACAAATGTAGCTAAGGGCAGCCTCTGTGCTGAACATTTCTTAGTGCATTTTTCCCCACTAATTCACACAATCTACTTGCAAGGAGTAGCTCAGTTCCTCCTACAGTCCTGTTGTACCCATTAAAAATACATTGCTGAGATAGGGATATAGCACTCAAGATACAAGTGTGCAATAAGGAGTTGCTCATTGCCCCAAGCCTATACCAGGAGAGAGAGACTCCAGTCTCACTCAATACATGGGCCTCTCAATGGCTGTCTACTCTAGAGGGCTCAGGTAAGTCGATGTAAGCCAGGGAACCACTGGGAAACAGTGTTTGAATCTTAACTGCTCTGATTTGCTGATACTGTGTGACTTGATCCCACGTTTTGCAATCCCAGCATTTATTTTCATCCCATTCTGTAAATTTCCCCCATCTTCAAAGCATCTGATGAAATGGGATTTTTCTACCACAAAAGTTCATGCGATAAGTAAATCTGTTAGCCTTTAAGTGCCACAGGACTCCTTGCTTTTTTCTGCTGGGCTAGACTAACATGGCTGCAGCTGTTCAGTGAATCCCAGGCACAATACAGTACCAGACATGCCCTTCAAAATCTGGTGGTAAACTGAGCTAATTTGCTAGGAAAGCTGAGACAGACAAGCAAACCCAACTGTACTGTATTTTTATAAAGCTATTTTTAAAAGTAAGGATAACTTCACATCAAATGTAACCTTACTTTTTTGTAAAGTGGGAATAACTTTTGGGATTTGCTTCTGGAAGCTCCCTAATCTTATTTTCCAAACATAAAAGGACAGCACTTATCTGCATATGCTAACAATAGAATGTTTCTCTAATATCAAATAAACTCACTATCAGTATATAAATAAATGGTATTTGGCCATATTCAGAGATCTAATTTTTTTTTTTTTTTTTTTAAATAAAAGAATTTTGTCTCAGTACCTCCAAAGAATGGATGGCAGTTGACACACAGGTAATATAGTTTCTCTTTGGAAATTTCATAGTTGATTCCTATTTCTGGTTAGTAGCTAAAAGTACCTCCCTGTCCCCAGAGAACAAAACGGTGAATCTTTCCAAAACAACTGAATATTTTATATAAATAGAATTGTAGGAGCTGGCAGGGGTAGTCTTAGTGTATCCCAGGCCCTGGGCAAAAGTCAAGGATTGGTCTTGCCCCTCCCAGCACGGGACCATGGGCAAATGCCCAGGCTGTTCCATAGCTAAGACCACCTCTGGGAGCTGGTAACCACCCCCACATTTAGGCTGCCTGATGCTTTGCAGTGTGAGATACCTAAGCACTCATACCTCCATTACTTGCAAAACTGGGCAAGAAGGTAAGCAACTTTTCTCCCATGAAATTCTGTTACCAGTTTGGGTGACACAAACTGTTAGACATCACCTTTTCCAGCAGCCAAATTTGTCAGACAAATTTCCTCTCATGCCTAATCCACAAACTTCATACTAAATGTAAGTGCAGGCCCACACACTAATAGTAGATGCTGCCCTGGAAATTAGGTATGGATACTGTGAACAACAGTATAACCAGACTATCATAGCATATAGACAAATGATTAAGACTGCATAGGCTCTCCATATTTTGTCATTTCCTAATAGTTGCTTGATCTTGCAACTTATATAACACCCTTTTAATGCAGATTTATTTCTTGTAATAATAGTGCAACAACAGACACCAGAGATAGGTAGACATTTCATGCTCCTATACGAGACACATCTGGTCTCTTGGTTGTTTTGGGAAAAGCTTATATTGTACATATTAAGGCAAGGCAAATGGTATAGAAATCACAAAACCTCCTCGCCAACCTCCTCTTGGCTTACGCAAAAGTAGCCACCTATAAAACTCAGGAGAGGAGGTTGGCTGACAGAGGGGCCTGTGACTGTGGGACCTATTTCCGGTCCCTCGTCTGTGCACATATCCAGGCAGAGTTCCTCTGGGTGGTGGGCGCTGGTTCCCTTGACACCTTTCGGGAGCAGTGGGCGCTGTCTGGGGTTCTCTGCTTGGTGACCCCTTCTGAAACCCTTATTATAAACCTGTAACCCTCACACCTGTCCCTGTTGTTTCTTGATTTGTCCCCCGAAATCATTTGGAAACCAGTTCAGTGCTATCTCCCCATAGGCTGGGGGAGGGCTTTAGAAGTGGGTGGGCTTACGCCCACCCACCGCCTTGGTTTTCAATAAGTACATAAAAGCATGAGAAATAAATTCAAGATTTTTCAGTCTCTCTTTACCAACCATCAATAATTATCCATTCATGCAACTGTGTAGTGGTAAAACACAGACTCAGGAATTTAGCATCTCAGCAGCCAGCCACAGACCCTACTCCAGTCAGACATGTCTACGGAGTTAATTTTACCACCAGCAGTCTAGAATATGAGAGAAATGAAGAGTTAATGGTACGTAAGAATACACTATCTGGGGAACCAAACAGTGCTGATTGTAGCTCTAGTTCTTAAAACATTCTCAGATGTGTTCAAATAAATATCCTTTATTAAAGAAAAAAATTAAGCACCAAAACTGTGAGTATGTTGTTACATTGCATGTACAAGAAAAAGGTGATCTCCGTACTTTGCGTACAGATTTAACATTAAAGTCTGATAGTAGAAACAGAAAATACATGGAATAATAATTACAGAAAAGTTGCACTAAAAAGAGAGCAAAAGGCAAACAGTCAAACCAGTTATTTTTCTTTTTAGGTTTCAGGTATTGCTGGAAATGCTCATTTAGTGTTTTGTATTTTACATGTGTTGCTTAATACTTCAGAACACTGAGCATTATTAGATATTTTAAAGTTGCAGGAGTTTTATAATACAATGTGCATTTAAAAGGTTCACTTAAATATAACTGTGTTAAAGACTTTCTTAAAGCTAAGCACACCGTGCTAGTGTTTGAGTCTACTCATAATATTGCACAAAGAGCTAGTGGATGGTGGATCAATTTTCCATTTATTTCTCAGCCAAGCTACAAAAGTCAGTTCTGTTAACCATTCATGCAAAATGCAGCTTTCTGCATTTCACTTTGTGGCTCTGCATGTAGAAACACATATGATAACGTTTTAAGTAGGCAGCAACCAAAGGAACATGTTTGCAGAGGTCACAGTGGGTCTGTCTCTAATCACACAGTGCTCACCAGTTCATGAGGGTGACAAGTACCTTCCTATACAAAGACCTGAAAACTCAAGCCATCTACCTGCTGCAGAACCTCTGAATTACTAAGCAGAGCTGGAATAAAAAAAACAACATGAATGATTTAAAAGTAAAACATTTGGTGCTGTGCTTTTATTTGTTGAGGGTCTACTCACTGAGCCCTTCAATGAGAGAGAGACTCCAAGTCAACATTTTTCTTTGAATAGATACCCCTTGGCTTGACCACAGCTAACGACTGCAGATAGTTTTTCCTCAGTCACATAACTGCATGTCCCATAAAGTCCAACTGGTCACATTCCATCTTTGAAGATACCTGAGCATCTTCATGGGGGCATGGAGGGAAGACCATTTTGATAATATTTGGAGGCCCAAGGGCACAGACATCAGATGTGAATTACAATGAAGGTCTGTAAACCCCAACTCACAGATTCACCATGGTCAAAGCCAGGAGTTTTAGACTAAGTCAGAACTGAATGGGCAGTGCAAAGAAAAAAAAAAAAATCTATACACGCAACACCCCTCACGCCCCCCCCTCCCCAACATACAGTGGCACACCCAGTCCCCTTATAAAGATTCTAACCTTTAATATATGTTTTAGGCAGCAATTAAATATAAATCCATTTCATAGGAAACCTTTAATTTAAAGTATATTTATAGGATAAAAAGAGCCATTGTTGTATTTTACACAGCATCAGATAGCAATGCAGGTCAATGTGCTTCACTATACCAAAGAGCGTGTTTTAGAATGTCCATACTGTCCTATATGCTCCAATAGCATTCAGTAAAGGCAACATACTCTCCCAGTAAGGTGCGTCCATCTCTTACCGCTTCTCTTTGCAAAAAGCCTTGTCTGTAACATACTGATTCTCTAACACTACACAGAATAGCTTGCTCCATGCTTATGGGATCATTACCATAAACAACACAGGTAAGTATTTATGTAAGCATTATAATGAAAACAGCTGCTTAAACGCTTAGTAACATTAATTTACAATTACAGCTTTTGAATTCAGTGCGACAAAGGGAATAAAAGATAATGGTAACGAATGGAAGTTTTTGCTTCCTCCACAATTGGTTGCATTGCAATAATGCACCAGTCATAGTTTAAAGATTTTTGACTTTGACTTTGAAGGCAAAGTGATTCTTTACAAAGAACCCAATGAAGTATATTAAATCCCAAATCCCTGATGCAGCCAGTGAACAACAGTATCTGATCAAGTTAATTTGTTTCACAGCTGTGTTGTAGAATACAGGCTGCTAGCTTTTTAATGAAAAATCTTAAAGGTAACATTTAAAAGAATTTTCTCTATACTAAAAAAATAATGAAATCCAAAATATGCAAACATAAACAAAAGTGAATAAAATAAGAATGCTAGTCATTTTAAAAAGATCTTGAGACCACTGTGGTGGAGATACAGAAATTCAGATAAATGTTAACCCTATTCCTAATCGAAAGACTATTGCTGTTATGTTTAATTTTTGGTTGCTCTAGTAGAAATAAACCATTTTAATTCCCCCCCCCAACAGATTATATTCATAGTCCACAAATAAAATTTATACACAGGACTTTATAGGTCATTCTTATATGCATTTCATATTGGGAAATTCCAGTTCCTTGCCTCAGTGGACCTATTTCACTTTACCAAACCGCTGTTTTGAATAAACAAGTTTTCCTTGGCATGCCTACAGCACAAAAGATAAGAAATTGTCGCAGATCAGTGGCTAGCAACTGCTGAACAATTTAGCCACACTGATATAGTAGTTATGAACTGCAAATACTGATAATCTCTAGTGATGCATTTTATGTGCACTTTTTTTCCCTTCTTGTACAAAAGTAATTATCAGTGTCATCCACGTAATGAATTTTGACATCATCTCTCAAATGTAGATTTCTTCAATAAAACTATTGTCAAGTTACAGATGTGCCAAACTAGTAAGGATTGTCAATTTCTGTAACTTTTGTGACAATAATTGGACTTGCAATACCAGTATAAAATCACTGGGAATACCTTTATACATGGAATTGTAAATGGCTATGTGCACAATTTTTACATATTACACTGGAGAACTGTTTGAAAGTGACATCCAGTGGCTACTTTAGATTAAAATCTGACTTTTAATATTCTGTAGAAAACCATACACATTTTTCTCTTTGAAGATGTAAGTTTAAATTTGATATAAATTGTTATGCTCAGGACAGCATCTATGTTTGTGTATGTGCATAAAATGTGATGTTCCTATGAATGAGCAATTTATTCAGACTTTATTATTATAGGAATTTAATATTTAAACGTAAATTAAGGACAGGTCTTTTAATTAGGAAGACATTTTCATGGCAAAGTAAACAGATCATATGAAGATAAATCTGAAAGATACAACACAGTAGCGAGCTATTTAAACATTTCCTTATATAATGATAAGTTTGTGGATAAAAATTTAGTGCAAGGGCAAGAACTTTTCTGTTTTTTAATTACACTGTTTCCCCCCAAATCAAAGGTTTTGGACATTGTCCAATTGGTATTATGTGTGTCTTGTAGCAAGAAAAACTGGACATACTTAATGTCCTACCACTGCTTGTGGCCTAGCACTCAACTTCACATATATCATTCTAATTTGCACAACTGCTAAAAATTCACACTCTGGACCCAGTTTACACTGTACGGTAATCTGGAATGTGAATAACTGTACACTAAAGGCACACAAACTACTTACATTATTACATATGCCAAGTGATTTACACATGATAAATTTTGAAATTATTAGTTAGATGTAAAACTACATAATGGGAGACTTTCCCATGAAGTAATCTGGGAACAAACGTGGTTTGTCAGGTCCTTGACAGGCTCATGTACGATGTCTCACAAAAGTGATGTTCTGCTCAAGAAAAATGCTACCTCAAAAAAGTGATTCATGGAGCAAAACTAGTATTTCTAAAAAAATGCTGCTCATGAGCATTCCTTTCAAAATGGAAGTGTTTCACTAAACATTATAAGTAAGGCAAAAAAGCTTATGAAAAATGCCTACCGCTGCCAAGTACAGAGTGGCAAATTATCTTTCATAACATAACAGATCTTTATTATTCAGGACAGTTGTAGGACAGCCTAAAGGTTCCAAGAGCTGAGGTTCATTCTGATTATATAACTTATTACCAATGTAAATATTCTTGGCTCTCACTATTCTTTTAAGAACTGTTATAAAGGTAAAGGGGAATGAATATGCACTCCATTATACAACAGCAGCAATTCATGAATCTGATTCTAAATGAAAATGAGTACAGTAATTTGTCCTTCATAAAATGAATACTGAACAAAAATATAATTTTGCAAAAGGAATGGGGTGGTGGTTTCTCTCAAACAGTACATATTTTAATAAAAACACTATTCAAGACTTTCATATAACCGGAGTGTTTGTCAACTAACATACATTACATGGAGCCTTTAACATGGTACAAGATTACTCAGAACCCTGTATAAGATGTACCTTTAAGTACTCTAGCATTATAAAACAAGCTGCCCGCAGCTATTAGTCATGTAGTTTTGAATTACTCCATTTTAAGTACTCACTGTATTGAAGGCTGTGCCCTGCTCCCTTAGAAGCACATATGGCCAGCATTAAAAGGAAGTGTCATTTTCAGCCAAGCAGGCTGTCATGTGTGACATACAAATTTTTGTAACCACTAAAGGAAATATTAAAAACTAACAGATAACTGGTGTTAATATGCCTAAGTCCTGCATTCTCCTTAAAGAATCCTTAAATAACAAAGTAAAGAATGTTGCTTACAGGAAAAACAAGAACACCTCCAGCTAATAGAGAAAAATAATTTTAAGTATCAAATTACAAAATATTGCTTCTTATAACAAATTTGTTATATGTAATGGAATAACTATTAACTCATTCAACGCACCTAAATATTACCTTTTAAAAAAGCATGGGCAATCTACTTCTTGAATGTAGGGTTGTAGGGTGTAAGAGAACAAAGGATCTTCTAAGTAGGTGCTGTAATATGCCACATAACTGTACCACATTGTAAACACATTCTTACATGTATTCCACTGGTATGGTACTTATTAGACTGCACATCATTTTTCATACTAACATACATTTCTTTGCAGTGAGGAGAATAAATGAAGACATCTTAGCTGAATCTATATGAATTTTAGCTGCTGTGGTACAGCTATTAAATTTGTTTTTCAAGCAGGTGATATTTTCAGTGCACTGAAGAGCAGCTTTCATAGCTGTCCTGATGTTTTAACTGCATCCCGCAGTAGTTTTGTCAATGCCATGTTCTTCCAACTTAAAGTATTTCCTCACTCAACTGGCCATATATACTCATGCAAAAGTGCTTAAAGAATTGGGAAAACATCCTGAAGACCCTCTCCTCATTCATTATAGTTATATAAAATGCATATCTAAACAACTTAGTCTTTTGTCAAACCCCACACTTGTGAAATTAATAAAAATGATCAGAAAAACCAATGTTTCACATTTTTGCACATACTGAATCATTTCCCACAGGAAGCCTCTGTCTGCTATAGAGTTGATAGTCAAAATTGCTGGCTTTGAACTTTCTGAAATTAAGAGGAAGATGGAGCTTCAGCTGTCAGGTATTTCGTCTTTTTTTTTTTTTTCCTTACTTCGGTGGCTGCTAGTTACCTGTGTATAAAGAAAGGAATAACATGATGTAATCTCAGTTGTGCAAATCCCCTCCATTAAATGCATTAAGCAGCATGTTTAATCCTCTACTATGAAGCAATAAAACAACATTTTAGGTTTAAAAGCTAACCCGTAACATGGAGCTGGAACCTCTGTGACAGACCAGATTTAATCTTTCCTGTGTTGTTTAATTCCATATACGTATAACTATTTTTCAAATTAAACCTCATCTGTTTAAGTTCTACATAAAACTCCTGTGAAAGTTGGTTGTTAAAATGCTTAAAATAGTGAATGAACATTCCATTTTTGCCTCTTTATGGCATAAAGCATAAAATTAACAAAGAATTACACTCCACACAAGGAAGTATAAATTAAATGCTTCAGAAAATGCAAGAGGGAAAAATGAAGGACAGTTTATGTAATTTAATGTCTTAGAAACAGATGATTATTTGAAGACTAAGATAAAATATGATTAAGAAATAGAAGTTAAAATTTAGTGTTCATCTCAGACTAACAGACAAACCAACATTACACTTTAAATTCTCAGGCTTTATGATTCACGTGCCTCCTCCTTTAAAATGTCTAAATGCTAGTTTCCCCTCAGAATTTCAGAAAAAAAGCAGTACTCCTTTCACTCTGCTCTTTCCACACTCAAGTGGATCACTCTTTTTATCATACCCTAATTTACAAGTTGCGGCCAAGACTCAGTCTTTGTTTGGGAGGGGGGAAAAACCCCATGAATTTAACACTCTATATAAATAATAAATTAGGTTACATATATATTACACTGGGCAACCTGTGATGTAATTATAAAACACCCATTAAACCTCCCCCCGCCCTCCTAAAACCTCTTTATTGCTCTTCGGAGTCATAACTACTACTAAATTATCCATTAAAGAAGACAGAGCATCCACAAACAATTGTACCATCCTCCTTGTATTACAAGAAGAGTCATATCCATCATCATCCAAAGGGACACCTTTCCACCAAATCAGCATAGATTTTATTCCAATTTATCACAGACAATTTTCTTACTGATGGTGGTTCTTTTAAAATTGTTTTATCCTCCGACTGCATGTACAAAGGGAAGTCCCTTAAACTTAAGTCATTTATTCATTGCTTGTTAACCTGTTTAGGTAATATTTTTAATTTAAAAATGCTTTCTATATTTCAAGCATATAAAAATCTATCAGTTACCTCTAAAGCTTGTGAGGCATTACAGTATGAAATTTAGCTTATGTGGATGTAAGTGAGTAAGATTGTTTCATAATATCTGCCTGTATGCAATGTGTCCATTTATGGTGTAAAACACCTTCTTGTAATGTATTTTGCCCATACCAAAATGGCATTTTAATCAGCAATGCCAGCCTTTTAACAGGTCTTGGCAGTAAACTGATTTCCTTGTATTAGAAAACATGCTCTGAAATTCCAGCAGTAGGCCTTTATTTATTTAGAGTTCTGTTTAAATTAATTCTGTTAAATCAACTTACACATTCAATCAAATAGGGCCATATCTGTGAAAATTACAGTAATTCAGCAGAATAGAATTTCATGTGTTTCAGTCTACTGCTCCTGCATTCTGGCTATTCCATACAATTCCTCAGCATGGCCTAGCTTTTGTAAGTCTATCTGCTTGTGGTTAAAAACAAACCATTATAAATCTATCAAGAAATCATCAGAAAATTACATCCCATTGAAGTGTTTTCATAACATACACTGCAGAGTAGGGAGAGGGCAACTGGTCAAATGTGTGCATAAATCACAAAGGACTTAGAGCCCCAATTCCATAAATTTCAGAGCAAACTTCAACTCGGTGATTTCAACAGAAGTTGAGAACTCTGCACTTTGCAGGACTGTGTCCTTAAGAAGGAGAAGAATCATGAAATTATACTCTCACAGTGAAAGTATTTTAGGTTCGGGTACAAAAGATGGCAACTGATGTCCTAACAATAACTCAGGGTGAGCCTACAGCAGGCATGGCCAAAGTGTGGCTCAGGAGCCACACGTGGCTCTTGAAGGAAAAAGTGTGGCTCTCGGAAGAACATCAGCAAATCAATTTAGTAGGTACAAGTATATAGCTATATGCTTCAGTGCGGCTCTTGAAGGTTTAATAATCAACTTTTGTGGCTCGAGTTCCATAAGGTTGGCCACCCCTGGTCTACACTGACAGCAGCAAAACCACAGCTGTTGGTGCGATCTTTTGGGTGCACTTGAGTGGTCTGTGTAGATCTGCTCAATTGCTCCAGAAATCACCATATCAACTCCAGCCCTGGAACTAGTGTTGCTGTGAGCCAACCAGAAGGCATTTCCAGTCAGCTTACCTTAATGTGTAGCGAAGGATTAGTAGGTTGTCAGGAGATAAGCAAGGTATTTTATGTACCTTGCGTATCTCTCATCGACTGCCACCGAAAAGTCCAGCAAGTACTAGAGCTCAGATTAAAAAAAAAAAAAAAGGATTTTGAGAAAAGCCATTTACAATATCCAGTGGTATCAAATGGAATTCCTCTCAAGATGAAAACAAGATTCAGAAGGATGCAATTATGCTTACAAAAACTACCACATCAAGCTAAATCACTAAATAAATTTGGTTAAATGCCTAGGAAGAGAGTTACAGAAGAATAAAAACACAACAAAAGTAATTTCAGCCCCACACTTTTGTCTGTCTTATATTGTAACAACGGCCACGATGGACCCAAACCTGTCATCATTCTGAAGCTGATGATAGTGTTGAGAAGTATGTCAGAACCTGAATGTTCAACAACTGTAGTGAACACCACACAGCACTGCAGATCATACCAACTTTTGACTGCGCATTCCATCAGCATGCAAAAACATCTGCATCTTTGGCTGAAGACAGTTTCACACATCCTAGTAACACAGCCAGGTCAGGAGAACACAGTAAATCTAAACTACACACACTCAATTAATATGGCTCTCCCCAGTGGATAATTACCAGGAGAAGGTGATTTTTTTTACATATATTTAAACTATGGTATTAAATTGGCATTACACTTTATTTAATGACTAATTTAACAGTGATTTATAATCTCAATAAAATACTGCAGGTTATTTGTTTTGCTGAGCCGCTCTCTTTTTAATAGCTGCAGTATTTGTACTAAACACGATTTCCCAGCAATGGCAGTGCCCCAAAAGCTCTTACTCCCTTGAGTACATTAACGCTTACTTAGTAACATAAAAATAGGGTGTCTTTTGCTAATACTGTATGTGGTTTGAATACAGTATGTATTATTTATTTCCTTTAACCGACTGCACATATTGTGAAAGTCCGTTTCTAAGGAACTTATTGATAGAAGTTCTTTAGAAATCCATGTGCCTTTCTCCTTGATCTAGATTTACATTTTTATTTACTTAAAATTGTTTATTTGACCCCTGTATTTATATTTAAATATGGCCATGGTCTAGTAGATCTGCTACAGAAACACAGTACTCAGCCAATCCAGTTCATAGACTAATTTAGGGTTGAAAACTAAAATTCCTTGGCTGTTTCTGCATTGTTCTGAACTCATTAAAACTAGCTATTTTAAATCTAATGTAAGCACTTGTACCAGATACAACTTCAAATGCCTGGAAATTTGTATGGCATTTTATCAATTGTATAGGTGTAAATTATACTGGCATATTTATGGTTTAGAAATCTAATTAGTCAGATCCTTCACAGGTCTGAAAGAGAACTATCCACACAGGGCAGCAAACAAGACTTCACTATGCTTAATACTCAGATCTAATCTTTGACTTGTAATTATTTGGCCTCTGGTGGGAAACGCACTTGATTTTTACACATCAGAAGCAATTCGAAAACATTTGACATTAGAAAATCTAGGGGTAACTCCAGAGTGATTTTGTTCCATTATTATTTCTATTGTTTTGGTCTTACAAAGTGCAGTCTCTACTAACGTGTAGGTTATTTCAGAGAATGATTTCTGTCACTGGTTCAACAGAATTTTATAAAAAAACAATTACTGGCAACAGCTCAGAAAAATATTTCCCGCATTATAAACTTTCATCTTTCTTTGAAATGTCAGTGGATCTCAGATTAGATATGCATATTTTACCAGGCTTTTACAGAGAGAGAAGACAAGACAGCTAGATAAGAGGATTTAGGCACACTCCTAATTTAGACTTTCTAGCCCAAACTTAGCAGGTATTTAAAAAAAGTGTCAGCATGATTTAATTTTTAAAAATGTAGGAACTTTACAGGTTAATTTTCCCAATCTGTACAAGGCAAACTCTCTTCTTCATCTTCTGATTCAGGTGATGCCTCCTTAATTCTTCGCAGTGCTTCATGGATACTACGTGTTAAAGGATCAGAGTCAGGTGGAATTGTAAAAGACTCTCTCAGAACATCTTTCTGCACCTTCTTGAGTTTCACCCCTTTCCTTATCTGTGCCAAAATGTTATTGCTGTCATCTTCATCTCGGAAAGGCGGGAGATTTCTCTGCTCAACCTTTCTTAGGTGAAAACTACCCCGCTTCAAGGAAGCCAGCACCTCATCCATTGGGGAACTCACTGCAGTAAATCAAAATACGTAGTTAGTATTTAAATTTAACACAGTTACACATTTCAGCATCTTCATTTTTATTGCCTGTATGAGAAAAAGTACCCAAATGTAGTTACCACAGAAATTCTACATAGAAGGGAAACAGTAGTATTCTAGATAGCATCATGTGATAATTGTTAACTTTCTAATGGTATTTTTATGTTCAAATGTATTTTTGTCTACTGACAGGAAGAAGCTATATTTGTACTGGGAACACAATAATATGATTTCTGAAAAACAAATATCACCATATACTATACAGTATGGCTGCTTTGGGCAGGTAAGTTTTCCTGCCTGAAAGACAAATTTCAGTTACATATAATCAAAATACATTATGAAGTCTACTTCCTGTGGCTGTAGAGCATACATATTTTCAGCAACTGGACTGCATCTGCGTAATACAAGAATGAGAGGAGAAAGTGAATTCTCAGCACATGCTTGTGAGTATCTGGTTTGTTCCCACCGTCTGGCTTCTGCTACAAAACATGGGGGAGTAGCCAATGTGGTCAGCTGCAAGAACATGTATTTCTCCCTCCTCCAAACAGAAATGCAGCATTTTTGGCCAGTGATTTATACAGTACTAATCCTGGCCTGCTCAGATACTCCCCTCCTTTGCAATTACTATAAGTGGAGCAGCAATTGAACTTTGTCAAGGCGTACAGTGAGGGCCCTCTTTACAGTCTACCTGCAGCTTAACTTCTCTGCAAAACAGAAACCTGGTATTTTAATTGAATTCTGGGCTTTGCAGACCTAGGAAGTAGGTGGAAATGAGGACTGATCTGTATCAATCACCCTCTTCCTTCCCCAAAAACCAGCATTTTCAATACAACGGGAACTGGCTCTGTACCAGCACATCCAACGTGAAACAAATTCCAAAAGGGCAGCCATGTTAGTCTAGTTCAGCAAAACAAACAAGGAGTCCTGTGGCACTTTTAGACTGAACGAATTTATTTTCATTAGTTTTTGTCAGAGAAAAATCCCACTTTCTCCCACCATAAATAAATGTCAGTCTTCAAACAGTCTAACAAAGTGGGATTTTCTCCCATGAAAGCTCATGCAATAAATATTTGTTAGTCTTTAAGTGCCACAAGACTCCTTGTTTGTTTCATAAGTATATCGTGGAATACATTTTTATGACCTCCTTTTGTTATCTATTTGTAGAGTTCACCCATGCTGAGTTTTGGCCAAGTTTCTCATATTTGTTACAATCTGCCCCCACTTTTGGACATGGGGGTGAAGTTTATCTGGCAAATCAATGTTATAACGAGTCAGCTCTCTGAAGGTACTCAGAAGTTTGGAATATTAGAATGAATCATATAGGAGATGGATCAGTGGAGAGAGCAGTTAAAGAAGTCAACAGAACTCTTGGAGAGGAGAGGATAGATTTATAATTTTGTGTTACATAACAATGTGCACGTAGTTTGAGTTGTGTGTTTATGTTAGCATAACTGGATATCCAATTACACAAACAATTAGAGAGAGGGCTGGTGGCCTCCTCTTAAGATTGCCTAACATTTTCATTATTAACTTCTGTTTTCAGTTGCTTATAAACTTTGCCAAATCGATCATTTGGGTGATAATTTCCATATTGGGAGTCTGCCTCGACCTGAATTATTCTTAAAAATTTAACTCAAAATTTAGGTACTTTTGAGAACAAAACTGGGGGGAAAATATTGCCTTGTCCATGTAACACACAAGATCTTTATCACTTCTTCTTAAAAAAGGTCTAACAATACTCTGCTTTGGAGCAGGGACTTAGATTTGTTGAAGAACAGCCTTTAGGTGTGTGCCTGACAGTCATCCTGTGAAAAGTCACCCAACGTTGGTCAAGCTAGCTCAGATTTTTGCAAAGACAAATAACGTAAGGGTACATTCTAAGCTCCTTTTCTGACCTCTCACATGGCATTCACAAGGCAACATTTGATAAGATGCAGCTGTAGGTCCATAAGCCATTTCAAGGCTTCCCATGACACATTGTGGATATCATCTAATTCACCTTTGAATCCATGTTTTGTGTTACAATGTGTTCAATGGTGTGGATGTTCTCATTACAGTCATATGAAAGGAAGTCTGATTTTCCACTTGTGCCTCAAGTGGTTGCATCTTTCATGTTTTGTTCAGATGCGGTTCAGCATGATCCAAAGACTGTGAGAAAGGCTGAAACTGTAAGGCTGACTCAGTAATAATGTGCTTGGTTTGCCATTTTCTTGCCAGATCCAGGGAAATGAGTCAGTCATGTGTGATCCATAGGTTTAGTTTTTTTGGGGAGGGGTAATTGTTCCTGTTCACACATTCTTACCTTCTACTCAACTGGTGTGAATGGGCTCCATTTGTCCTAACTGAATTCTTTGCTAACACTGGCTCTCCTCCATCCTGGCATGCATATATATATATATATACACACACCTCTTAACTGTAGTTTCCACTTCAAGCATCTGACGACGTGGGCTAGAGCCCACAAAAGCTTTTGCCCAAAGAAATTTGTTTGTGTTTAGGTGCCACAGGACTCCTATTGTTTTTGCTGTACACAGACTAACATGGCTACCTCTCTGGAAATAGTGGTTATTGTAATTTCAGGTGTTGGCAGCTTAGGGATAACATATCTGACAGGAAGTTTTGGGTACAAGTTTTCAGCACATTTAAGTACCTGTGCTATGGTTCTACCGCAGTGCTTTGCTAGAGGCTCAATGTTTGCTAATACAGAAAGCCATAACTACAGGTGCTCATTTTAAAGTTCCTATGATGATTCACATGGCCTGATTCAGCTGCCTATCCACAAATTGTATGTGGCAGCTTCTTGTCCACAGCAGTGCACAGTACTCATCAACTGGAATGCTAGAAGCAGAATTTATAACCAATGAGTCCTATATTATGCACATATTGTAATTGCTGCATTTTTCTTACTGAAGAGCTGACCACAGTTACAAGCTCTATCAACTCTCGTATTTCTCACTAGGTGACTGACAACACTGCTGAGCGTCTTCAGAGACCCAATAAAGCTCAGTGAGTTTGACCAAAAGTAGCTGAAATATGTTTAAACCTAACTCAAGAGAACTGACCCTATGGATACACGAACAGTTCTTTGTAACTTTGTGTGTCAAGCTATTGGAATGCATCATAAAGTTGAGGACTTTTTCCAAATACTGAAAAAAAAAAAAACCATTTTAAAAAAAAAAAAACTAATTTAAGCTTGACTAATATATTTTGAATGTCTCAAAAGTTTTCTTTTCAGACTTACTGTTAGGCATTTCATAACAAAAGGAAAAACCAAAAACAGTTAAAAACAAATTACAGAAACTTATTTAATTCGTTTCTGAGGCACTAGAATCATAGAATTGGAAGGAACCTCATGAGATCATCTAGTCTAACCCCCTGCTAAAAGCAGGACCGCCACCAGTAAATCATCCCAGCCAGGGTTTTGACTGATTGGGCCTTAAATGTTTCCAAAGATGGAGATTCCACCATCTCCCTAGGTAACCCATTCCAATGTTTTGCCACCCTCCTAGTCAGAAAGTTTTTCCTAATATCTAACCTCGACTGCCCCAGTTGCAGCTTGAAACCACTGCTCCTTGTTTTGTCCTCTGTTGCTACTGAGAACAGCCGAGCTCCCACTTCTCTGGAGTGCCCCTTCAAGTAGCTGAAGGTTGCTATCGAATCCCCCATCTTCTCTTCTGCAGACTAAATAAGCCTAGTTCCTTCAGTCTCTCCTCCTAAGTCATGTGGCCCAATCCCCTAAACATTTTCATTGCCCTCCACTGGACTCTAATTTGTCAACATCCTTTCTATAGCGTGGAGCCCAAAACTGCACGCACTATTCCAGATGCGGCCTCACCAGTGCCGAATGGAGGGGAATGATCACATCCCTTGATCTGTTAGCAAGAGTCCTACTGTGCAACCCAATATACCACTGGTCTTTTTGGCTACAAGAACACACTGTTGCCTCATATCCAGCTTTCCATCCACCGTAACACCCAGGTCTTTTTCTGCAGAGCTGCTACTTAGCTGATCGGTCCCCAGCTTGTAGCAGTACATGGGATTTTTTCATCCTAAGTGCAGCACTTTGCACATTTCCATGTTGAACCTTGTTAGATTACATTTGGCCCCATGCTCCAGTTTGTCTAGGTCCCCCTGAATCCCATCCCTGCCCTCCAGCGTGTCTACCATTCCCCCAGTTTGGTGTCGTCCATGAATTTGCTGAGCATGCAAACTATCCTATTATCCAGGTCATCAAATGAAGATGTTGAACAGAACTGGCCCCAAGACTGACCCCTGGGGCACTAATTAGTTACTGGCTGCCAACTAGACATTGAGCCATTGATCCCAACCTGCTGAGCCCAATGATCTAGCCAGCTTTCTATATCCACCTTACAGTCCATTCATCCAAATCATACTTCCTTAACTTGTGACAAGAATGCTGCGGGAAACCATACCAAAGCTTTGCTAAAGTGTGATTCCATATCATACGAAACAAATGTAATTATGCTCTTCATTTCACACAGATCTTTGCAATACCTAAAGCCAACATGAGAGAGCGAGTGTGGATCATCCCACCTGGAAACAGACCCCAACTGTGTATGGCATTTCATGCAGAAAGAGCTGGGAGGCACCACTGAGAACACCTCTGCCTCTAAGGAGATTTAACAGTTCTTGCAACAGTAAGGAATTCAGACAATGAAGATGATTAAAGGTTTGCACCCAAACTTTGTACGTTGGTCAAATGCAGAATTTGTCATTCAGACAATTTACAAATCTGATTTGCAGCATCAGAACTAGCTATTTTGGCACGCGGGGCATGCCCAGAGCAAGCAGCAGGGAACGTAGGTCCTCAAATTGCACTGGTGAGCAGAGGCACTTGATACACAGCTGGGGCTTTACCCAGGTCACCCCGCCCTAGTTACAGTCCTGCAGATTTGGGTCATGGTGAAATCTGGAAATACTTTTAGGGGAAATATTTTTAAGTCACATGATTAAAAAAAATGGATGGCTGGATCTACTTCAGACTCAAAATAAAAAAAGAAAATTCAAAAGGAGACTTTTTTTTTGAGACAGATGATTAACAATAAAGCTTGCAAATAAAGGTTCTAATTATGGAGCCACTACTATGGCTCTGCACATGAGTTACAAAATGAGCTTTATTTATGTCCAATTGTAATACCTAGCACACTTTTAGTTAGAGTTAGTTAAATCACAGCATCTAGCAGAGAGGAGCTGGAAAGGTAGAATTCTAGAAAACAAAATGAAGTTTGCTAAATGGAAAGTGTAAAATTCTGGCTCAGTTTATGTCAACTGGAAGATTCCCACTGACTTCTTGGAGCAAGGATTCCACCCAAAGTTGATAAGGAAAGAGAAGGGAAACAAAATATAAATACTAAAATTTTAAAATGCAGTATCTATGCCTCACATTATTTAATTTCTAACTTGCACTAACTAGAAGTGGTTTATTCAAGGCTGCCAATGCCAACTGGGTTTGTGTGGAAGAGAAAGGATACTCAAAGCTGGCAAAGCAAGACAGATAAGGTAAGTTTTGCTGTTAATTTCACTTTTGTACAGCGCAGAGGTTTCTGTACCTGTTTGATCTAAAAAGCATGTTATGTAATATCTATCAAATGAAAAACCAAATCCTCACATATAATTTGTGGTTTATGTAGTGTAGTGTATAACTGAACCAACAGCATACTCTACAGTACAAATCCCGAAGACTTCAGTTCACCAAACTTTTCAGTTGAGGGCACTATTACAAGTGTTGCTCTGCTAATTATACACAATATCAAACATACCTTTTTAAAGTCAGGGTGGACAAAACTGACTTACAGTTAGGTGTCAGCAATTTTACTTTTGGTCACCAAAGTGTGCTCCTCCATTACATTTCTGCAGTTGAGCTAGGTGACAGGCTACTAAAACTGGTCACCATGGTGACCAGAAACTGATTTGTCGAGGCCTGTTTTAACCCTTTTCTCCATGGCATTCAAAAAGAGGGAAAGAAAATGAATACAAATGCATTTTTTAGCAGTTAGACATTTAAATAAATATAAATAAAAATATTACCTCTCCTCCTTTGTAAACCCTCTAGATCCCCTGTCTTCTTAAGTTTCTTCTTGGCACTGACTAACTGATTGCTATCGAAAAGATGTGCTGATGGGACAGTGGTAGACAGTGAGGCTCCCCTATCATGACTCTCCTGTTTAACTGGGCTGTCTCTTTTCTCTAAGGATTCCATGGAGTCTTCCTTAACAGGCAGAGGTGGTGGTGGTGGTGGTGGTGGTGGTGGCGGCGGCGGCGGTGGCGGCAGCAGCGGCAGCAAAGGAAGGGAAAGTGGTACAACAGTAACAGTATCTGGTTGAAGCTCCTTATTGGTAAGAAGTGGAAGAGTAGTAGTATGACAGAGTTCAGAGGTAACAGCATTGGGAGGTAAACTATCTTCAAGTTGTTCTAAGCTTGTGGGCTCCTGGGTTTGCCAAGGCTGGATTACTTTTTCTGATTCTACCTCAGTTTTCTTTTGGATCTGTGTTGTTATTGGTAGAGAATGAGGTTGATCTAGGCAGGACACTGAGCTGGCTGTACCAGTTCTTGCATGAGCCAGTCGCAGTCTGGTAGATTTAAGTATTACTTGCCCAGGGTACCGCTAAAAGGAAAGAGTTATTTAGAATGAGGTGAGTACATGCAATGTACACTAGAAATTAAAGACCCCTCAATCACGCATTTGCCTTTGTAACAAGGAAACTCATTTTAATATTTTTGTTCTTTGCTTTTGTATTACAATGGAATCGCAATGAAGGTCTATTACACCACAACATATTTTAAAATAAAAAGTGTTCCAATAAAACTTGACAGCATAAGGCAGCACAATGGTTTATCATAGCATATTCATATAGTGGAAATATCAGTTTAAAAGTTAAGTATGTAAATCCATCACCCCAGATTACAGCTTCCACATGCTGCAAACTGCCTTCAACCTCCTCCTTCACTCCACTTCATACTGGATTTATACAATGTGCAAGGATGCTGCACTTGGGTCTGGAGGTGATGAACACATTCCTCAAAGACACTGCACCAATGGGATAATTCTAGTCCCTTTCTCTCCTCTTTACATAACTACTGGTTAGAGCAAAGATGGAGTGGCAGAAAGATGCTAGGTTCTAACCTAGGTGATCCTTTGTATCGTTCAAGGTCTTGGTCAACTCAATCTTTCTGCTTAGGTCAGGGGTGTCAAACTTACAGCCTGTGGGCTGCATCTGGCCTGCCAAGGACACTTATCCAGCCTGCAGAGCTGTTGCCTGGGAGCTATCCGCAGCAGTGAACAGCAAACACAGGCTGCTGCGCATGCACTCTGACTCACTCACATGCACAGGGGAACAAAGGAAGCGCTCCAGCCAATCCCAGCTCAGCTCTGCTGTGGTCTGCCAACCACTCAGAGTCTCAGACACAGCAGGCTGGTCCAGGCTCCTAGAGAGCCACCCCACCGCCTTCCACCCCACCTGTTCACTGCAAGGCAGCATGCTAATCTGATTGACAATGCACGAGTTACAAATAAGAAAAGAAAAAGTGGGTGAGGCCCACATGGGAACAAACCAATCAAAAGCCAGCCAGGCCTGAGCCCAACCAAAGGCCAGCCTGCTGACTGATTGACATGGAGTGGGCAGGCATCGGGGGGGAGGGCAGGGCAGGAGCCCAGCCTGTCCACAACTGAGTTTGACTGATTGCTGCCCCGCAGTAGGGGAAGTGGGTCCAGGAGCTGCACAACAGGGGAAGGGGCCTGATAGCCAGTATTGTAAAGGGGAGCCCCCAGGGCACGGAAAAGGGAGGGTATCAGAGAGCCTGTGGGGTGAGGGAGAGGAAAGAGGAGGCCATGCTGCTCTGAAGGTGGCAGAGGAAAGGGTTGACATGGCCCATGTCAGGTGTCCTGTCCTCCAATATGGCCTCCCACACTGAAGGAATTTGACATCTCTGGCTTAGGTCAACTCAGGGATGCAAAAAGTTAGAAATCATGCTTCTCCAAGAACCAGACACTTCATTTGGATTAATGGTTCCTGGAAAACAAAAATACAATCTTTCTTCCCAGTTTGCGTCCTAGCAATTTGCAACTGTGCATAAAAACTGCTGAGAATAAAATTAAAGGCTGCATTTGAAAACTAGGCTCAAAAAGTATTTAAAAAAAAAACCAAAACACAAATCACCTAAACCACAATGTTTTTACAAAGCTACACAGACCCTATCCATATGGATATAGTATACATAATGTAGCCATTCTCAGCTTGTTTAATATGCCATTGCCCCAATACATAAATTTACTGCAGTGTACAGTCTTGCAAGCAATTCGCATTGGGAGGGAAGGACCCATTTTTTATATCACTACTAAAAAAAGATTTCTTGCTAATAACAAAATTCTCTAATTGTATTAATTATTCAGTTTTAGATAAATAGATCACAAACTGTCAAAAAATTAATACTGCCCCCTCTCCTCATACTCCCCTGGTTGTATCCATCTGTAGTTTATGGTCAGGTATTGGACTGTAAACTCTTTGAGCCAGTGATTTTTTTAGGTGCTGTAGTATTACACATAAAACCAGGACATATGACCTAACATATGTGGAAAATATTACCTGGATCATGTTTATATAAGCAATGGAAAGACCCTACTTCAGTTCCTGATTGTTTTCCTGTAAACATTAACTAAGAACAGAAACTGCAAAGATGGAGATTAAATACTACTATCTAGGCAATACATCAAAAATAAAAAGTTATTTACCACTGCATCTTATTTCCTCTTATATCTTAGAATACTCCCCAAATGAATGTTTTAAGTATTTAATAAAGAAGAACAGATCTCTCTCATGGTATTATCAGAATATAACTACAGAATATTTTTGAAAATAAACTCTACACCATTGTGAAAAACAATCATTACTTTGGTTACCTGTTTAAATGTGCGAAGCCTGTCCAGTGTTTTCTGTCGCTCTTGACTAACCCAAGAGCTCTTTCTTTCCTCTTCTTCTTGCAGGTGATCTCGCTTCTAAGAAGGGACATAAAAAATACATCGGTTTCTATATATAAACAACAATGTTTATCATAAGAATTCAGATTCAAGGTATTGCTGAGGCCAGGAGCTTATTAGGATTCCAAAAAGATTAGCTATGTATATGAACAAGAAGAATAGCCTGAATTAGAACAGTAAACTAAACAATTTCTGGAAGGTATATAAACCCTTGAACTTCAGGACAAACTAAATAACTTACTTTTGGGCAACAGTAAAACAGTTAATCTTTCTGTAACTGTAGTTCTATGATACGCACTGCACATGTCTATTCCAAAGTGGGTGTGTGCATGTCCTGAGCTTAGTTGCCAGAATTTTTTCCCCCTCACAGGTATCCATGAGGTTGGCTCCAGCAACCTCTGGAACTGCACACTCATTGCATTGGTATAAAAGACCTTGCCAACCCTGCACCCCCTCTGTTTCTTCTTATTGGCTGCTCCTGATAAGAGGGTATCCACGTGCAATAAGTCTCAAAGAACAACATTATAGAAAGGTTAGTGAGCATTTTTGCTTCCAGTGCTTGTGCATGTCGATTTCAATGTAGTTGGCTCTCAAGCAGCAGTACAGGGGATAGACTGAATTTCAGAGAGGAAGCCAACTGCATGACTGAAGTTGGGACATCATCTCTGACCTGCCTGGTGATGGCATAGTGCGTGGAGAACGTGCGCCTAAAGAGGGGCTTGCACTCAGAAGGCAACCAAGGAGGCCTGCAATCTTGCTGAATGAATGGTCATGTTACCTGGAGGCAGAACGCCAGCAAACTTGTGACATGCTTGATTTCTGTTGAGAACAAAGCCACGTGAAGGAAACCTCTTCTGAGGGGGATGGTGTCAACGGCTTCTTGTTTATGGAACTATATTGACTGTTCACAAATCACCTGCTTTAATTGTCTCCCACCCCACTGTGGATGCCAGGAAGGTGCACAGCAGTCAAGGTAATGATGGAGGACAGAGTCATTCCATGAACATATTACCTCTTTGCATAAGGAGGCAGGCTATCGATCCTTGTTCATATAAAATAAAATGTTTGTCTTTTTTATCGTTACTTGAATAGTATGACTTTTCTTTCTTGGACAAAAAACTTCACAGGTTTGTAGATGGTCCTTAACTATCGTATACTTATGTGGAGGGAATTTTCCCATGGGGACCAGACTCCTTGAGCTGTTATAACCTATCTATCTTCCCTAGTTCAGAGCAGAGCTATCTCTTACAAGAATCTTTGATGGATGAGCAGAGGCAAAGGAGACTCCTTACGCAAGTGTCTTTAAGTTTATCCACCACTTCAATGACTGGAGAACCTTGGCCGGGTATACTCACAAGTCCAGTTGATATTTGCTTGGTCAGTATACTGAATTCAACCAGCTCTGTAAATTTCTCAGATGAAGTCACACATTTTGGGAAACAATGATGCATGTTATCCTGAGGTCTAAGCACCTCATGAATATTCTGACAGAGGTCTTGTGGGGTGGGGGAATTACATAACCAAAGAATTATTTCAAACTTTACTGGAGGAAGGCATGCTGTGGTGTCTAATACAGCTCCAGTGACTTCTATTCACTGAAAGGAAGTCAGTAGAGACTTTTGTTTACTAACAGGCACAAATAGGAGGACTGTTTTCCTCCACTTGTGATGCCCTTTGAATTACTAAATGATCCAAGTAAGGGAATACCTGCATACATGCTATGACACCTGGCACTTTGAAAACCCTAGGGTAGGGGTCTCAAACTCAAATCATCACAAGGGCTGCATGAGGACTACTACAGGACCACTTGAGGACTAGCACGTTAGCCTGAGGGCTGCACCACTGAAACCTTTTCATACAACATCGCAAATATCGGTAATGACAGTGTCATTGCAGACTGCAGGAAACAGCTTTAGGGGCCACATGTGGCCCATGGGCCATGTGTTTGAGATCCTTGCCCTAGGAGCTGCCGATAGTTCAAATGGTAATTACTAATACAGGGTTCTATGGTTTCCTAACATCAGCCTCAGAAAATGTTTGTGGCTGGATGGACTGAGATGAAAACAGAGATTTTCACATAGTCATTAACTCCAGAAGCTGGGGATTTATGGAAAAAATAGCAAATAGGAAAAGACTCATGATAAAATCATGCGAGATGGCAACACTGTGAAGGCAACTCTTTAAAGCTTACTGTAGCATTCAAGAGAGACAAGGAAAACCGATCTCAGCATGTCAGGATGTCCTTAATAAAACAGTACATTAATATCACTTGGTTCACCAGCATCCTTTATAGTAAGAGCTGAAGTAAAATTATCCATTTTCACAGAGAGTGAAAACTGATATTTTTGCAATTTCTTGAAAGAATTTATAAATTCATATGTGATATTTCACATGTGGCTTTTCATGATGAAAACGAAATATCAGGAAAATGACATGTCAGGACAAGTTTACTATACGTTTATGATATAAAACAGATGAGGAGTTCTGTGGCACAGACTAAAATTTATTTACTGCATGAGCTGTCATGGGAGAAAATCCCACTTCATCAGATGCTTTGAAGCTCTACAAACCATCTGACAAAGTGTGATCTTCTCCCACAGAAGCTCATGTGATAAATAAATTTGTTAAAATTTAAGTGCCACAGAACTCCTTGTTTGTTTTACTGAACTAGACTAACAGGCTGCCCCTTTGGAACTTGATAGAAAAGGCATCTACTTTGACCACTTAAATTAGAGTCTGACAGTAGATTTCACAGATTGTGGTGCATCTCTGTCTCATGTAATATCAACAACAGTTTCCAAGACCCACATAAAGTTCGGAACAGCCACTACAGCTAAAAGAACCTGTTGTGAAATATGGCAGTTTAAACTGCTAATACAGCCATGGATATGGGGCAAAAAAGCAATGCTACACAGTATACAGCTGAAAGATTCTGGGACTATACATAGTTTTCTTCTATAAGACTAGAAGAAAAAGCAAGGAGCCTTGTGGCACTTAAAGACTAACAGATTTATTTATCGCATGAGCTTCCAGGGGAGAATATCTCACTTCGTCAGATGCTTTGAAGAGGGAGAACTTACAGAATTGGATGAAAATAAATGCAGGGGAGTGTAAGACATGGGATCAGATCATACTGCAACAGCAAATCAGAGCATTTGTAAGGATTCAAACTTTAGGAAACAGCATACAGAGGGAGGGTGAAGTCAAATTACCTGTTATAATATGAAAAGAATCCATAGTTACAATTCAGCCCTGCTGTCACACAATTTAATTTGCATATTAATTCAATTTCAGCTGTTTCTCTTTGAAGTCTTGATGTCCCATTGATTTTCTTGATGGCCACTTTTAATAAGTCATCAATGGAGTGATTAAGATGATAGTGCTAAGCAGCTGGTTTTTTGGTTTTTTTTTTTTTTTGGGTGTGTGTGTTATGATTTCTGATATCAGTTTTATGAGCATCAAGCCTTCTGTGTAGGGTCTGTCCAATGTATAAGGCATGGGGGCATTTCCAACACATGATGGCATAAATCACATTTTCATCTAATTCTGTAAGTTCTCCCTCTTCAAAGTGCCTGACGAAGTAGGATATTCTCCCACGAAAGCTCATGCGACAAATAAATCTGTTAGTCTAAGTGCCACAAGACTCCTTGTTTTTTTTTGTTTTTGTTTTGTTTTGTTTTTTGTTTTTTGCACTTTACTAGACTAACACGGCTGCCCCTTTGCAACTTGGCTGTAAAAACTAGGAAACAGAGGAAGTTACTTGTCGAAAGGTGGCTCTAATTTCATATTAACATCTGTTGTAGGAGATAGTTACCCAGTATTCTCAATGTTCAATTATATATTGCTGTTGAAAGCAGCAAGTGTGGACATCAATGTGACTGAAATATTTTGCCAAAATTTGTAAGCAAGTGGATTCATAACCCACATTAGATTCAGTTGTTTGGAGTGTCTGTAATTAACATAGCTGAAAGCTTGTTGTCATGTAGAGCTACAGACCATCACTTTTAGACACATTTCTGAATGACAAGTATCATATGGATACAGTGTTATAAACAGCATTTGACTATAACCCTATCTGGCTCCTGTCTTACAACAGGGTTTACAGTTATATTTAACTACTGCCTCCAAGACAAGATTCACTGGGTGTTTAAATATGCAAGAACAGTCCTTCCTAGACTTTTCCAAGTTATGGTATTTCACTGCTTTATCCAAGACAACCTTCCAACAGTAAATGGCAGTGATACTACTTCATATTCATTGACCATCACAATTTGCATGTCTTGTCTAACTTACAAGAAGAAAAATGTTGTTTCTTTGCTGTTTTTTGCAATTTACTTTGGACATTGTAGCAGACACATCTCAGTAGTGATGCAAAATGATATGAAATTACACATTTTTGATAGGTCACTATAAACTTGTCTGCATATTTATTGAACATTAGGATGTAGTCACAATACTTGAAAATATAACAGTACATAACTAGCTAAACATAATATGTCACAAAATGTTCAGGCTAATCCAAGAAATTCTATGAAGTTCCAAGGACAAGCAATGTCAGGGAGATAACCCTCCCTAACCATAAAAGCATGTTTATTACACCAAGAATGTTTATACTAAGAAAAATGTCTACTTCTCTTTAGAATACGAGGAAAAAGATTTGTAGTTGGAAATGTTTTAAACCTCCAATTTATTTTTGAACATTTGTGAAATGCTAAGCTACCAATATCATTGCTATCAAAAGGGTAAAACACATCATGTACCAAGATGAAATCTAATGAACTTGCTAACTAATTACTGATGAAAGAAGTCAAAGTATATGATATTTATATTCATGGGAAAAATTGATTCATTACTGGCAGTGCTCAAGAACTCTCACACCTACTCAGGAAGACAAGAATCATCTTATCAAAAAAAGTCATGTGGAATCAACAAACTTCTTTAATAACTGGTTAAGCTATGGACTTTGTTTTGAGAAAAAAAAGTACTTTTATACAAAGAACAGGAAGAATTTCCAAAAACCATTTCATTTCCTGCTGAATTCTATTACAACTGAAAGATTCTCTAAGAAAAAGGACTAAATAAAGAGTTCAGCAAAACAGACAAGGAAATTTATTTCTCACCAGAGCTTTTGTGGGAGAAAAATTCCGCTTCAAACACTTTGAAAATGGGGGAACTTGCAGAATGGGAGGTAAATAAATGCAGGGGAGCGCAAGACATGGGATCAAGTCATACTGTAACAGCAAATCAAAGCAGTTGTTAAGATTCAAACACTGGAGAAGAGCACAGAGGAAGGTGAGGTCAAATCACCTGTTGTAATGGGAAAGGAATACATAGTCATGATTTAATCCTGCTTTTGCATGATTGAATCTGCATATCAGTTCTGCTTCTGCCGTTTCTCTTTGAAGTTTTGATGTTTTACTGACTTGCTTGAGCACAGATGTTAACCATCTACAGAGTGATTAAGTGTGTATGATGATGTCTTTTGTGCCCATCACTGGACCTAATCAAGCGAGCTACTCCATGAAGGGCACATTCATCTGCTCATCCACCAATGTGATTTATGCCATCATGCTCCACGAATGCCTCCACACCTTATACACTGGACAAACAGGAGAGTTTCTGCGCACAAGAATAAATGGGCATAAAACTGACATCAGAAATCACAATACTCAAAAAAACCAGTAGCTGAGCACTTCACTCTTTCTAATCACTCTGATTGTTAACAACTGTGCTCAAGCACATCAGTAAGAGAAACAGCAGAATTGGAACGGATATACACATTCAATTGAGTGAAAACAGGATTAAATTGTGGCTGTGGATTTTTTTCCCATTACAACAGGTGATTTGACCTCACCTTCCTCTATGAGCTGTTTCACAGTGTCTGAATCTTAATGACTGCTTCAATTCGCCATTACAGTATGACTTGATCCCATGACTTATACTTCCCTGCATTATTTTCCTCCCATTCTGCAAGTTCCTCCATCTTCAAAGCATCTGACGAACTGGGATTTTCTCCCATGAAAGCTCATGCGAAAAATGAATTTGTTAGTCTTTAAGCGCCACAGGACTCCTTGCTTGTTTTGCTGAACTAGGCTAACATGGCTATCCCTTTGGCACAAAAGAAAAAGTTAAAACTCTAAACTAAAACTGAGACTCTCCTGCCATGAAGGAGAAAAAAATAAAACTGTCAAGAAAGAATTAGAATCCAATGCCTATAAATGTTAATGAATATGCTTATATTCATAAGATGAAGAGGCCACTAAGGACAACCCATGGAAGTAATTAATCAGTGAAGGGGTGAAAGCAACCAACTTTGAATCTAACAAATCTGAAAAGGCATGTCCTATAATTATATGAAATAGTGAGGAGATGGGTATAAAGTAAAGTAAAGTGAGCACCTGCATGTGCAATCATTCATAAAACAGCACGCACACCCTCTGGTAACCTGCTTAAAAACAGTACTCATTGTAGCTCATCCTGTCCATCTTTACAAGCTCACTACCACAGACAACTAAGAAACAGGGAAGACGAGAAGAAACCACTCCAGGAAAACCTCATCAAAATTTCAGCATGGTTTAGTGAGAACATGAACTAAAGCATTGCCAAGGAATTAGTTTTAAAACTCAATTATTTCACTGACATGAATATTCCGTTGCAGCTTAACATATTAATTTCTCCTGTTAATCACCAGATCATTAGCTCATGTAGTCCTGAAGAAAGAGGCTAAAACACTGGGAAACAGAGGAATAGTGGGTTTTAACTGGATTTAAAGTTCTTGATATTTGTAACAGGCCAGTCAAGACAGCTCCTTATATAACTACTTATAATATTTAAATATTTTCTCTTATTTCATAGGATTTAACCACAATTGTTTACTTAGGTCATCTGTAAACCTGAATGGTTGTAACTGGACAAGTCCCACAGGTCCTTAAACTGTTTTGCTCATACATAAACAGTTTAAGTATCTAACAGAAGACTCAGAGTGAAAAAGTGATTTTTGGCAACAATGTAATTTGGTTGTAACGCAAGAGAAAAATGCTCCTCTAGAGGCAATTCATTCTCAAGAATGTAATATTTGGCCAAGTCTATCCTGAGGGAAGCAGATTTGCCACTGACAGTTCACTCTTTCTGGATCAACTGAGCGGTTAGCGAAGACCTGCTAAATTGACCAGAAGTCAACATGTTAAGATCACACCCTCAAGAAGAGTAGCGCTGAGTCAACAGGACAGCATTTCTCTTCAACCCAGCACAGTGGAGACACCACAGTAAGTAGGCATTAGGAAGTCAAAAGGGAGATATCCAAGTTATTTTATATAGCTTGCATACTTCCCTTTAACTGGAAGATAAGCAAGTGATTTTACGTAACTTGCATATCTCCCTTCAACTGCCACTGAACTGCACAACCAGTGTAAACCAAACTCTGTTAAAAGCTTTACACACAGGGACATATGGAAGTGATTTTAATGAAAGTAACAAGTTTATCATTTATGTTCTGTCACATGTTGTTCTGTTTAATATTTTAATTTCCTTTCTTTATAGCCATGCATACCAATTACTATTACTTTGCTTTGACTCAATCATGATGTTCCCTAAGATGTATAAAAAGAAAATGTAAAATAATGGAGTCCCTCCTCAGAGATGACCATAAAATAAACAATTAGTAAGAGCTGGCCTAACATTTATTTCTCTAAACTAAATATTTTTATAATTTTTAAAACAAACATACTTGGCTTCCAACAATTTATACGTATTACTTTTTCACCTCACAACACATTTTAGTGCTCCAACAACATATTTCAAAATATTTCTTTGAAAAAAGAATTACCAAAACAACCTTAGTAAAAAGAAAATAATATCTCAATACTGTGTAGGAGTCAGTAGCTTAACAACTACTTTGGCACATTCAGTTGTATTTCCAAAAATAAAATCTCTTTATCTTGATCTTCTATTTATTCATCTCTGTCCAGAGTTTCCAGATGATGTGCCAACTGTTCAGTATAATAATCCATCTGAAACAGTGCTCTAATTAATGCACAGTGAGGGATATAAAACATTAACCAAAGACTAATTTCAGTAACAGAGAGCTCAAAACTCACTAGCTGCACAGTATGATGAATTTTGTATTCCTCTTCACTCTGATGGCGCTGCTGGATCTTTTCATTATGCTTTGCAATACAGATCTCCTGTAGAGAGAAAACATTATCTATAAAATACATATTCCAAATATCAACTTAAAGGCTTATTGTAATATTTTGCTAACAGAACTAAGCATTAAAAAGGAAAATTATGAAATGACAACTGCTCAAACAAGCTAATTTAACTTTTGAATAAAAACCCAACAGTGCTAATATTGTGTGTTGACTACCACCAAGGCATATATAGCCTAGCCTAACATCATTGCAGATGTAGCACAACTCACTGATTTTTCAAGACGTTTAAAGGACTATACTGTTCAGGCAATTCTACATCTGATTTACGTGAGAAACGACTGCTAACATTCAAGCAAAATTAGACATTTTACATATTCAGCTAGACAACTGGCAATTTGCAAGTTCAAATTCACATGGATAAAACTATCTGTATTTCAACATACAAATCTGCACCTTATTTTCCAAGAGACATGTTTGTCACTAATTTAAAGAACTGATAAAAAATAGTTCTTCAGCCTTGAGTAAGGTTTAGGGTTTTTTTCCCTGGTTTAAAACTAACAAACAGGTTGCAGGCATTCACAGAAGCCTGTGACCTATCTGATTTTTACTAAAAAGTAACAGGAGAGTGATCATGGGGAGAGGAGGGGAATGACATCTCTGGCTACCCACCGCAGCTCAGAGCTGCGTAAGCCAATCACACAATGGCTGAAACTGAAGAAAATGTCCGAGATCTTTGAAAGTCATGGAATATGTGACCTAAGTGACAAAATTCTATTCTTAGTCATGACACTTACTAATGTGTTACATAAATTACAGGAACTTCTCACAATATTGCAAACTTGGTCAAGCTTCACTGGATTATGCATCATGTGGAGTACTGATTGCAAGACAGAAGAGGCACTCTGTGTGATCATCCTATACAGACACAGCACCCTTGTGGGCATTGTCAAAGGCAGCTGCTTTGACCTCAGCCATCAATCAACAGATGCAGAGTGGTGTTAGGAAGGCTCTATTAAGTCAAGAAACCAAAGAAACCAAAATAGAGACCAAAAGTATGGCAGCAGCCTAAACACTAGAATTCCTGAACTCTAAGAAAAAAGGAAAATCCTTCACAAAAGAAAAATAAAAAAGGAAAAATGCTATTTTTCCCTTGAAGAGGACCAGTGAGGGAGGTGGTGGGCAGAGGTAGGCAGACAGTATGTGTGTGAACAATCTCAACTAGAATGCTTTCTGAAAAGTTCCCAACAGCAGACACCCACTGTGGAAATGATGCAGGTAACACTCAAAGAATGTAGGCTTATCATGGAAGGTCCCCTCAACTTTAGCTATAACAGCTACTACTGGTAAATACTAACACTTCTAATTTTTCATCATTTAATTAGTCACAAGAACATCCTGATTAATAGAACTAGAAACCTGAATCCACTGTTTATCCATACAATAAGGGCACTGGACAGAAAAGGCTGCCTATAAACTGAACTTTACAGACTACAACAGTAAATTTAGAATGATAAGTGACCTTCTGAAGCTGAGATTTTTTTAATGTTACTAATTTCTCTGTTTTGTTTTGTTTTGCTCTCTAGATCAGTGGTTCCCAACTTGCCATCCGGGGACTGCAGGGGCTCTGCGGAGCCTCTCCCTAGCAGTGCTGGAATCCAGCTGCAGCTCCAGTGCTCCCCACCAGGGCTGCCTCTCCCTGCCTGTGGCTGGATTCCAGCAGGGGGATGTGGCCACAGCGGCTCCCTGGGAGGCCAGCGGCAGGGGGCCACAGCCACCACAGCTCAGCTCCCCAGCAATGTGGGCCATAGTGGTGGCTGTGCTGCTTGCCGGCTGTCTCAGCGGCACTGCCAGAGTGACGCAGGCCAGAGTCTGCCTGTGTGGGCCAGATTACATAAATCAGCCAGGGTGGGGCACAATGTGTGGGGTTTTTTTTGTTGTTGTTTTGTTTTGTTTGTTTGTTTGTTAAAAAGGCCTTCCCAGCCTGAAAAAGATTGGGAACCACTGCTCTAGATATTACCTTGCTTAAAATATTATAATTTTGGTAAAGGTGCTGTATTTTTAAGCTAATATATTTTAAACTGTGTGAAACATGGGAGAGGAGAGAAAGAAAAGCAGAGAAAGAAAAAAAAAAAAATGAGACACATTCCTGAACTTGTAGGTAATTTCTCAGACAAATGTACCAAAAAGAGGAGTTTCACTTCAGAGCTGACAATTAAAATCTGAAACAACAAAAATGAAAGCATTTCTAATGACTCACACTAGTAAACAACTAGCATAAAACATATGCCAAGCTGACTTTCTAGTAATCAAGAAGTGACCCACCCTAATATTTTAGGTCTCTACTTTAAATTCTTATATATAAATAAAACTTCTGGATTTGGAACTATTAAAATAAGACCTTTAAAATTTGAGATGCTCATTAGGATGTCTGTGATGTTACCTGACCAGAACATCATATACAAATTATCCACTTCCCTTTAAAAGTTATTGAAGTAAAACAAAGCCCTGAAGAGAGACAGAGCAATTCAAGGTCTAAGATAAAAGACGCAAACATGAAAAGATGACTAAATGTTCAATTTTTATTTTTAGCATAGCTGCCCTTTCTTTGGTTGTAAGAAGTGCTGATTATATGCTAATTAAAATAGGAATGTAAAAGCTGGGAAAATAAAGGTTGGTAAGAAATCAAAGTCTTTTGTTCTGATTCTCTTTAATTTAGAAATGAAGATACATACTGAAGATCATGCAGATTTAGTTAAAGATGCATGCTACTTACAGTTTACAGGTTTTGTTTCAAAAAGTATATGGGAATAGCTACCAAAGAGCAGGTTTCTTTTGTGTATTCTTTAGGAACAAGTCATCTCTCTCTAAACAAATGGGTTAATTTCTACAGTGTTATCAAATTGTGCTTCTCTTTCTAAAACCCTCAAGCAGAGACCCAGGGCTAAAGGTTTTGTGGGACCATTGTCCAGCCTGGGGGCAGAAGAGTTGGGTCTGTGGCACTCAAGGGCCATATTTACATTGGCTCCCCCTCCCCCATCAGCAGCAACTCACCATAGGAGGGATCTATGGGCCCATGGCCCACCCTCTCTCACTCCCACCCCATCAGCTGCAGCAGAAGCACCCCGCAGGGTTGGGGAGAGTCTGTGGGTTCATGTCCTGCTCTCCTGCTATGGGGACAATGGGGCAGCTGTGACAGGCTTTCTGTGGCTCTCTCCTTACATCTACGTCAAGGTCGGAGGACATCCCAGCTGACAGCAAGCTCAGACAGCCTGGGCTGTTGGGCTGTGCTCTCACATTCTCCCTCCAGCCTCACCTCTACACACAACCCCCCTTACCTCAGCACCCCCCCCCCACTCACGTCTCCCTCTGCTGCAGCCTCCTTCCCCCAGACCTTAACGTGCCCCCTTCTGGCTACAGCTCCCAAGAACTGAGTCTGGAGCAGACTGCCAATGACAGCTTTCTTGGACAAGGGGCATGGGGGGGCAGGGGTATCAGTCAGCTCAGTTAAGAGGAACCTGAAGCCAAATTCTTCCCTTGCAGCTTGGGGGTGTGACCAGGAGATTACACTACCTGGAGTGGGGGTGCAGGACAATCTCTCCTACATTCCCTTCAAACAGTGTCTCCCTGGGAACTGGGGACAGCCAGCCAGGGCTGAATTTTTGTGGAGTCCCCTTAGTTTGGGGCCCTGGGCTGCAGATCTTAAAGACCCTGCATTAATCTGGTCCTACCCTCAAATTTACAATTGTTTTCACTTTTTCTCAACAAAAGCTGGTCAACTCTTTCAACCATTGTCACTGGATAAAATTACTTGGTTAATCCTAGCAGATCTGAGCACAGAAAAGAGTGACCTGTGCAAGTTTTAGAAACTGATCTTGTAACTTCCACACTTAGCATTCATACTAAAATACAATAAAAAAAAATTTCACACATGTTGCACAGGCAGAGATGGCCGCACTACCTATAGTTAAGTTTGCCTAACACTGTCCTTTAAAAAGGCCCTATTTTCAGCTGCTTACAACTTTGCTAAATTTTAAAAGTGTGTGTAATTAACATATTTAGTATGGGTAGTGATAAATTCTCCATCAATAGAAATCTTTAAAATCAAGACTTTTTAAAAAGACAGTCTAGTGTATTCTGGGGAAGTTCTATGGCCTGTGTTATACAGTAGGTCAGACTAGATGATCACCTGTCTTTGGAATCTATGAACTTCACCAGCAGGCTGAAATTTTCAATGCCAGTTGTCTGCATCAAGCTGAAAGTCTGGAAAAATTTCAGCAAAATGATTCATCCATCTTCAAGACTTATGCTAGGGGTAAGAATCTGACACTGGCAAAATAATGAGCGCTACTACAGTTTCATTTAGAAGACAGAGCCTGGTGGAGACAGAATTTCATATTTGGCAACGGGGGGGGGTCACCCTGGGAACAGAGAGATCTTTGCCGGTTACGATGCATGATGCAGAATCTTCAACCGATCCATTAAAACTGCTGCTTCAAGATGGTTGGATTGTCATGGAGGGCAGTCATGCAGCCCCCTTTCTCCAAAATTTAGGTCTCTGTCTGGAGGGTTCAATGGATCCTTGAACATGGAGCAGGAGGCGCCCTCTGGGCCCTCTTAGTAAATTTTTCCTGATTTGTTGGTATATGTATGCTTAGGTATTGTAAAGTAGCCCTGAAGTCCTTCAGAGTGCACAAGGATGCAACCCATGGTTTCAGAGAACAGTTTATGACTGTCAAAAGTGAGATCCTCCACAGTGTTTTGTACTTCTCTCAGAAACCCCATGAGATGGAACAATGATGCCTTGTGCCTACCCACTGTTGTGGTGGAGCTGGCAGCAGTGTCTGCTGCAAGCCAACAAGTTTGAAGGGCATTTCTGGCCACTAACTGGCCCTCAGATGACAGACAAATAGTTCTCTGTTCTTGTGGCTGAAGTTCAATAAAAACCCTAAATGTTATAATTTGTATAACTGGATTTGGCCACGACAACCTGACAATTTGCAATTCTGAACTGCAGGGTTGCTTACAAATAGGCCTTTCACCCCAAAAGGTCCTGCCTTTCCTGGTCCTTTTCACATGGGGTAGACTTAGAGAAGTTACACACCTTATACAGTAGTGATGGTTCTTCAAGCTGCATTCCCCCATGGGTGCTCCACTGTAAATGTGTCTGCATCCCTGTGCTGCTGATTGGAGAACTTTGGTAGCAGTCTGTCCCACCCATGCATGTGTTGGTCCCCACCTAGCGCAAGGTTAGCCAGGTTGCATGGGAGAGTCAACTACTAGGACACTGAAGTAGAGGGCATGAGGTGGGTCATGGAACCACAGGGGCATATATCTGGAAGAACCAGTCATTGCACAAGGTAACTTCTTTGAGTAGCGTCCCTATAGGTGCTCCACTCTAGGTGACTCCTGAGCCGTGCCCACCACTAAAGCCTGGGACGTTGGACTCCAGTTTGATAATGGGTGATGGTACAGTGGCACTGAATTTTGCATCTACAGCCAAATCCACCAAGATTGCAACATTCTGTGAAGGTGTGTGCAGATGCTAAGGTAGCTGCTCTGCAGATTTCTGATACAGAGATGCCCATGGAAAAGGTGATGGATGAGGAGACCGACCTTGTGGAATGAATGTATATTGAAGATAGGGGTGTTAAGTTATACAGTTGGTAACAGAGTACAAAACAGCCCGAAACTCACTTGCAGAATCTCTGAGCTAAAATCACTGTACCTTTTCACATGAAAAGGAGGAATCTCAGAATTCCTGATGGTTTTTGTCCTGTCCAGATGTAAGGCCAGAACTCTCCTCACAACAAGCATATGGAGAATACCTTCCCTATTATGCTGATGGGGCCTGGGATAAAAGGCTGGAAGCTAAATAAGCTAATTTATGTGAAATGCAGAAATCATCTTAGGAATGAACTGTGGATGTAGTCTAAGTGTGGCTTTGTCAGGAAAGACTACCATAAAAGAGGGATCTGCCATCCAGGCCTCTATTTCCTTCTTGTGAAGGTGACAGATGCAGAATGCCATCTTCATGGAAAGGTGAGTTAATGAGTAATGGACTCAGATCTTTTAACTCTGCATTCAGGTCCCATTGGGGAAACCTGGGTTATGGGAGACGTTTGTTATGCCTTTGAGAAACCGCTTTATAGTCAGAGGCAAAAAGACTGAATACCCTTCTACCTGCTCATGGAAAGCTGCAATGCTGCTAAATGAATTTTCAGTGAACAGTCTCTCCAGATTTCTTGAGCGATAAGAAGGAGTCGTGTGGCACTTTAAGACTAACAGATTTATTTTTCGCATGAGCTTTCATGGGAGAAAATCCCACTTCGTCAGATGCTTCGAAGTTCACCCATCTTCGAAGCATCTGACGACGTGGGATTTTCTCCCACGAAGGCTCATGTGAAAAATAAATCTGTTAGTCTTAAAAGTGCCACACAACTCCTTGTTTCTTTTTTTTGTTTGTTTTGTTTTGTTTTTATCGGACAAGACTAACACGGCTATCCCTTTGGAAGATAACAAGTAGTCTAGGACCACCGACATGGTGGATGTATTAGGGATGATACCTCTGGGGTGGCAGGAGATCTGAAATAGCTTCAATTTCTGTAGATAGGCATAGTGTGTAGCACCCTTCCTACTGTGCAATAATATTTCTTGCACTTCTTCAGAGCCAGATGTCTCTATGCACTGGAACAATGAAGAAGTCAATCTTTGAACTGTAGAATCTGTAGTTTGGGATAGAGAGATCATCTCTCATTCTGTGATAGAAGATAAGTAGTGACTGGAAGAGTGATCATTGGACCCAGCACCAGTTGTGACAGGTAAGGGTACCACGTCTGTCTGGTGCAGGTAGGAGCAATCAGTGTGACATTTGTTCCCCCCAAACAGGATTTTCAGTATCACAGGGAATGGGGAAAAAGGTATAAAGGCAGCCCTTGTCCCATGGAAAAAGAAGAGCATCTCCCATGGGGTATTGCCTGATCCCACTCTGGACATTTTTTGTTCTGGTAAGTAGCAAATAGGTCTATTACTTGTGTCCCCCTTTGCTGGGATTGTGTCACAGACTAGCACCAAACCTCTCCCTCGTTCATGGTCCTATGGATATTTGCAATAGACTGCAGTTGTGTTGTGTATTCCCAGCAGGTAGATATTAGGATACTATGCGAAATGCACCAACTTCATAGTTTTAGTGCTTCTGCTAACGGAGTGAGACCTGGCACGTGCCTGGTGGTTTATATACAAGCCATATTGTCCATCATGACCCTCACGTCTCTCTCTGATCAACAGAAGGAAGTGATCATATGCATTTCTGACTACTCTAATTCTGAGGTTGATGTGGAGGCATTGCTCTTCTGGAGACCAGTTGCTCTGTACTGTGTGCACCATAATATGAGAGATGCATCAGTGGTCAGTAGAGATAGGGCAGATGAAACAAAATGGATTCCTTTATAGATGCTTTAAGGCATCTCATGCATAGTCTGGCATGAGAAATAACTGACATGCCCTTGGTTAGGTACCCCAGGAACTGGAGGAAATATCTGGCTGAAATTTGGAAGCTAAATTGTACTGTCTATCAACAAGGAAAGACAGAAAAATCTGTGATGTGAGAGGAGTACCTTCATCTGAATGGAGTCAAGGTCAACTCCTATGAATTCTAGCCTCTGTATCAGTGTTAAAATCAACTTTATTCAGCTGATCTGTAGGCCTAGATTCTGAAGCCAGGCCGGAGTAGTCTGTGACTTGTTCGGCCTCCGTGAAGGACTGTGGCCACAGAAGGAAGTTGTTCAGATAACAATAAATCATGCTGCCTTGAGCATGTAAATGGGTAGAAAGGACCTTAAGGAATGCTTTAGGGTAGCTGTTCTCAAACATAGCCATACTGTGATGACTTAAAAATGATAAATGAATTTGTGCAACCCCACCCTCTAAGTTGCTCACGACCACCTAGGGGGGTCCCAACCCACAATTTAAGAGCCTCTGCTGTGGTGACTTATGAGAGGCCAAAAGCCTCTATACTGGTAGTTTAACCTGCATGAACTTGAGGCAGCATCTGAGGCCTGGAATGACAGATGTGTGAAAATACACATCTTGAGGGTTGAAGATTGAGAATCAGTCACCTTTTTCTAACACTGGAATGATCACTGATAATGTGACCATCTTGAATGTCTGAGCTTTAACAAACTTGTTGAGTGCTCTAAGGCAGTGATTCCCAAAATTTTCTTTGCTTTGGCACACCTTGCTACCTTTAATGAATTTGAGGCACATCACCATATACCTTCCACATGAACTCATGAATATTCATGAGCTAATGAGCCAATCCAGAGCTCTGAGTACTTTTTCAAAAAATTTTGTGACACACCCACTCAGACCTGACAGCACACCTGTGTGCCATGGCACACTGGTTGGGAAACACTGCTCTAAGGTCCAATATAGTCTCCAGTCCCCTTTAAGAGTAGAAGTCTCTGCCCTTTAGACATGTGGTCACTGGCTCTATGGCTCCTATCCTGAAGAGGTAGTTTATGTCCTCATATAATAGGCTCTCATAAAAAGGATTCCTGAAGAGGGACAGAGAAACAGATGGAATATCCATTTGTCAGAGGTTATCAGTTCCCAAGTGCTGCAGAATGGGGCAAGACTGTCTTCAAAGGGATGGGTGGGAGTTTTCCAAAATGAAGTGAGGAGAGTACTTTACAGGTACATCAACCAGTCAACATTGTCTATTTGAGGTAGAGAGCTGAGAGGTAGTTTGCTGAGATCCCAATGTCTTCCCACTAGGGAACCTTGGGCTCTTCCTCAAGGGTTCATGAGCTCTGTGCAATCTGAGATGGATACTGGGATGAATATTGCAAGCAAGGCTTGAATGGTGGCTGAGGGCTGTGCTTTCTTTCATACCCAGGTATATAAATTACAAGGGACTAAATGGTGGCCCCCAAATCTTAATGCTGAACTTGACAAATCCTAGGTACCCAGGATTTAGCCCCTGCACCTAGCAGTGCCACAGCAGCCAGAGAGGTGAACACCCTCACCCAATGCCTAAAAAAGAGCTGTCGGTGCTAACATTTTCAGTGCTGATGTCTCTTATTCCCCTTCCCTCCCCACACTGCTGTAGTCCCACCAACAGCAGCTTTTTTTGGTGGTGGGAGGTCTTCAACATGCCGCGCTGCTGCCACCAAAAATATCAGTGGCTTTGGTGGTCCTTCAGAGGCAGGGGGCCCCTTTACTGCCACACACCTTGGGACTAAAATTTATTTACTGCATGAGCTTTCATGGAAGAAAATCCCACTTCGTCAGATGCTTTGAAGACAGGGGAAACTTACAAAATGGGAGGAAAATAAATGCAGGGATGTGCAAGTCATGAGATCAGGTCACAGCAAATCAAACCAGTTGTTAAGATTCAAACAGTGGGGAACAGCATATTTAGAGAAAAATGAGGCCAAATCATTTCTTGTAATGAGAAAAAAAATCCCAAGTCCTTATGCAACCAACCTACACCACACTCTTCCACATGGCTGGATTTCACAAAAAAGAGAAAATCCATCTACAACACACATTTTGCTTTCCTACAGATGAAAAAAAGACACCAAACTCTCTAAACTACTATGCACCACAAAGAGCAAGAGCGACACCTTCAAGCCACCCAACAACACTGCTAATCTTTCGTGCTATGCACTTACTCCAACACAGCCATCTGTACTATCTTGGGTACTTTCCTCTGCCTCACAACCTTCAACACAAGATAAAATTCTGCGGTAACCTAGAGGACTACTTTCAATATCTCAGACTCAAGGAAAACTTCCACCACACCAATAATTTCCGCAGTGACCTACAAATACCCTCCTCCTATCACTGCAAGAAGAAATATTCTTTGTGGACTCCTGACAGTTGTAACAGCAGACTAGACTTCTGCATTGATTGGTTTTTGCCACCATGAAAAGGCTGAAATCATGGACAAACAACACCTCTTACATCATAACCTCAGCCATGCAGAACGCAATGCCAGCTATAGCCTCAGAAATAACTCAGATATTATTTGAGAAGACTGACAAAGGAGGTGTTGCCACCATCATTAATAAATAGGATTACAATTAGGAGGCTTATAAACAATGTTCTACAAACCACTTTTCTCTGACCCCATTGAGGAATACAAAAAGAAACTACACCACCTACTAAAGGAACTCCCCAAGGCAGCGCAGGAACAAATAAAAACAGAGACACACCACCAGCAACCTGACCAGGGATATTTTATTTACTACCAAAAATCCATAAAAAAGGAAATCACAGACACCTCATCATCTCATGCATTGACACTTTTACAGCAGACTTACATGGACCCCACCCTCAGACCCTATGCTATCAACACTCCTAGCTATCTTTGAGACACCACCGACTTTCTGAGAAAAATCCAGTCCATTGGTGAGCTTCCAAAACCCCCCATCCTGGCCACTGTGGTCACAGATCTTTACACCAGCATGTCACACAAAGATGGATTACAAGCTATTAGAAGAACCATCCCAGATGATGCCACAGCACACCTTGTGGCTGAACTTTTGTGACTTTTGTACTCACCCACAACCATTTTGAATTTGAGGATAATTTATAAATTCAAGTCAATGGCACTGGTATGGGTACCCACCACTGTTCCCTCTAAGCTGCGCACATTTGCGTGCGTGGATGACTTTTCTGGCCCCAGTGCATGGCATTTTCCGGCAGCATGCAGGACTGGGGCTCAGTGGCTGAAATCTGAGCGGCTGGCCAGCGAGGAGGCACCATCACCTCCCAAAGCCCCACAGTGAGCGCTGTCTCCAAGCCTGAGCCTCTCAAGGCAGTGCTGGACTGGAGAAAGAAAAAGGAAGACTGGCCGCACCGAGAGGCTTGGGCTCAGAGACAGTGCTCACTGCAGGGCTTTGGGAGCTGACGGTGTCTCTCTACTGGCCAGCCGCCAAGCTGAGCAGGCAATGCCTGCAGGACAGCCTCAGCACTGGCAGGTGTGCAGCCTGCTTTCTTTTCTCTTTCTTCCTTCTTTTTCCATCTCTCTTCCTTCCATTTTTCTTTTCTCTTTTCCTCTCTCCTTCCTTCTCTGACTTTTTCTTCCTCTTTCTCCTCTCTTCTTTCCTTTCTTCCTTCTCTCTTCCCTTCCTTCTTTCTCATCCTCCTTCTTTCCATCTCTCCATTTTTTAAAAAGAAACTTTAAAAATTAGTTTAATTAAAAGCTTTCTAAAAATTAAATTTCAATTAAAAATTCACACAAATTCAATTAAACCCAATTTAATTCTAGTTTCAATAAACATTTTAAAACATAGGCCTATTTTGTACAAAAGAGGCAAGGAGTCTTATGGCACTTAAAGACTAACAGATTTATTTATTTCATGCGCTTTCATTGGAGAAATCCCACTTTGTCAGATGCTTTGAAGATGGGGGAACTTACAGAATGGGATGAAAATAAATGCAAGGGAGGGTAATATATGGGATCAGGTCATACAGTAACAGCAAATCAGAGCAGTTATTAAGATTCAATGTTTTAGAAAATAGTGGGAAACAGCAGGTGACGTGTAATGGGAAAAGCAGCCATTGTCAGGATTTAATCCTGCTTTCACACAATCAAATCTGTATATCAATTCTAGGTCAGCTGTTTCTCTTTGAAATCTTGCAGTCCCATTCACCGTCAGTAAGCTAGGTCCTCACACTCACTTTCTGAGTACAACAATGAAAAAGGCAGTGGTGGCACATCATCAGTGACCTAAAGGCTCTAGATTAACTCTATACCAGTGATCTGATAACGAGCAGAGTCTGGTGTGTGTTACATACCAAAAGATCTGTTGCACACCAGAAATCTATTGCTGAAGAGGGCATCAGTACCATCAGAGACTATTGGTGCTCAGAGGCTTGTACCAAAAAGACATCAGAGACATGGATCTGATAACAGCATCCATCAGTGCCTGGTTTATCATCAAGAGTCCTGATACTGATAACCCACACTGACAGAGCTTTCTCCCAGGGTCGATGTTCTATGTTTTTCATGCCTCTGTAGTACTGATACTTCTTTGCGTGCACCTCTAAGGTCTTCAGGCACACTTATGTGCCTTGTTGGTTTGGCGACACGCATGCCCTGGGTACCAGATTTAAATGGGCCTCGCTATCGAGATTCACCAACCTTCTCTTAGAGGCCTTATGTAAGTGGCTTGCAGGCATCTCACACAGGCACTTCACAGAGACCACCTCCCTTTCAAGTCAAGGGCCACTGTAAGGACTTTTGCCAGGATTCGAGAGACTGAAGGACTAACGTCCATTAGTAGGAGTTTGAGCCTCAGTTCGCTGTCCTTCCTGGATCTGGGCTTCAGTTGCTGACATAAGCCATGCTTCGGTGGAATGTGCTTCTGTCCCAGGTAGCAAATGCACTGCAAATACCTGTCAGTTACTGAGATAGCTTCCTTGCAACCGAGGCACTTTTAAAGCTTGGGGAGCCAGGCATATCCTTGTCTCCTCCCAAAAGACAAACTCTTTCCCTTCATTCCTTCCTTTTTTTTAAAAGGCAACAGTCAAAGTAAAATGTAAATGAAGCAAAGAAAGAGAAAGGCACATCAAGAGAAACTAAAATTAGAAATTCTAAGAGAAACTATAAACAGACAGTTCTATCTCGGTCTCTTGCCAAGGGGGTTGAGAAGAACCTGAGGAGGGTACGTTGGCTAGGCTCAGGCAGGTGGGGAACAGTGCATGCCTCATTGATTGATAAACACTATCCTGAAAGCAGTTGGTGACTACAAGATATGCAACCGTCTGTGCTGTGAATCCTTGGACTTCTTCAAGAGGAATTTCAAGATGTCAGCCACTTTCTTTGTAAGGTCCTGAAACCGGCAAAAATCAGCTGCAATGGATGGTGGCAGAAGCATAGCAATTTCATCTGGAGAAAACGATGAAACAGATGTTTATGGGGTGGCATTTTTATCTGCCTTAGCTTCCAGAATCTCAAACATCTTCTCCTGTTGGAAAGTTGGATGTGAGAAGAGGGCTGTACAAGCCCTGGTCTCCCTCTGCAACTGTACTGGGGCTCTAGCAAACTGTTGATAGGCAGCCCAGAGGTCCCTGTACAGAAATGGGTAGGAGGCGCATATGGAAGGGGCTGTGGCATGGAGGACTTGGCTCTACCATCCTTCATTATGACTCTGATCTTCCCTGCACCATTCAGAGAAATTATTCCTGAAGGGACACACAGGAGAGCCCTGAACAGACATAGGGGAGACCAACTGGAAGTCTCCTTCATCCTCCTCCATCTCATCCAAAGAGGGAACACCCAGAGAAAATGGTGGAAAGCCCTGCAACACTGGAGGACAACAGTCCAGAGGTCAAGGTCTCAGTATCCATGAGGAGTGTTAACTTCAGTTTAACAATTACTGTGGGATCCATATTATAGCTGAACTCCTATGCTACCAGATCATCAGTACCAATATGGAAGACAAAGTCATGGTTACCAAAACTGACACTTGCATGCACAGTTAACTGAGGGCTGGGCTGAACTCAACACACCAGCCCCAAGCATTGATGCTTGCCCTTCTTGCCAGTAGGGGATACCAAGGCCCTACCAGAGCTGTCTCTCTTCATTGTGTCTGGGACTTACAGCCCCACCAGTATCAGAAGAAGAGTCCCTTCAACTTAGTAGCATGAAGGAATGGATGGAGGTGGTGAACTGAGAGGCTGAGGCTTCAGATACCATAGGTCTGCCTGGGTCCTGGACATTTTCTGGCCCTGTCTGAGGTAAGAAAAAGATGCTGAACCTGTTCAAAACCAGGGATTGAGGGGGATGTTGTTGGTCTTCTGACCTGACTCAGAAGCTGGCAGAAGGGAACATTCCATCACTAGCAGTCCAAGTTTAATCTTCCTGGTTTTCCTTGCACTCCTGGGAGACATAGTACTCCCTCAAACGACATACTTAAGAAAGGCAATTGCTCACAGGCATGGCCTCTTAGGAGCAGAAGCAATGTTTGAAACCTGGAAAGCCAGGCATGCCCCGCCAAGGGGAATTAAAAAAAAACAAAACAAAATCTCCCCAAGGGGAAAGAGGAATAAAACAATCCTTTCACTATTTATCTAACTGACAACTAAATATAAAAACTATATAAAACTCTTCAGAAATATTAGAAAACCCAAAGCACACCCAAGGTGGACACATTAGGGCTCCATCTGAGGCCAGGATGGTTAAGACAGACCAGAGGGTGGTTTGCCAGTGCACACCTACATAACCTCGATATCCAGAATAAGGAGACACAGGGCACATACACGGTCAAAGAAAATCAGCTAACTGAAGAATCTCCAATTAAGGGTTCAAGAAGCAAATGCACACATGACGTGGAGTAACCATAGGGATACCATTTAAAGAACTAATCATACTACTTTGCAGCCAGCTGGTGGTAGCAATGGGACAAGACAGTTAATTTGCATGAAGAATCCAGAGCTGGCTGTTAAAGAACAATTACAACTACACTAAAAACTAGTTTATAAAGAGCCATCTCACCTGGACTGAAATAAGGGGGAAGCAATAACACTGAAAAAATTACTATGACCACGGTGAAAGTCATCACCTATGAAATGAATTTACATTTTTCAAGGAAAGATCACATATAGACAACTTAGATATGAGGCTTTTATTGCACTAAATGTTCTAGGTATTTTTTCACCCTGCTCCAAGAAATTTTGCCTCCGTGGTATTTAAAAGTCTCTCAAAAAGAAGTGCTTCATTTACTTGATTACTAGTCATCTAGGGTATTTACTTATTGATTTTAAATTTTCTTTATAAGGTTTGTTAGAATGGTGCTATGATTTGACAATGTTAACAAAACAAGAAAAACATGAACAAGTACTGAGAAAAATCTTAATGCTACTGCTGCATGTCAAGTACTTTGTGTATTTTCAATTGTGCATTATACTATGTCTACTTTTGAAATCAGATTTTAATGAATAAAGATTATTTATACTACACAGCTATATTTTAACTTTTTCAACAGAATCTGAGACAGGATTTTTTAGGTTAGCTACTTCTCATGCAAAAAAACAAAAGAAACAAAAAACAGAAACAAACCACCACTATAAGCAGGAGCTAGCGAGCGAGAAACAGTCTTAGTCTCCTCCCATTCAGATTTTAAACAGAAGGAGGGAATTGGTATAAAGAATCTTAACACCCAAAAATCTATAATGCAACAAGAAATATTGGACTGCTCATTAAATTTCTGCTACAACAGGACCTTGTGGCATACATAAGCAATCTAACAAAGCTTGTGTTTTGGTTTTTCTTTTAAAACTGCATAGACTTTAAGGCCCCAATTCAGGACAATTAAACATAAGCTTAAATGTTTTCTTGACTCAAGCTCTTAACAAGTGGGAATACATTTAGAAGAGTGCTAGTCCACTCTTCCTGGAGTTTAATCGTAAGTTTAGAGACACCCAAAAATAGAAAGAGCAACCAAGAAGCCTCTAAATCCCTCTTAAAAACTCACTTAGCTTACAACCATTAACTTTCTCAGGTCAAACCATCTGATTCTGCTGTCACACCTTATGCTGTAATATTTTTCTCAATGTTTAATTTACACTTAACTCATCAGGGCTGGGACACCGCGTTCTTGTAAAGCACTCTGGAACTACGGGTAAATGTTAGTATCATCACTGGCAATAATACTTCAGTTGTACTTTGAGGCTTTAACATCCGAGTCAAAGCCACAGGACATTTCCTCCTTCAAATAATTACTAGTAGATTTAACTGGGTGGGGACTCAGAGATGAAGCCAGCAATGAAATTTAAAGTTTGAGCAACCATGCAAAACAATGCTTTCACTTAGATTCTCATCCTGAGCTTCCTAAGATCTTTTCCCCTAAAATGTGCTGCCCAATGGCACATAACTATTGACACTCCCTGTCCTTTCTCCCCAAGAATCTTTAGTAACCCTGCACATTTAAATACGTCATTCTGCATGTATTTTTTCTTTAAACTAGCTACAGAGCAAATGTGTGACTCAAATATGGCTGTACTCAACTGAAACAATTAATCCCATGCCTGAAGTGAGTGCTGCTGACAAGAATCAGAACTTTCTTCAACAGAAACAAATTATTTCAGCATTGTGCAACCTTAAAACACATGAAACTGGAGACATGCACTTAATTACAGTTTCAAAATGTACTCTGAAGAATCTCTCTGTCTTCTGGGCTAGCTCAACCAGCTAACACAGCACCTGGGTTTTGCAGGGGTGCAAGGAGGGTACAAGGTGCTGCCTCCCATCTTCTTGCACATTCTTACATGGGAGTGCAAGGAGAGCTGTGGTTCCTGTGTTCTCCCAGCTGTACATGCCTAATGCTCTTGAAAGGCCAGTGTTTCCCTGTTTACATAGACACTAAAAAGCCATCCTAAAGAATGAAAAACAGGCAAGTTTTTGCCCATACTATGACCAACTGGATTTGTCTTTTTAGCAAAACTGTACCAGTCAGATGTGTTTGAAGATGAGTAGGATGGAAATCACACAACTTAGACATGCAGGAAAAAACCTAGTACAGACAGATCTTACCTAAAGTAGAAGCAGTTTACCTGAATATGAAGTTATTGTCCTTTGCTATTAAAAACAGAATACACTAGATAGGGGCAGATCTTGAAAGAGTTGAACAAGCTATTTTCTATATTCTTGCATATATTAAAACATTATACAAAACAAGATTCCAAATAAGTAAACATAGTGACTAAGCTAACTCTTGCACACGACTAACAAGGGAAAATTCCTTTATATCACTGATTCTCAAAATGTGGGTCAAGATCCCTGACGGGGTCATGTGATTAGATGGGAGTTGCAAGCTGTGAACCTCAACCACAGAAGGGTGTGCTGTTTTGAACTTCTCCACTTCCTCTCTGGGGAGGAACAATAGAGGCATTGGAAGCATGCCACAGATATTGCCACCCACCCTACATTCCTTCACACCCCCTCGGGGGTTGAGCAAGGAGGAGTGAGGATACAGCTCTTCACTTCCATTCCCCCACAGTCCCCTTGGGGTGAGTGGAGGAGCAGCATTCAAAGGAGGAGAAAGCAGTAATAGGAGTCACTCCATATACGCAGGTTAGTTTACCCAGTGGGCACAAGGAGGGAGACTGCAGGGGTTAGGGGCAAAGAGGGGAAGTGAGGAGCCTAAAAGGATTGGGGCAAAGGGGGAGTGGAAAGCTCACTGAGGTTTGGGACAGTGGGGGGGGGGGGACCACAGAGGTCAGAGGACTGCACTCGAAGGCTTGCAGTCTGAAAGGGGTTACCTATAAAAAATGTTTGAGACCAACTGGTTTACATTATTTTTCTGTGTTTACTTTCCCATGCAATCTTGAGTGAGATAGGTGAGACAGTGGTAACTGAAAAGCAGACTGTTCGAACAAAAAAATAAAGTTAGCTAGTTGATATCAAATTTTCAGTGACTGCATTAACTCTTCAGCTAGTCTTCCACTTTGATACTTAACAATGGATGAAAAAAATCAAGACTCTCTAGTATTGTTATGTTTCACGTTTGTTAAGTAATATGGTCACTCAAACAATGCATGTTCGTGTAACTGCATGGACTGCAAAAAAACTATGAAGTCATTCAGGGAAATCAATGAATGTGTATTTCCTGAAATTTGACATAAAACTTGAAAATGTAATCCATGTTTGCAACAATTCTGTGTATGAATCACAATTGTTAATCTTTCAAGACAAATCATTTATATTGAAGAGATAATCCATATGGTAATTTAAATCTATTTACATGAAAAACTGTTGCTTCTCGATTTTTTTTTTTTTTTTTAATTGGGGAAAAAATCCTAACACGTCTTCAAGTCAGTTCAGTGTAATCTAGGAGTCTGGTGTGCCCTAATCATAGCACTGCAGTAGTGTCACTACAGAACAGAGTTAAGATTATTTTGGTGTCCTAACTATGAATTTCTACACTTCTATAACGAGAATGAACCCAAGCTCCTCAAAAGAAAAATGGTGGTCCCATACGGCCACAAAGGGGAAAGGACCACTGAGCAGCAGTTGAATGAAGACAGTGACCATCTTTGCTAGGGCAGTCGGGGGTCTTCATCCCACTGAGAAAAATCTGAGACAGAAGTCATTTTGAGCAGGGCATCTTAACTGTGGGCAGACTGTGTGCCACTGAACAGGAGGCAACAACCACAGTCAAAGACGACAATCACTGGTGGAATTTTTTTGTTGAAGAATACTAGCCCCTGTTAAAGGTGGAACTTTCAGTTGGGAACAGCAACAGCTACCACCAAAGTAAACTAATAAATAAATATATTTAACCTTTAAAACCTTTTAAAAAAACTTCTTCAAAAACAACCACGTGGCCTGAAACCTTGATTATACTGGAAGTCTTAAGTCTGTTTTTTCATTATTAAAATTACTAGGCACAAAAATATATATTCAAGGATCCATTTTATCTAAGACAGATTTATAAACTATCCAAGATGATTTATCTGCTCAAAAGAATAAGCACTGTAGTTTTGGGGTACAGAGAGTTTGAACAGTTGCAAAACTCCCCAACCTTCACTGTAGAACCATAACTGATATCTCCATAATTTTAAGGAGCATCAACAAATTGAGCAAGGAGTCCTGTGGCACTCAGAGTAGGGTTTTCTCCCATGAAAGTTCATGTGATAAATAAAATGTGTTAGTCTTTGAGCATCACACGACTCCTTTTGCTGAACTAGACTAACATGGCTACCTCCTTGGAACTTATCAGCAAAATTGGTATCCTATATTCCCTTATCTCAGAACAATTATAGGCAGCTACTTTTCCTGGAGCAACCAAGTTTATGGAGTCCTGAGTCTCTCTACACGGACTCCCAACCAAGACTGAATGCCTCTATGGTTTTACTAAAAGGATATAATCTATGCTACAGAAGAGCTGTGTAATTTAATATTACCTTTTTGTTTCTGAGGTAGGCTTTCTTGGCTGAAATGCGTCCACGCCTTGCTTCCAGCTGGCGGATTTTCTGTTGCAACTTCTGCAGCTCCTCCCTTTGTAAATGTACAGATGTTGCCATATCTTCTTTTTCACGCATGGCTTCCATACTTTCATAAGTATCATAATACACCACTTCATCTCTCTTTTCTGTTTATAAAATGTCAGCAATAAAAGGAGTCAAATCAGTGCATGTGATTGATACACTAAGTTACACTAACAAGTTGGCAGGTTTGGGGTTTTTTTGTTTTTGTTCTTTAAACATTAAATCCTGAGTTCAAGAACACATAGGAAGAGCTTATCTTCTTGGCAAAAATAACTGTTTGGTGCAAGTTTTAAAAGGGAACAACCTTGTAAGGCTCTACCATTTAGCTCAAAAAATAAAAATCCACAGAACAGATGCACCTCCTATGATTCTTAATGGCTCACACACAGTCCATTCTAAGAAAGATTAGAATATTTCCACTCTTATACTAAGCATTTGTGAAGGAAACACAATCCCATGCCATCTCAATACTATACTCCTAAAAAGTGTCTGAACTTAACTAACATGAGAGGAGAGTTATGACACAGTCATTCCATGTGGTCTCCACTGTAAACTTCAAGCTATATGACCACTTCCTCACGTTTCTGTTGTGGGGCTCTTCTACAGATACCTCATACCTAATCTATGAAAGAGAAATTAGACAACATAACCACCTAAGATTTCTCCCATCAGGTTTTTTGGCTCCCAATCACTGCTTCTGCTCTTTGGAGACGGATGAGGAGTTCCTCTGCTAGGCTTACCCTTCAGACTTCACACTTAAGAGGACAATGACATTACAAAAGGTTTTATCATTACCTATTAATTTTAAATATGTATTTCACACTCCAGTCTTTCTTGCTTAGAGTGGAACACTTATATGCTCATTACAGTTCTTGAAGTCAACTGTTAACATACGCCCTTTGATCTCTTACCAAGAAAGAAAAGAATAAGTCGATAAATCCTTCACAGACTACCTGGATAAGGAAGACACCAAAGGCTTTTGCAACCCCTCTTCTGCAGGCAGATCAAAGGAAGCTACAGGTAGGGAACTGCACAGCTGATGGCTTAAAATCAGAAGGCCAGTAGACACTCAGCACTGGCCTTACTGCCAGGAGCTCGACCCTATACAGCTAAGAAGCGGTCCCTTATTTCTCCTGCAGCCAGCTACCCCCTCAAGAAAACTGCTCCTCTGGTTGTATACAATCCTATAACCTCCTCCTACCCAACTGTAGGATTCTACTAGGGGAAGGTCTTTCCTCCCCACCTTTAATGAGGCTACCCACATAAAAAGCAGCAGCCACTTACTGTGCTATCTGTACATAGTATCTGTCCTTTAAACTGACTGTATCCCCTGCCAACAAAGAGCAATTCAACAAAAGCCAATGATTCTAGCAAGTAAGGGCAGAACTTTATAACCCTAAAATTAAAACAATATACAAAATGAATAATTAAAACATTTGTCACCGAACCAAGCACTCACTTGGAAAAAAATCAGCAAAAAAATTTAGCCATACAAGTTACCAGACCACTTTATGAAATATCAACCTGCAAAATTGCACTTCTAAATCACCTAAAGAAATTGCATTTTCTTACACAGCTGTCAAACAGAATTTATGTGCAGGTTGCCTTCTAAAATGAAGCAGAATTGTAAAATAGGATTTTAGAAATGAAACTGACATACCCAATCCTAGTTTTAACAAACATTTTAATCCTAAATCTGGGACATGAAAGGGGGGAGACTGCAAAATTTAAAATATTTGAAAGAAAATTTTTACAATTTTATTGTGTTCCATCAGAAAAACCTAAATGACGCTTTTTTGGCCTTTAAAATATGACCATGTGGTTAGCAAGTACTGAATCACTAACAACTGGAACACTAAATACACAAATTAAAACAATTCCTTTTCTGTTTCGGTCCACAACATTCAGACTTCCCAGATAAATTAAAATCTTAATCCAGCAGCCAACTTTCCCCCTATATGCCAACCAGGACATTTAACCTAGGATTTTAAAGTTGTCTCTCTTCTGGTTTTAGCATTATCATGAAAAGTGTTTCAACTAGAATTTAGTTAATTCTGGTGATACCAAAAAAATTGGTTCACAGTGCAACTGCCTTCCCATGGCACTCCACAGTGAATGCAGCTAACAGGAGAAAAAGTAGTTATAACTAACAGTGGTTAATGAAAATGTTAGTACACATATGCTCCATAAAAAGGCTGCTACTTTTCGAATCGTAACTGTACTTGAAAGGCGATATTGAGGATGATTCAAGAAACAGCACTTTTCTCTCCGAGTCAATGGTATAAACCACATGTTTATAGGACAATGTACTTTGACAGATGCAGTCTTTCAGAGGAGATACGGGTTGTGACTATTTAAAAATCTGATGGTACTTTTCAGAAGAATAACCGCACTAACTCCCTTTTGCTGGACGAGTTCCAAATAGGAGTTTCATCCTGCTTAATTAAAATTCCCCCATAATTTCAAACAGATCAGTGTTCTTTGTTTTCTGTCCTAACCTGTGTGTAGTGTTCATTCAGGTGTGGCCAAACTGTGGCTCTTAAATGAAAAAGCGTGAAGCGCAGAAGAAAGCCAGAGGAAAGCACCCCAGCCAGAAGTTTTAAATCTCCTGCCCCGAGCATGCTCGGGGGGGCTGGGGGCTGTGCCTAGCCGCCAGAGCTGCCATATTTGATGCTCAGCCTTGACAGGGCTTAAAGCAGGAGGAGCGAGCGAGCCCCAGCCTGTGCCTAGCCACTGGAGCAGGCAGGTTAGGAGGCCCGGGGGCCGCCCCCCCCCCGCGTTCAGTCCAAGGGAGCCAGCATCAGGGCCTGGTGGTTAGGGAGGGCATCAGGATGGCAGGGACAAGCAGCGGCAGGGAGAAGCTAAAGTTTTTACTATATAGGTTGGCTTAGTTTTCATGGTAACCTTAAGTAATTATTAGAACCTGACATTAGTAGGATGAGTTGGTTGCTCACCTGTAGTAACTCTGTTCTTTGAGATGCATGTCTCATGATGCTCCACCTTAGGTGCGGCAGAATCCCAGCACTGGCCAATGGAGTCTCCAAAGCAGAATTGCAGGGGTGGCGCTTGCACAAAGAGAGCTCGCAACCCCCTCAGCATGGCTTGGCGTGAGCGCACCCCTCTCCCGTCAGTTGCTTTTTAATGTGTCCCAAACCTGCAACGAGAGAGGACAAGAGGGGAGGCGGGAGGGTGGTAGAGCATCATGGGACACACATCTCGAAGAACAGAGTTACTACTGGTGAGCAACCAACTCTTCTTCTTTGAGTAATGTCCCGTGCTGCTCCGCCTTAGGTGACTACGTAGCAGTTACGTGAGCAGGTGGTGGGTCATCCTGCAGAGAGGAGAGTATTTGTGCACCCATATTAGCATCATGCACTGCAGCTACGTCCAAGACATAATGGAAAATGAATGTATGTGGAGTAGACCAGGTAGCAGCTTTGCATATGTCCTCAATATGAACGTTATTTAAAAATGCCGTAGTTGTTGCCATGGCCCTGGTAGAATGAGAGCAAATACTTGATGGAACTTGGCAGTTAGTGATGGTGTAACATGCATGAATGCAATCTCTTATCCATTTAGAGAGTCTTTGGTCTAAGACAGGTTCACCTTTCTGCAAAAGAGACAAAAAGCCTGTTCGTCTTTCTGAACAATTTAGTTCTGTCAATATAGAATGCCAGCGCCTTTCTGACGTCTAAGGCATGAAATGAAGCATGCATAGGCGTAGTATGGGGTTTTGGATAAAATGTTGGAAGGTGTATGGATTGGTTCAAATGCAAGGCAGAGACTACTTTGGTAAGAACTTTGGGTCAGGATGTAGAGAGACTTCGTGAAAAAACCATATATGGAGCGTCAGATCTCAAAGCGTTTAGCTCGCCAACCCTCCTTGCAGACGTTATGGCAACCAAAAAGGAAACCTTCATCGAGAGGTGGTAAAGGGAACATGTAGTAAGAGGCTCAAATGGAGCCTTCATCAGCACCCTGAGAACTAGACTGAAGTTCCAGGGAATGGTTGTGGGATGAATGGGTGGAAAGAGGTTTTGCAGACTTGTTAAAAATCTCTTGATGGTGGGGTGAGTAAATAAAGAAGTATCAGTTGTAGAATGAAATGCAGAAATTGCAGACAAATGAACTCTGAGGGAACTGTTAGAGAGGGAGGAGTGTTTCAAATGAAGAAGGTAATCCAAGATTTGTGGAATAGAGGCCTCGTCAGGTGTGAGAGCCTTATCTTTACACAAGGTAGCAAAGTGAAGCCACTTTTGCACATAGGATTTTCTGGTAGATGGTTTCCTGCTATTAAGCAAAATGTTCTGTACTTCTTGTGAACATAAGTTTTCCATCATGTGGAACCAACTAAATACCAAGCCGTCAGATGAAGTCTGTTGATGCCTGGGTGGCAGGAGGGAATTTCGGGTTGGTATAAGAGAGTGTTGGTCAATGGGAGACGGATTGGTCTGCGTGCTGATAGATCTATGAGATGAGGAAACCAAATCTGCCTGAGCCAAGCCGGTGCAATTAATATTACTGTCACATGATCATGTTTTATTTTCTGAATCACCTTCGAGATGAGGGGAATTGGTGGGAACGCATAAAGAAGGTCCCTTAACCAATCTAGTAGAAAGGCGTCGCCCAGCATATGATGATCGTTTTGGGCTCTGGAGCAAAATCGAGGGCATTTGGCATTTGCTGCTGTGGCAAGGAGGTCTATCGACAGGTATCCCCACACGCGGAAAATGTTGTGGAGAACAGAGTCATTCAACTGCCATTCGTGACCGATGGGGAATACTCTGCTGAGAGTATCTGCCATGGTATTTTGTAGTCCTGGTAGATGTGTGGCGGAAACATGTACATTGTTGTGGATGCACCAAGTCCAAAGTCTGACTGCTTCTCCGCAGAGTGAAGGAGATCTTGCTCCGCCTTGCCGATTGACATAGTAAACGCATGCAATGTTGTCTGACATGATTTTTACTGATTTGCCTTGAATGAATGGGAGCAATTGGCGACATGCATTCCTGACAGCCCTGAGCTCGAGTATATTTATATGGAGAGATGTCTCGAGGTGCGACCATTTGCCCTGAATGGAATGCGCACCCATGGGTGCTCCCCAACCAGTGAGGGAAGCGTCTGTTGTTATTGTGCAAGACAGTTGAGGGTGAAGAAATGGGACACCTATTAGGAGGTTATGTGGGCTCCTCCACCAATTGAGAGATATTTTGACCTTGGTGGGAACAAGCAACGTCTTATGCATTGAATGAGAATGAGGCCTGTAAACTGTTGCAAGCCAAGCCTGAAGAGTTCTCATGTGAAGTCTCGCACTGGGAACAACTGATGTGCATGCAGCCATATGGCCAAGTAACTTCAACAGTGTTCTTATAGCCACTATAGATGCAGTATGAATGAGGTCGACGAGGTCTCGAATGAGGATTCTGCAGGCCTATGGGAGGTATGCCCATGATGTCCTTGAATCTAGAATAGCACCGATGAATTCTATGGATTGTACCGAAGTAAGGGTGGATTTCTCTCCATTTATTTTCAGGCCCAGCTGATAAAATACTGTCGTGGTCGCCGAGATGGCTTGAAGATAGAGGTTGTAAGAAGGAGCTACCAGTAAGCAGTTGTCCAGGTATGGGTATATCTTTATTCCTCGAGTGCATAGGTAAGCTATGGCCACCGCTGGGACTTTGGAAAAGACACGATGTGCTGTGGAAAGTCCAAAGGGAAGGACCTTCTACTGGAAGCATCGGTCGTCAATGGTAAACCTCAGGAAATGCCTGTGGGAAGGATGAATTGTGATATGAAAATATGCGTCCTTGAGGTCGAGGGCCGAAAACCAATCGCCTTCACACAGCATACGAATAATAGTGTTTAAGGTAACCATTTTAAACTTTTCACGTTTGACAAACTTATTTAATGGTCTTAGGTCAAGTATGGGTCTCCAGCCATCTGACTTTTTAAGTATAACAAAGTAGCGAGAATAAAATCCCAAAAACCGAAATTGGGAAGGGACTGGTTCGATGGCCCCCAACTGTAATAAATGCTGGATCTCCTGCTGGAGAACTTGTACATGAGAGGGATCCCTAAAGAGGGATGGGGGAGTGTAGTGGGTAGGGGGAGTGGATAAAAATGGGACAGAATAACCAAATTTAATCATTTTCAAGACCCATTTGTCTGTTGTGATGGTAGACCAAAAGGAAAAACGATGCACCAAATGAAACTCGAAATTAGAGGGAAGAGGCTCTATGCTGTGAGAAGTTAGGGTGTCTTCAGACCCTCGACCAAAGCTTCAGAAATGGGGCTTTGACGGAGGTGGCTGTGAAGATGTAGATGGTTGAGGTCTAGGTTTACGTCTGTACATTCTATTTTTAGATTGTTGATGTTGGTCGAATGTCAATGTCTGAGAGGGATGAATAGTGGGAATTATAACGACGTTGGAATGGTTGTGGACAAAGGTGTGTTCTCTGAGAATAAGGGGCGAATATGCCGAGTACGCACAAGGTAGCATGTGAATCTTTCATGGAATGTAATACCTCATCAGTTTTAGTGGAAAACAAGTGATGTTTTTCAAAAGGTAAGTGCTCAATTTTGTTTTGCAGGTTGCATGGTAAGGCAGCTGTGGTGCAACCAGGAGGCACGATGGAGGACGACAGCAGTGGCCATCATCCTTGCCGCCGTATCAGCAGTATTCATGGATGTTTGAAGAAAGGTATGAGCAACCAAATGACCTCCTGTAATCAGTGATTTAACTTGTTCTTTCTTGAGATCTGGAATATCCAAGGTAAGTTTTGATAATTTATCAAACATGTTGTAGTTGTAACTGGAAAGAAGGGCTGCGTAGTTGGCTACTCTAATAAGCAGTGTAGAAAAAGAGTAAACTTTTCTTCCTATGGCCTCAATGTGCCTCCAGTTTCTATCAGAGGGGGTGGTTTTAAAAATTAGGTTGTTTATTCCTCTGGTTTGCAGCCTCAATTACCAAAGAGCTGGGTGATGTATGTGTAAACAAAAATTCCATATCCTTCCGGGGAATGTAATATTTCCTATTGGTGCGCCTGCTAGTTGGTGGAATAGTGGCTGGAGTCTGCCAAATAAGATTAGCTGGTTCGAGAATGGCTTCATTCATAGGAATAGCAATCCTAGATGAGGCTGGTGAGTGAAGTATTTTGAGAAGCTTATGCTGAGGCTCTGAAAGCTCTTGTAGAGCAATGTCCAAATCCTGAGCCACCCTCTTAAATAATTCATTAAACTGCTTCAGGTCATCAGAGGGATTAGCTGAGGGTTGTATGAAAGGTTCATCCTCCACCTGTGAGGATTCATGAGGTGGATGGATTGAGTCGTTAGATTTAATTGTGAGCTCATTGAGAGGTGTTAATTGAGCTATTTGTACTAGCAGCAGCAGAAGTGTGCTTCACAATAGGTGGGCTATTCTGTGTTCCAGGCAGCCTGTCTGTAGGGGGAGGACAGTGCTTGTCACATTGATAACAGGAATGACAATGTGGTGAGGAACAATGAGAGGAGTGATGGTGAGTGTTCCTATTGGAGGCATGCTCGCAGGCAGGAGTATATGAATGGCAGCACCCGTGAGCGCAGTGCGGAGAAGAAAATGCAGACGAGTAACTTGAGTGCGGGTAGGCTGTATGATGATAATGAGAGAAGTATGCTGATGAAGCTATGCTCAGAGATCTTGATTGATAATCCCCATAATAGGGGGTAGGAGAAATGTGATGTCTTTTATGCAGTCGCTTCCTAGGAGGTGAAGCTTGAGCCAGGTCTGAGCTATTAACGTGCTGCATGGAGGATTGCAGCGGTGCCAATGCACTGACACTTGGAGGAGGAGCAATAAGCCCATCAGTACTGTGTGGCGGTGCCAGTTGTAGCATGATGGCCAGCACCGGTACGAACATGGTGCTTTTGTCAGGTACCGTAATGTCAGGCACCGCTGGTGTCAGTACCGTAGCCATGTCCGGTAGTGGACCCTGTGGCAGGTTATGCTGACCAGTTGTAGATCGCGCCTCTGGGTCCGTATTAGAGGAACGGCGCCAGCGATGAGTCTTAAGAGAAGTGTCTTGGCTCCGTTTGGAGACTCGAGATGACACTGAATGTGAATCCCCCGAGGAACCCATAGCCTCTAGGGTGTTCGTTTTGGATGGTTTTCTCAGAGGAGAGCACCCCTCTCTAGAGGAAGGGGTTTCACTAGCAGGCAGTTTTTCTGTCATTTGATGATCTGAGCGAAGGTCAGAGTTAGGTGCTGAAAGAGGACAGAGGGATTTTTCCATCAGCAGAATTTTAAGATGCAGTTCTCTGTCTTTCCTGGCTCTGGCACTGTGATTAGAACACTGCTCACACTTGTGAGGAAGATGTGACTTGCCTAGGCAGCGGATACACTGAGCGTAACCATCTGAAACCAGCTTGGCATCATTGCATTTTGAACACCTCTTAAAGCCACGGGAGGCAGGCATAGCGAGTATCGCTTGGTATTAGTGGCAAGGAGGAGACTGAGCGCACTGAGGCAAATGCTGTGGCTTGGCGCTCTTCAGCCTTTTTTTTTTTTTTGTTTAAACGAACAAACTAAACATAAAAAGACAAACTATGACTAAACTAGGTATTTTCTATCAAAACAGGAGCCCGGAAGGGGAGAAAAGAGGAGTGGAGAGGAGAAACCATTGTCAGCCAAGGACGGTTAAAAAGGAACTGACGGGAGAAGGGCACGCTCGCGCCAAGCTGCACTAAGGGGGTCGCAAGCTCTCTTTGCGCAAGCACCGCCCCTGCAATTCTGCTTTGGAGACTCCATTGGCCAGTGCTGGGATGCTGCCGCACCTAAGGTGGAGCAGCACGGGATATCACTCAAAGAAGAACAATATTTTCCCTCTTTTTATGATAAAAACGAAGCATGTAATGAATTTTAAACTTAGTAATTTTGGAGTAGGTAAAGTATGGCTATATGCCCCAGTGCAGCTCTCGAAGGTTTAATAATCAACTTGTATGGCTCTTGAGTTCCATAAGTTTGGCCACCCCCTGATGTACATCATTTAAAAACACTACCTCTTAACACAGACTACTGAATTCAGTGAAGTCAGCCAAACCCTTCAGGCTTTTCTGGATAAAGCCTTTCTATAAAAGTGTAATCAATACTGCAAAATAAGAACAGTTTTAAAAATTAAAAAAATTGGAGGCAGCTTAAAAAGTAAGCTATGAATTTTTTTGATTCAGTAATAAACAGAGCTAGTTTAAATGTACTATGAGGAAAAGTACATACATTAGTCTTATATCAGGTCCTCTGTTCTTTTGGTGGAAGAGTTTGTAGTAGTGGAATAAACTCAGAATCTAAGAACTGCTAACAGTGTAACTCACTCAGAGCTACTTCAAATAACTCAGTGAGCCTTCCAGACCTCAAGATCAACATTATAGTTTTACTAATACTCAAAGAAAATTGATTTAACTACTTCCCCTTCTTTCCTTCTCCTTTGCTTCTCTTACTAGATAGGTTCCATTCTGGCTGCATGAAAATAAACCATGAAATGGCATCAGGATCAAAACTAGAATCATAACCTAAAGCAAAAGATTCTTAATCTGTAAATCTGTGAACAAGCAAGCAGTTATTTATTGAGCACTTACTCATAGCCTGCAAGAGCTGGCTGGGCTGACTGCTAAATTTCATTAAAAGACAGTTAAAAAGGTATTAAACTCTGTTTTGATATGGGCTCAGTCACAGTAATTGCCATAAGGATGTTACTCTTTACACATGCGATCCTATGAGTCCACACTACTGTGAATGAAAGAAAAGTTCCATGAGGTGCTCTCTCTGAAGATTAGCTCCACAATAGGAGCACATCTGAAAACTTCTGCTCTGGAGTGATTTTTCTAACAAACACATTCCTTATGCAACTTCTTTTAGCACTCAGCCAGAATAGAGAGCTAACATTTGAATAAAAGCATAAGCATACAAAAATCCAGAAGACTAGGCTGGACATAAATGCACTATAAATTGCCCTGCATCACCTCCATTGGTCCATTTTAAATTATTTTTGAGATATAAGAGGTCAAATAGCCACAGCTTGCATGTCCCTGATCTGAACTCTGATACAAAAGGTAACATAATGTGCTTTAAAATGAGTCAAAAACCCAGCTAGGGAATTGCGATTTTCATGGAGTCTCCTGGCGAGCCATGTGCTTCACATAAATCACTCATTTGGGAAGTTGAGAGTTCAACAACTCCTGTAAGATAGCAAAACTTACAGGACACAACAACATTTAGAAGGTAACTCCTTCCCTTCTAGGCCTAATTTTTCTATATCTTGCATACGACTTCAGGTATGTGATTCCAACTGACATTAAAAACACTAAGCAATACTTCATTCCCTTCTCCAGATGCAGATTTGAACTGAATTTAATTATAGTTACAACTGAAGTCCTAAAGGTATGTTTATTTAAAGAATGCTAAAATTATTGATTCTCTTAAGTCTTGCAAGAGTTCTAGCACTAATACGATCTTAAGTAACACAGACTATGCACATTAAATGTATACTATACCTGACACAAGTCTTTTGATGCTTTCAAGTTGTGCTGTCAGCAGCAGCTCTTCATATTTCAAAATCTCAAACTGCACTTCATATAGTTGAAGCTGTAAATCATAATAATCAGCTTCCAACTCATCCAAATGGGCTATGGCTTCTGTACCACCTTGCAAACTCTGCATCTGAATGGAAGGGGGGAAAAAACAGTGAACAATAACATGACTACAAGATCCTAGTAAACCAAGAACCAAGACCTAATTATTAATCGTTAGGGTTTTTTTGGTTTTCTTTTTTTAATACCCACCCCAAAAATCAAGAAGTAGTTGTAAGAGGCAACACTTCAGATGCTTATAAATGTTTAAATTGAGTATTGTCAGTGCTGTAGAAGAATTTTTTTATTGTTCCCACAATTTCAGACATAATATTCACCATATTTTTTGTCTAGCACCAGGAGCTCTCTGATGTAAGGTTTCAGTTGATGACTGACAATTCTTTCAAGATAAACTAAACTCCCAATTTCATAATTCTTCTGTTTCAGTATTTCATGTTTTGAGGGGGGTGTGGTAGACACAGAAACAGAGTTCTAATTGTAACCATTCAGTGCTGTGTGTGCTTAGATGCAAAAGAGTTTGTAAAATGGGAGAAATTTTATACCAACAAAACCTAGAAAACTGATGTTCATATTGACAATCTAGATCATGGTGTGTCCCCTACTATCCGCCACCCCAACCCCCCAAAAATACTAGGTGTATCTTTTTCTCAATGGACAACAAATGAGGAATCTTCCAACAAATAATTATAGATATAGATAATATCTTACTCCATGTTTTCCTCCCCCACGTGTACTGTGTGGCTAACTTTACTAAATGCAGGGCATAAAGCATTATATCTGCTTAACCACTTCTGTGTCATTTCTCAGGCCTGCTTTCAAAATCCCAGGACATCCAATGCTGCAACAATGAAAAGAGGAGATAATAGGACAATGGATCATTTTTAATTAGAAAAAACAGCCTACAGTTCTTGAGCCTCAGTGCTTTGAGGGTAACGTAAGAGAACAAAGAATTTTCCTAGTTTAAAACAATTACAAACAAAACAGATTATCTGAGAAGCAAATATGGACACATGTGGCAAAGGATGGCCAGAACAAGAGAAAAGTATAGTACATGTTGTGATTGGTGCATTTCAACTGATGAAGGACCAATTGGTCAAGGTATCAAAATGACTACATCAATTTCTCTGGCCATATGCAAGAAAGAAGCATGTAGCGCAGGGTTTTGAGAAACAGCCAAAATGAAAAATCCAATTTTTTCAATTCCCCACTCTAGGCAAATATGTATAGCAGACAGATCCTGAATGGGAGAAAGTGAGGCTGGGAGTTCAAAATGGCGCGTTCAGCTGATATTAAAGGGTATCTGATTTGTTGCTGCATTTAAAGGAGAACCTAGGCCAGTGGTTCCCAACATTTTCTCTACCGTGGCACACCTTACTACCTTTAATAAACTGGAGGCACACCACCATATAGTTTCCAAATGAACTCATGAGTGTTCATGAGCTAATGAGCCAATCCAGAACTCTTGAGTAGTTTTTCAAAAAATGCTGCGGCAGACCTACTTGGACCTGACAGCACGTGTGTGCTGTGACACACTGGTTGGGAAACACTAATCTAGGCTCTGGATTCCTCTGGTCCTCCTTTTAACTCATCGGTCACAGTCAAGGCCAAACCGATTTTCCTAACAAAATGGATAACTGGGAACCTCTACAGAGTCTGGATCCTCACCCACGCAGAAGGGAAAGACATTCTAGCTTCAGCTGAATGCATTTTTCTAGTCTTCCCATCCACTCTTATTGATGGAAAATTGATCCAAGTTCTGTATTAAAACTCTTCAATCAGGAAATGGGGCTAGTGAGACAATGCAAAACATAAGGCAAACACTTTTTTTGGTCATGTTTTTGAATTACAAAACAAAATGTTGCTTGCCAGTAGATGTCTAAGTTACACATAAGAATTTGATTTGGTCACAAAGAGCATGTATTCCAGGACTTTCCAGTAACTCTGGAACTTCTGGAGCAGAGCTGGAGAACCTCTCAGCTCCGGGACTACCACTGACAAAGCAGCCACCACCACAGACCAGCTGTTCGGCAGCCAATCTGGGACTGGAGCAGCTGCAACCGCCCATAGCTGTTTTCCTCCTCCTCCTCCAGGTGTTTTTTAGTAAAAGTCAGGGAAAGGTCATGGCCTCCCTGAATTGCTCTTTATTACCCTAACCTATCCCTGAATTTTACTAAAAAATACCCATGACAGTTTGGATTGGCAACAGACTGATCTTTGACCACTGGTGATGGATATGCCAATGGCCTGAGATGAGATATTAGATGGGGTGGGTTCCGAAGAATTCTTCCTTGGGTGTCTGGCTGACGAGTACTACTCACATGCTGAAGATTTAACTGTTTGCCATATTTGGGCTTGGGAAGGAATTTTCTCCAATTGCAAATTGGCAAAGGCTTTGGGGTTTTTCACAATCCTCTGTAGCATGGGACATGGCTCACATGCACATGGATTCTCTATACCTTAAAGTCTTTAAATCTTGATCCGAGGTCTTTAACAACCCAGACACAGGTTAGTGGTTTCTTACAGGAGTGAGTGGACAAGGTTTTGTGGCCTGCATTGTGCAGGACGTCAGACTAGATGATCATTTTGGTCCCTTCTGACCTTAGAGTCTGAGACAGAATCTTAACCTTAGTTATGGTAGTGTCCTCAAGAATTAAAACTACTCTAATGAAAAGGCTTCCTAGTTTTTACTGATTTGAAAATAATATTTGAACAGTAATCTCAATTAATATAGAAATCTTTGTTTCCACACCAGATTTAAACACAGAGTGGACAAACATTGGAGAGCAACTAGCACTATCTGCTTCTGAGTGACTGACAACTTGGAAGAAAATGAATGCTTATGGGTTTATATCCTAAGATAAAGCAAAAGATGGGGTACTGGTTGGCAGCCACTACAGATCACACTAGACCAGTTTTCTCAATCTTTTCCAGTCTGAAAGGTGTATTTAATTGCAATAAAATATTTGTGTGGTATGCTAAAATTAGGAAAAGAAAACTTACTTTTAATGAGAAATTTGAGCATGCCCTAATGCATATGGTCACTGAATCTGGGCAGCAAGAAGTGTGGGAAGTGCAACTTGGAGCTCTTGCTCCTACAACCTGAGACACACTATTTGATGTAAGGCAGGCTTGAAAAACTTAACTCAAGCAGACACATTGTTGATAACAGCCCACTACCATGGGTGTGGCAGATGGGAGAGAAGACGACAGGCCCTTGGTGACGGAACATCAGGTTACGGACTGCTTAAAGAAGCTGGATGTGCACAAGTCCATGGGGCCAGACGAACTGCATCCAAGAGTGCTAAGGGAATTGGCCGATGAGATAGCACCACCGCTGGCCGTTATCTTTCAAAACTCAGAGAGAACGGGGGAGGTGCCAGAGGATTGGAAAAAAGCAAATGTAGAGCCTATTTTCAAGAAAGGGAAAAAGGAGGATCCGGGGAATTATAGACCAGTCAGCCTCACCTCAATCCCTGGAAAAATTATGGAGCAGATTCTCAAAGAATCCATCCTCAAACACTTAGAGGAAAATAAAGTGATCAGGAACAGTTAGCATGGATTTACCAAGGGTAAATCATGCCTGACCAATCTCATTTCCTTCTATGATCAGATGACTGGTTTTCTGGATGCAGGAAGAACTGTTGATGTCATATACTGTACCTTGATTTTAGCAAGGCTTTTGATAGAGTTTCCCACAGCATTGTCATTGGCAAATTAAGGAAGGATGGGTTGGATAGGTGGACTATAAGATGGATAGAAAACTGGCTAGATCAATGGTTTCAGGGTGTAGGAATCAATCGATCCATGTCTAGCTGGCAGCCAGTCACGAGTGGTGTGCCCCAGGGGTTGGTCCTGGGGCCGGTTCTGTTCAACATTTTCATCAATGATCTGGATGATGGAATAGACTGCACTCTCAGTAAGTCTGCGGATGACACCAAGCTGGGGGGAACAGTAGACACGTTGGAGGGCAAGGACAGGATTCAGGGAGACCTCGATAAATTGGAACAGTGGGCCAATAGAAATCTTATGAGCTTCAATAAGGACAAGTGTAAAATCCTGCATGTGGGACGGAAAAACCCCATGCACCGCTACAGGCTGGGAAACATTCAGCTAAGTAGCAGCAGTGTAGAAAAGGACCTGGGGGTCATGGTGGCTGGGAAGCTGGATATGAGTCAGCAGTGTGCTCTTGCTGCCAAAGAGGCCAATGGCATATTGGGCTGTAGCAAAAGAAGTGTTACCAGCAGATCAAGGGATGTGATCATTCCCCTCTATTCTGCACTGGTGAGGCCACATCTAAAATACTGTGTTCAGTTTTGGGCTCCCCACTACAAAAAGGACAGGGACATGCTAGAGAGAGTTCAGAGGAGGGCAACCAAAATGATTAAAGGGCTGGAGCACAAGCCCTATGAGGAAAGGCTGAAAGCATTAGGCTTATTTAGTCTGCAGAAGAGAAGATTGAGGGGGGATTTGATAGCAACCTTCAACTACTTGAAGGGATGCTCTAAGGAAGATGGAGCTCGACTGTTCTCGGTAATAACAGAGGACAGAACGAGGAGCAATGGTCTCAAGTTGCGGTTAGGGAGGTCGAGGCTGGATATTAGAAAAAACTTTTTTACTAGGCGAGTGGTGAAGCCTTGGAATGAGCTGCCGAGGGAGGTGGTGGAATCTCCATCTTTGGAGGTGTTTAAGGCCCGGCTGGACAAAACCATGACTGGGACGGTTCAGTGGGAGTGGTCCTGCCTCTGGCAGGGGATTGGACTAGATGACCTATGAGGTCCCTTCCAACCTTATGATTCTATGAAAAGGACTTGGAGGTCATGGTGAATAATTAGGTGAACATAATTTCCAGTATGGTATGATCAAAGGAGCTACAATTATCCTTGAGTAAACAAAGAATCTAGAGCAGATGCATAGAAATCAGAAGGAATCAGGAGAGGTCATTGATTCCAGTCCCCTGCACACATGGCAGGACCAAGTACCCTCTTAAGTCATCCCTGACAAGTGTTTGTCTAACTTGCTCTTAAAAACTAACAATGATGGAGATACCACAACCTGCCTCAGCAACTTATTCCAGCAGTTAATCACCTTAACAGTTAGGATTCTTGTCCTAATATTCAACCTAAACCTCCTTAGCTGTAATTTAAGCCTGTTGCTTCTTAACCTATCACTGGTGGTCAAGGAGAACAATTTTTCTCCCCTCCTTGTAACAACTTTTCAAGTACTTGAAAACTGTTACTATGTCCCCTCTGTCTCCTCTTTTCCAGACTAAACAAACCCAGTTCTTTCAATCTTCCCTCACAAGTCAAGTGTTCCAGACCTCTACTCATTCATGTTGCTCTTCTCTGGACATTCTCCAATTTGTCCACATCTTTCCTGAAATGAAGCACCCAGAACTGGACACAATATTGCAGGTGAAGCCTAATCAGCATGGAATAGAGCAAAAGAATTACATCACGTGTCTTACTTAAAATACCTCTCTTAATACATCCCAGAATGGTGTTTGCTTTTTTTTTTTTTTTTTTTTTTTGCGCAAGTGTTACACTCTCGTCATCCTCTGACACCCAGATCCCTTTCTGCAGTACTCAATCCTAAGCAGTCACTGCACACTTTGTACACGTGTAATGGACTCTTCTTTCCTAAGTGGAGTACTTTTGCACTTGTCTGTATCGAATTTCATTCTGTTTATCGCAGACCATTTCACCAGTTTGTCCAAGTCATTTTGAATTGAGATCCTATCCTCCACAGCACTTGCAACCACTGTTCCCTCTGAGGCATGTGGCAGCGCGGCTGCGCGCTTAAAAAAATCCTGTCGCACAGGATTTTCCTGCCCCCGCGCATGGGGCAGTTCAGGGTGGCAGCATGGCTGAAGGGAGACATGCCGGAGTGCGGTGTCCGGGCGCGAGCCTCAGCCCAGCCCCTTGGCTGGAGGAAGGGAGGGTCTGCGGACTTGGGTCAGCCCTGCCACTCCTTCCTCCCCTCCCTTCCCCTGAGCCTGTGGAGGCTCCGCCCCTTCCAGCCAGGGCCTGGCTGTTTGCGTGGCCAGCCCCAACCTCCAGCCCGGGCTCCTCCTTGCCAACCAGCATCGTGGCCTCCTGCCCATTGCCCAGCTCTTTGGCCAGTGAAGGGGGCTGGGGGGGGGGGGGAGATGGTCAGGCAGCTGGCACGGAAAGTGTGGGGGCAGGGAGGGTATGTGGGGAAGGGGGAGAAGGGGTCAGGATGGTGGGCTGGGGAGGCTGAAAGAGGTGGCATGAAGATGGGGAGCTGGGGGGGGGTGGGGTTTAGGAGGGCTGGAATGGGGGCAGGGAGCTTAGGGAGTCAGAATTAGGGTAATTCTTCAGTTTTCTAAACAAGAGGTATAGCAAAGAGTAAGTACCATTCATACCCTGAAGTTTAAAACTCCTCACGTGGGAACCAGGGAGTGCATGGTGCCAAAATGTCCCTTCTATAACTAGATAAAGCTGTGGAGCTGAAAAATTTAAAAATCAGTTGTATATTTCCTGAAAGCTAGTGTGGATGTTACTTAAGTGGAGTGACTGAACAGTGAGAGTGTTTGAGCACGCTAACCCTGTGCCTTGAAAGAACCTGGAACATGTTTTCTCCAGAATCCTGTAAATCACAACAATTCATTACAAAACAAACAAGGAGTCTTGTGGTGCTTAAAGACTAACAAATATATTGATTGCATGAGCTTTCATGGGAGAAAACCCCATTTCATCAGATGCTTTGAAGAACAATTCACAGAAATCTTAGAGATGTAATGGAGATATCAGATAAGTACTTGTTTTAAATATAGTAACAGCCAAAAGACTGGGAATCAAAGGCAGCCATGAGATTATTCTCTTCACAATGCACCCTAATCTGTCCATCAGAAGAAACCCTAATGCATTGAAGTGATGTGGTATTTTGGTAGCGGTTTTCTCTTAAGTTGAAATGTAGCCCCAAAATGATGGGGCAGGTAAAGATACAAGGGACTGAAAATAGGCTTTTAAGAAATACTGTAGCCTTATCTTAAAGCAGCTAGAAGCCCATTGTTTTGATTTCAGCTGTATTTAGCACCCTTCTTGTAGCAGCATTTTCCCAAAAAGAGATGCCTGGAATCTTTTTGATTTTTAAAATTTCAATAGAATTTACCCCTCTGGGACCATCAAGACATCTTAAATGCTGCCAATTTCCAAAGGGGTAGCCATGTTAGTCTATTCCAGGAAAACAAAACAAAACAAGGAGTCTCCCACGAAAGCTCATGTGAAAAATAAATCTCTTAGTCTTTAAGTACCACATGACTCCTTGTGTATCTTAAATGCTGTCAGTGATAATTAGCTGGCTTCCCTGTGAACTGTAACTCTGCATGTAGAACACAGGAGATGAGGGTATTAGGCAGAATTGTGACACCTCGGATCCGGATTGAATATAAAACTTTGGTCTTGGGTTGTTTGAAAGCCATGGATTAGTTTCTTTTGATTGTATAGCAATTTGTGTAAATTTTAAATAAATTGGGTGATTTTAGTAATAAACACAACTTTAAATAGTTTATATTAATTTTTCATTGGTCTAGATTTTTCAATAATTTTTGTTGCACAAGTTTGCAGACAAATTTTATTCAGAAAAGGTTTTGCACATGGGTTGAAAATTTTGCACACAAGCCGCCAAACCTTAGAGGGAACATTGCTTGCAACCCCACCAAACTCAGGATCATAGGCAAACTTTACAAGTGTACTCTCTATGCCATCATCTAAGTCCTTGATAAAAATATTGAACAGGGTTAGTATTAGGACAGTTGTGTATTACCTCTACCTACCACTTGTGAAAGACTATTGCAATCCTGTGTCAACTTGAGAAGGGTACTGATAAAAAGAGTGCTCTGATAGGAATTATAGTGACATATATAAGGAGTTTAACCTGTTTAGTTTAACAAATAGAGTAGGACTGACTTGAACAGAGTCTGTAAACACCTACATAGAAAGCAAAACTTTGTTAATTTTGTAATTACAAGTCTAACTGTTGCTACTAGCTGCGTTAATATTGACCCCCAGTACATTCACTTCAGCAACTTATCAGGCGGAGGTTTATTTAATCATTAGCTATGGAAAAATAGCTATGTACAGCAAGAGATCTACACAGAATACATTTTACAGAGGTGGGTGGCTGTTTTTTTAAATCTGTTGCTACCATGTTTTGATTTGCACTGTTTTGGAGGGAAGGGGGCAAACGTTTTAAAACCTATTCTTATGCATGCTAATAAAAATGGACATCTCTAGCCTACAGTATTTCTCTATTTATATTAGAACAGAGGTCTCAAACTCAAACCACCATGAGGGCCACATGAGGACTAGTACATTAGCCCGAGGGATGCACCACTGAAACCTTTCCATAGTGACATTATAAATTTCAGTAACAATAGTGTCGTCGCAGGCAGCAGGAAATAGCTTTGGGGCCGCACGCAGCCCTCAGGCTGCGTGTTTGAAACCCTTGTATTAGAATATACACATTACACATCATTAATACAGAAACGTATAGAGAAAATAAGGCAAACACAGTTGAATTATTTGTTTTGTGAAGTTCACCATCATTCCACCACTTCCCAAATAGGCGAACATCTTTAAGAAGTTTCAAGCTCCAACTTAAGATTAGTTTCAGACCACAGTTTGTTATAACATACAACTTATGATCACATCATAAAAATAACTGTTTAAAATAAAATGTAAACAGCCTTCATCAAAAATTTCAGCAAAGGAAAGATTTAAAAATATATGCAGAGCAATCGAGATGAAACATACTTCTCTGGAAAATTTCATATCAAAGGATAAGTACTCTTATTGTTACTACATCACTTCCTGCACCGCTGATTTAATTTAGGAATACTTTTAACATTACAGGAAATTTAAACTATCATGTCCCTGCAGCTTAATAGCCTTTTTATTATCTCCTTTTTACACCACAGAAAAGATGACCGCTTCCCACAAAATATGTTACTGAAACAAAACCTTATGGGAAGTCATATTGCTCCCTACAGCCCCAATTAAGGAAATTGGAAAGGGGTAGCTGTGTTAGTCTAGATCAGTAAAACAAGTAATGAATCCTGTGGCACTTCTAAAGGCTAAAAGATTTCTTTTTCACATGAGCTTCCGTTGGTGAAGCCCCACTTTGTTTAGTATCTGACAAGGTGAGACTTCAGCCACAAAAGCTTATATGAAAAATAAATGTGTTAGCCTTACAAGTGCCATAAAACTCCTTACTTGTTTTACTGTTGAGGAAGGGCACTTCATACTGCTGTCCGTGGACACAAGCACAACCTTAAATGACATTCTGACTGAGACAATGCAAAGGAAAAGGAGAGTAGCCCTCGGTCAAGTAAAAAGAATGGTGGGTTACTTGCCTGTAACTGCTGTTCTTCGAGAGGCACTGCTCACTTCCATTCCACTTTGGGTCTGTATGCGCCAGCGTGCTCAGTCACCAGAAACCTTTTCCCGCAGCCCGCCCTGCGGGACCAGTGAAGGAGCCCCCTGGAGCGGCGCACATACCACCCCAGTTAACTACCCACGCTGGTCCGACAGGTGTCAGTTCCTTGTTTCCGTAACTGCGATAGCAGGGACGGCGGGCGGGTGTGGAATGGAAGTGAACAGCGCCTCTCGAAGAACAGCAGTTACAGGCAAGTATCCCACCATTCTTCTTCAAGCAGCTGCTCACATACATTCCACTCTGGGTCGACTAAAAGCCTTGCCTCGGATGGTGGGCGGAGTTAACCGAGAGGGAGACCAGCCCGGAGGACAGCTCTGCCGAAGGCCGTGTCATCCCTAGCCTCCTGCACTATCGCATAATGGGACGTGAAGGTATGAACTGACGCCCATGTAACTGCTTGACAAACATCCCAGACCAGAACTCCTGCCAGGAAGGCCGTTGATGAGGCTTGGGCTCTTGTCGAATGGGCTCTCGCTACCTCTGGCAGTGGAACCTGAGCCATTTGGTAGCATGTTTTTATACAGGACACAATCCAAGATAATATTGTCTGGGATGAGACCGGATTCCCTTTTACTCAGTCCGCTACTGCCATGGAAAGCTGCGTAGACATCCTAAAGGGCTGCGTCCTATGGATGTAGAAAGCTAACGCTCTCCTGACCTCCAGGGTATGCGACCTCCTCTGTTCACTCGATGCATGCAGCTTAGGGCAAAGCACCAGGAGGAAGATATCCTTGTTGAGGTGGAAATCCAAAACTACCTTGGGAAGGAACGCCGGGTGATGCCTGAGCCCCACCTTATCCTTAAAAAAGACCGTGTAGTGAGGCTCCGAGAAGAGGGCCTTTAGCTCAAAGACCCTCCTTGCAGAGGTTAAAGCCACCAAGAATGCCACCTTGTGAGATAGTGATAACAAAGGGCAGGTGGCCAACGGTTTGAAAGGTGGCTCTGCCAGCTTCTGGAGAAACAAACTGAGGTCCCATTGTGGGGACAGTGGTCATGATGGGGGGAAAACACGCTCCAAAAGCCCTTTAGGAATCTTCCCACTACTGGGTGTGAGAAAACGGACCGACCCGCCACCGGACCATGGGCTGCTGAGATTGCTGCCAAGTGGACCTTCAGGGAGGCATGCCGAAGACCACTGTGTTTCAACTCTAACAGGTAGTCTAAAATATCTGAAATGGGCACAACTTGAGGGTCGAGCTGTCTGACCTGAGCCCAACAGTGGATATGTCTTTCGGGTCCAGTCCTTTCTGCTGTTGAGCAGGACGTGTCTTGCCTGGGCGGAACATGCAAGCTCTTCCTCCATCAGCCAGAGAGCCTCCACGCCATCAGGTGAAGTGATCTCAGGTTGGGGTGCAGAAGTCTCCCCGGTCCTGCGTCAGCAGGTCGGGACGCAACGGTAATTCGCGAGGGGGGTACTATGGACAAGTCCCTCAGCAAATAGTACCAGTGCTGCCGAGGCCAGGTGGGAGCTATCAGAATCATCTGGGCCCTGTCCCGTTTTATCTTTAGCAGCACACTGTGCAGAAGCAGGAGTGGAGGGAAAACATACGAGTGGTCCCCCCCATGGGAGCAGAAAAGCGTCCGAAAGGGAGCCCACTTCTGTTCCCTGCAGGGAGCAAAATCAATGGCACTTCCGATTCGCCTGGGTGGCAAATAGATTGATCAGGGGATACCCCCACCTGCGGAAAAGAGGTCCCAGCACCGTCAGGTGTAAGGACCACTCATACTGGGAGCTGAAATGTCTGCTGAGGTGATCTGCCCTGTCGTTCCTCACTCCCGGCAGGTGAGAAGCGACAACGTGAAATTTGCAGTTTACTGCCAGTTCCCAAAGCTGTGTTGCCTCATGGCAGAGAGCCACCAAGTGAGCACCCCCCTGGCGGTTCACATAATGCATGGCTGCTGAATTGTCCATCATGACCTGAAGTAGGTAACCCCGTAACTGTGTCTGGAATACTCTGCAAGTGAGTCTGATAGCCCTCAGTTCCTTTACATTGATGTGGAGAGATTTCTCCACCGCTGACCACCTGCCCTGAGTGCTGATGCCTAAGCTGAGGTGCAACCCCTCACCCAAGATCCGATGCGTCTGTGATCAGCGTCACCGATGGGGTCTCTGTGCCAAACGGTACTCCCTCTAAGACCCGTTAAGGGCCTTGCCACCAGCCTAACTGTAGTAGGACTCTGAGTTTTATGGTCACTATTCTGTCCATGGGATGCCTGCTGGGGCGGAACACCCCTTGGAGCCACTCCTGAAATGGTCTGAATCTGAGGCGAGCCAGCAGGACCACATTGGTGGTTGCTGCCATGTGCCTCATGAGCTGGAGGCAATGTCTGACCGTAGTGTTTGGATTTCGTTGTAGATCTGCAACTATGTTTGATATGGCCTCGAATCTGGCCCTTGGAAGGAACGCTCTGGCTCGGGTGGAGTCCAACACTGCCCCTATGAACTCTATCCGCTGGACCGGATACAACTGAGACTTTTGCTCATTGACCACAAGGCCCAGGTGGTTGGCACAACTTCCGGACCATTCGGACACCAGTTCGAACCTGTTCCCTTGATCAACCCCGAATTAGCCAGTTGTCAAGGTACTGGAAAATGTGGATTCCCTTCCGCCATAGGTGAGCCGCAACCACTGCCACACACTTCGTAAAAACTCTTGGGGGCAGGGAAAGGCCGAATGGAAGGGCCGTGAACTGTAGGTGTCTGTGCCTCCTTACAAACTGCAGGAAACATCCGTGTTGGGGCTTCATCGCTATGTGGAAGTACGTGTCCTGCAGGTTGAGGGCAGCAAACTAGTCCCCAAGATCCAAGGAGGAAATGATCTGCTTGAGTGTCACAATTTTGAACTTCAACTTCGCCAGAAATTTGTTCAGTCTGCGTAAGTTGAGAATGGGCCTTAAGTCCCCGTTTGACTTGGGGATCAGAAAGTAACGAGAATAAAACCCCCTTCCCTCGTGCCCTCTCGGTACACCCTCTACCGCACCTAGAGCGAGGAGCTTATTTCCAGACATTGTTCGTGAGAGGTGCCCCTGAAGAGAGACTGGGGGGGAGGGTGATTGGGGGGCTTGGTATGGAACTGCAACGAATAGCCTTCTCGTATTGTTCTCAGGACCCACTGGTCCATCGTGATGGAAGCCCACTGAAAGTAGAACGGGGACAATCTGTCTAGGAATGGAGGATCCCGGGTTGGATAATTGGTTCGTCGCCCTCGTGCGTCTCGTCAAAAATGCTTCATCTGGTTAGTCGAGCGACGACGGCTGGGGCGGGCTGACCTCCCCGGGGAGGCATTGAGCCTGCTTCAAGCTGCTCTGCCCCTGTCCCTGTCTCGCTGTCTAGGCCTGCTGGTAAATGGCTGTCTTAGCTGAGCCGAGGCCTGAGAGGACTGTTTTCTAAAGGGGCATCGGGATGAAGACAGGGTGACCAAACCCAAAGAACAAAGTGTTGCTGTTGAGTCCTTAAGTCCATGGAGTTTGGCATCCATCTGATCAGAAAACAGTGCCATACCATCAAAAGGCAGGTCCTGTATTGATTGTTGAACCAGGGGAGGTAAGCCCGAGGTCTGCAACCACGCCGATCTGCGAAGGGTAACCGCAGACGCGATGGACCTTCCTGCCACATCGGCAGCGTCCCACACCGCCTGTAACACCGCTCTTGCCACCATTTGCCCCTCGTCCAAAATGGTGTTAAAGTCGAGACGGCATTCAGATGGGCAAAACGTCTCAGGGACTCCCAGAGGTTGTAATTATACCTCCCTAAAAGCACTTGATGGTTTACTACTCGAAACTGCAGTGTTGCTGACGAGTAGAGCTTTTTGCCAAACGTATCAAGGGTCTTCGTCTCCTTGGCCTTTGGGGTAGAAGCTGGATGGCCCTGGTGCTCCCTCTGGTTCGCAGCATCCACCACCAGGGACGAGGGGAAAGGATACACATACAAGAACTGACAAGAAGTGGCCGGTATGTAATACTTCCTCTCTGTGGCCTTTGCAGTAGGTGCCACCGAGGCAGGTGTTTGCCAGATCGATCTGACGATTCGCAGAACTCCCTCATGGACAGGGAGGGCCACCCTGGTGGATGTTGTGGCCGAAAGGACATTGAAGAGTGCATCCGAAGACTCCTTCACCTCCAAGCCCAGGTTGGAAGCTAATCTATGGAGGAGGTCTTGATATATTTTGAAGTTATCTGGAGGCGAGGAATGGGTGTCATGTGAATCCTCATCCGACGATGCTGAAGGAGAGTGTCGCGCTGTCATAGGTGAAGGTTGGGATTCTGACCGCTCCCTAGTGTCTCTAGAGGCATCGGCTCCTGGGCTGTATTGCAGCTGGACCTCCTGTGACGTTACCCAGGGGGTTCAATAGGGCCAGGTGACTGGCCATCCTTGAGGGGGTAGACCCATAACCGGTGGTTGGCTAGAGCCGGCTAGTCCAGGCTGTGGGCACGCCTGCCCCCGAACTGAATTCTTGAGAGGCTTAGGTGAGCAAGACGAAGAAGAAGAAGAGGTGGAGGAGGAGCTGGAGGAACCCTCCTCTGTTGGGGTCTCTTAGCTCAGTGCCGTCCCCGGGAGTGTACATCAGGGGAGCGGTGCCGAGAGCCTCGGTGCTGGGTGCCGGTGAAGCAGACGTAGATGGGGGGTGCACCCAGCTCTCTCTGGGTGCACCCGCCCCTCCGTGGGAGTTCAGAGAGCGCCTACTCGCTCGCCCGCTGCTGCTATCTCTGGTAGAGGCACAAGGCAACTCCAGCGCTGAGAGTTCCTCTGTAGATGTCAGTCTCACCTGCCTCAGGGAATCCTGGGGCGCTCCTGCCTCCAGCACCAGCATCGAGATGGTGTTAGGCGCCGAGCTGTGCCACGCCAGTGAGTTTAACAAGGGTTTTCCCCGCGATGGCAGGCGGGAGCGTGTGGAAGCCCGCAGCAGGGAAGGTAAAGCTGCCAAAGCTCTTGCCGCCTCGTATACCTCCAGTGTGGAGGGGGCCGGTGGTGACGTTGGTCTTGCTCTGCGCAGGGTCTAAGGAGAGGCTCTGCCTTCCCGGCCAGAGCGTTCCTAACCCACGCGGGCTTCCGCTTGCACCGCTGGGGTGGGCAGGGTCTCCTGAGTCAACTGACTCCCCGGTGCCAAGGGCTCTGCTGGCCCCGCTGTGCCCCGCTTGCCCCTTGCGGATGGGCTGGGGCGAGATGCAGAGCGCGGGGAATTGGCCACCAGAGTAAGAGCCAACTCCATGAGGAGGGCTTTCAGATGAATATCCCCGTCTTTCTTGGTTCTTGGCTTAAAAGCCTTACAAATCTTACAGTGCTGCGGACAGTGCACTTCTCCAAGGCACCTCAGACAGCGATCATGGGGATTGCTGACTGAGACCGCCTTGCCACAACCGGCGCAAGGCTTAAAACCTGGGGAGCAGGGCATAATCCCTTGATGGGGGACTCCCCCCAGGAAAGCTGATTGCTTGCCGAAGCTGTTTCCAGTGACCTTCAGCAATGGTGGAAAGAAGGAAACTGATGCCTGCCGGAGCAGCACGCATAGTTAACTGGGGTGGTATGCATGCCACTCCAGGGGGCTCCCTCGCAGGTCCCGCAGGGCGAGCTGGGGGAAAAAAGTTTCCGGTGACTGAGCACGCTGGTGCATACAGACCCAAAGTGGAATGTATGTGAGCAGCTGCTTGAAGAAAAACTAAAAATTCTCTTTTAAATTACTGATACTGTAATGCAATATTCTCTTTAAATGTCTTGTAATAGTTTTATAAACAAACTATTTACAGAGCAGATTGAGCAACAGCACTGAGAGGCATACCTACAATGGATCACTTATAAGGATACTAAAAGAAGAAATAAAGCTTCTTGCTTCTGCAGCTTTCACTGAGTATGTTACAACAGAAAGACTGTTTGAGTTCTTTGGTGGATGGAGAAAAAGAGCACTGTGACCATTTTTTCTGCATCTCAAATGTTGATGTACAGTCATTTTCAATCCAAAACTGCTCTCGGGCCTCCAAGAGTTCTTTGGAACAATGAAGCACTGAGATTACAAAGGAAGATATCTGTACCTACCCCACTGCACCCCACTCCCATTCTATTTGTTCCACTAAGATTTGTTTTTGTAAACATATACTAAAATATTTAACTGTATTAAGAGACAAAAATTGTCTTCTCAAAAAGCTGCTGAACTGTTTTTTAAACAGTTCAAGGAAAGAGACAGAAGAGGGTACTTGACAGAATAGAAAGAAAATTGGAATGAAGGGCACAAATAATAAATCTATACTGCAACCGGCTGTCATCTGCCCAAGAGCAATGACAGCAACTCAAGTTAAAAAAAAATAAAAATCAAAGTTTATTTTGTAAATTGCCTTACAAACATTTACACAACATAAGTAAATTCAGAATTAATTTACAACAAATCATGGTATCCTTAGTTTTAAACTAATTTGTAAAAGAAATTACCTCTTCTTTTAGAGCATGCTTCTTCTGCTCCAAACAGATTTCTTTAGCTCTCATCAGCTGCAGAGTCTCCTTAGAAACTGCATACTGCAGCTTTTCCATACGTTCTACTGCGGCTGCCCATGCTGCCTTACCAAACTTCTTCTGATCTGCTCGCATTCGATCATACACAGCTGTAAAATAAAAACAACTTCCTTAACAAAGATAAAATACATGCAATTTAATGTGCTGTCAAGTTTCATTTACAATTTGTTAGTGTTGTCACCATTGCTATAATATAAACACATCAACTATTTGTGCTTCAGCAACCAATCCCGAGAATAGCTATTATGAAAGTAAGTTTCCAGAAGCTTAAACCAAATGCACAATTTCTGCTATCACAGCCTGCCCCAGAACTATTGTTCTCAATTATACTTTTGCCCCTGGCCACTACAGAAACAGCCTGAAAATAAGTTAAATTTTAGAAACCTAGTTTGTTTCAAATTTCTTCATATTTTGTTTGAAGCATTCACCATGTTAAGTTTCCTGGTTCATTACAGAACTCCAAAGTTATGCAGCTACAAAAAGACGCCCACTAAAAGAGACTAAGCCTTTAAAATAAACAAACAACAACATACTCACCTGAATTAAATCTGACTAGGAAGGGACATAACCTTTTATGTAGGTGAAGACTTAAAATGAAGAGGATGATAAACTTATCTACTGAGGACAGAACAAGGGCTTAAATTGCAGCAAGGGATATTTAGGTCAGACACTAGAAAAAAATTCTTAATGGTCATGCCAGACAGAAACTGGAACAAATTACATAAGGAGGTTATGGCATCTCAGTAACTGGAGATTTTTAGAAACATGTTGGGCAAACACCGGTCAGGGAAGACCCAGATCAGTGGTTCTCAACTGCTGTGTCATGGCACATTAGCGTGTCATGGCACCAGCTGAGTGTGTCACTGGGTGCTGGCCTGCTGCCAAAACACTCCTCTAATGAGGTCACCTCATAACGAGTGGATCCTCGACTGGTTGAACACAGTAACCAATGACACCTCCTCTCGTTACGCCCGGTCACCACTACCGGAGTCCTCGGATTTTTCCAACAACGAACCTGACCCCAACTCTACACAACGTAGTAGATCACGGGCTCAATCCTCCTCTTCACCTGACAAGCGCCTAACTGACACGTCCGCCGATCACAAGGGATATCCCCACGTCAAGCAGGACCTCCTCCGCCGTATGGCAGCGAACCTAAAATTGAAATGGGGAGTAATCCAGGGAGAGGACGACTCCCTCTTCGATTCATGCCGTAAAGCCCCCCCAGAGAGGGTAGCAATTCCCTTGCACTCGGGAGTATTCCGTATTGTCCAGGAATGCTGGCAAACACCTTCCTCAATTCTGCCAGTGTCCAAAGCTGCAGATAAGAAATTCTATGTCTCCCCAGAGGGGTTTTCCTTCTCGTTTCATCACCCCACCCCAGGATCCCTGGTGGTTGATGCCGTAAATTGAAGGAGAGACAGGGTCAACTGAGTTCCACACCCAAGAACCAAGAGGCGAAGAAGCTCAATCTACTGTGGAGGAAAGTTTACTCCTCCATTGTCCTCCAGCTCTGTATTTCCAACCATTCAGCCCTAATGACGCGCTACATCTTCAACCTGTGGGAGGCCGTGTGGAAATCCCACAGGGCCATCTCTGCAGAGCTCCTGAGAGACTTCAAGACTATGCTCGAGGAAAGAGAAAGGGCACCTAGAGATGCCCTAGCTGCAACCTGAGATGCAGTGAACACGGCTGCCCACACTATGGCCTCCTCAGTCGTCATGCACTGCTTGGCCGGCTCCAAGGCTCTGGCCTATCCACACAAAAGCAGCAAATTATTCAGAACCTCCCCTTCGAAGGTCCTGACTTTTTTGCCCCATCCACTGACGCGAAGCTCCAAGATATGAAGGACTCAAGGGCCACGCTCTGATCTCTGGGGATATACATTCCACAACCCATCAGGCACTTGACGAGGTCACACCAACAGCCCCAACAGCAGTTGCAGCAGCTAAAACAGCAACTTCAACGGCAGAGCCAGTTCCCGAGATCCCTCCAGTTTCCCCAGCGCCTTCTTGGGGATCTGGACAAGGACAAGACCCGCTCAGGTAATGGGGGAAAGCTCAGTGCCTCAGGGTTGGGAAGGCACAGGCAGGGGCCTGACCGTTTATCCAACTGCAAACAGTGTTTCTTATGGTCTCCTCGAGGGCAGCACACCAGGGCCCCTATTTTCCCCCCACCACCTCCACCACTTTGCCCCCCCAGTGGACCCACATGACTTCCGACCAGTGGGTTCTCGACATGGTGGCGCGAGGATACCATTATCCAGTTCCTCTCAATCCCTCAGGACAGAAAACCGCCCCCTCATGCAACTTCAGAGAACTGGGAACTGTCAAAAAGGCTCGACACCAAATGCCAAAAACTCCTCCCCCTCATGGCCATAGAAAAGGTCCCCAAACGAGAGCAGGGCAAAGGGTTCTACTCCTGCTACTTCTTGGTCCCCAAACCCAGGGGGACCTAAGGCCCATCCTAGACCTCAGAGCTCTAAAATAATACATAAAGAGAATACAGTTCCGCATGGTTTTCCTGTCCCAGATCATTCCCTCCCTGTCCCCAGGAGACTGATTTTGCAGCCCTTGACCTAAAGGACGCTTACTTTCACATAACCATCTGCCCCCCCCCCCCAGACGATTCCTCAGGTTTGTGGTGGAACAAAACCACTACCAATTCACCGCCCTTCCCTTCGGGCTATTGCTAGCTCCCAGGGTGTTCACAAAATGTGTAGCACTGGTTGCAGCATTTCGACGCAGAAGGGGCTTAAGAATCTACCCCTACCTGGATGATTGGCTTATAGTGGGCAAGTCAAGTCGACAGGTGCAAAACCACGTCAACCTGGTGATGGAACTCTGGAAGTTCCTTGGCTTCCGTATAAACACAAAAGAAGTCCAAGCTCAGCCTCACTCAGGACATAGAATTCACTGGGGCACGATTAAACGCTCGACAGAGCACAGCGTCCTTGCCCCTGTCAAGATTTCGGTCCATCTGCACCATCATCATGGAACTGCAAGCACCGGGTGTAACCACAGCGCGCCGGTGCATGCAGCTTCTGGGACACATGGCAGTGGCCACTTTGGTAATCCAAATGGCACACCTGAGGATGAGACCTTTCCAGCTCTGGTTCACCATAATGTTCCAACCATGGAGAGACCATCTGGACAAGGTACTCTCAGTTCCCCAGAACGCCCTGGAGTCCCTCCAAATCTGGAGAGACCCCTCACTTCACGATGGGGGGGGGGGGGCGGCATCCCGTTCAGGGAGCCCAAGCTCTCACTGACCCTGATAATGGATGCTTCGGACTCCGGCTCGGGGGCCCACCTGTCTGGGGGCCTCTCCACACAAGGTGTTTGGAGCCCCGAGGACAAACTCCTCCACATAAACGTGAAGGAGTTGCGGGCAATCAGATTGGCCTGCACGACCTTTGTCGACAAAATCCACGACAGAATGGTCCAGGTCCTCACAGACAACACAACGGCCGTCTTTTATACCAACCAGCAAGGAAGGGGTTCGCTCCTTGACCCTATGCAAGGAAGCGTGCAAGCTCTGACAACTTGCAATAGATCACCACTTTACGCTGATTGCCTCCCACCTCCCCAGGATGGACAACGGCCTAGCAGACTCACTCAGCAGAAAACCCCTAGCAAGTGGTCCCTCCATCACAACGTGTTTTCCCTAATGATAAACAGATGGGGACCCCCCACATGGCCTTGTTTGCCACGGAACAAAACCAGAAATGCCCTCAATTTTATTCCCTCTGGGGCCGGGATAAGGGCTCTCTCAGTGACGCCTTCCTCCTCAGTTGGTAGGCGGCCCTGATGTATGCCTTCCTGCCATTTCCCCTGGTCCACATAGTGCTCCTGAAGGCCCTAAAGGATGGAGCATGCATCATTCTGATAGCTCCGGACTGGCGCAGACAACACTGGTTCCCGCTCCCGCAGGACATGTCCATAAGGACCCTGCTCCATCTACCCCAGTGGGTGGATCTCCTAACACAGGACTCGGGGTGCCTCCGGCACCCGAACCCAGGTCTCCTACATCTGACGGCCTGGATGATCTCTGGCTCAGCAAGCAAGAGAGGTACTGCGTGGACAGGGTTAAAAAGGTCCTGGTTGGTAGCAGAAAACCCTCCACCAGGTCCACCTACATTGCAAAGTGGAAAAGCTTCTCCACTTGGTGTCGAGGCAAAGAAATAAACCCTATCTCCGCTCCAATCCATACAACTCTGGACTATCTCTTAGACCTAAGAGAAAAGGGCCTATCCCTGTCCTCACTAAGAGTCCATTTAGTGGCAATTTTGGCCTTCCACCAAAGAGTTGATGGTGTTCCAGTTTTTTCACACCCCGTATCTCACAGGTTCCTGAAGGGGGTGGAAAAGCTTTTTCCCCCACCCTCGTAAGCCCACCCCTCAGTGGGATCTGAACATTGTGCTACGGGCTTTGACAGAGCCGCCCTATGAACCCCTGAATTCAGCTACTCTGCTATTGTTATCCTGGAAGGTGGCTTTCCTGGTAGCAATCACTTCAGCTAGAAGGGCTTTGGAGTTGCAAGCCCTTTCCTCCGAGCCCCTGTATACAACATTTTTTCCAGATAAGGTGGTCCTCTGCCACCATCCTTCCTTTGTGCCCAACATGGCCACTCCCTTCCACATGAATCAAGAAATTTGCCTGCCGGTTTTCTACCCTGACCCCCAAGTTATGGAAAACCAGAGATGGTGGCCCACCTTGGATGTGAGGAGTGCGCTCCTAATTTATATTGAGCACACAAGTTCTTTCCATAAGACCTCCCAGCTGTTCGTCGCGGTTGCCGAACGCATGACAGGCTCCCCAGTGTCCTCTCAATGCATCTCCAAATGGACTGTGAACTGCATCAAAGACTGCTACGGAAGGTCAAACACACCTCTCCCAGGGACTGTGAGAGTCCACTCTACCAGAGCTCAGGCGTCTTCCATGGCCTTCCTTGCCAATGTCCCAATCCAAGAGATCTGCAGGGCCACTACGTGGTCATCAATACATACCTTCACGACACACTACGCCATTGCCCAAAAGGCTAGAGATGATGCCGCTTTGGGCAGAGCTGTACTCAGTGTGGGTAGACTAACTCCTCCCACCATCATCAGGTACGGACAGCAGTCACCTGTAACTGAATGATGTGAGCAGCGCTCAAAGGAGAACGGTTGCTCACTTACCAGTAACCGTCCTTCTTTGAGATGGGCTGCTCACATATATTCAGGTCCCTCCCACTGTCCCCGCTAATGGAGTTGGCAAATGTATATGGGACTGGGAGTGTCAGGGTCACGGTCACCTATATAGCTGCGGTCGTGGCGTGGAGGGGGCACTGGCCGTGCGCTCTGACCTGACAGCCTAATCCTGAAGATTTTCAGAGCTACCGTGCACTGTGGCATGTAGACACCTGTAACTGGATGTATGTGAGCAGCCATCTCAAAGGAGGATGGTTACTGGTGAATAATCAACCGTTTTGTCACCAAGGAGCCGACTGCAACATGTATATCACCTCTGGTTTGTTGACCAAGGCTGAGTTTGGTTGACAAAGCTTCCAAGCGTAAATCAGGCCTCAACTATGTTTTTGAAAATTCACCATAGTTACACAAGTTTAACTCTTGCTTAAATCAGTTTAAACTTACACTGATAAGATACTGAGTTACCGTATATCATCGCGTATAAGCCAAGAATTTTGTGCCTGAAAATTGGCTTTAAAACAGGCTCTCGGCTTATACTCAAGAGAACACAGTAGACAGCCCCAGCCAGCAGTTTCCCTGACCATGCGGCAGGCCGGAGCCCCAGTGTTGCTGGGTGGCCATCTTGGGCAGTCGGCGGGTACTGGGGCTGGAGTAAGGAAGAGACCCCAGCGTCTGGAGCGGCCAAGTAAGGGGGCCCGGGGGTCGGCCTGGACATTGATTCAGGGAGGATTCATGGAGGCCAGGGAAGCGGTGGTAGGGAACGGAGGTTGGGGAGGGGTTCAGGGAGACAAGGGAAGGAGTGCCAGGCCTCGGGCATTTGGGGGGGGGGATGGGGGAGTCCGGGGAAAGCGGCAGGAGGACCCAGGGTTTTTGGGGAGCCCAGGGAAGCAGCAACAGGGACCAAGGATTTGGGGGTGGGTGGCCTGGCAGCCTGAGAAGAGGAGCAGCAGGGGTTGGAGGGTGATGGGGAAAGGGGTGGAAAGGGTGTTGGGGCACAGGGGAGCAACAGCAAGGAACTGAGAAGGGAGTAGGGGGGCAGCAGTTAAGAACCAGGGGCAGCAAGAGGAGCAGGGGGGCACCAGTAGGTAGCAGTGAGGGAAGAGTGGAGTAGGGGGTGGCAGTGAGGAAGGGGCAGTAGGAGGAGCAGAGAACAGCAGTGAGGAAAGGGCAGAGCAGGGGGTAAAAGTGAGGTAAATGAGAAGTGAGCAGGGGGCAGCAGTGGGGGGGCAGCAGGGGTAACAGCAGTGAGGAAAGGGCAGAGCAGGGGGGCAACAGTGAAGAAAGGGCGGCACAGGGGGCAGCAGCAGGAAACTGAGAAGTGAGCAGGGGTGACAGAAGTGAGAAAAGGGCGGAACAGGAGAGCAGGAGTGAGGAATGAACAGCAGGGGGGCAAGGGAAAAGTAGCAGTAGAGATTTTGGGGTAGGGAAGCTGTCAGAAACTCCAGATGAAGCCAGCAGCAGTGGGTGGGGGGTTAGGGGCCAAGGCCAAAAGGGGACCTCGGCTTATACCTGGATCACCAATTTTAGCTTCTTTTGTGGGCTCAGAATTGGGGGGTCGGCTTGTGCCCAGATCGGCTTATACCCGAGTATATATGGTAGGCTAGATCAGTACAAGCAAGAGGTAGACCAGTTTAAGCATATCTAAATTAGGGTTTAACTAACTAGAGTGACTTTCAACTTTATTTAGCTGATCTGGTAGTTACATAAGGGCAGACTTCCAACCAGCAGATACCTTTCGCAGATAAACTTGGGTACAGTATTCTTGTAGTACTTTAAGAAGATAGAAAAGGCAGGTATGAAAGGTCTAACTGATGGAAAGACAGAAACAGGAAAAACTGAGTCAGACAAAAGTATGAGAAAAAAAAAACCTGATGTTATGTTTATCATCTGCCAGAAAAAGAAAAAAATGCAGCAGCGATTCTAGTTTGCACGGAGGGTGCCTAACCACAGAAAGTACTACACCGCAGGAGCACAAACATCAGTGAGTTAAGGGAGAATTTTTTTCTCCTATTGTGGATGTTCTAGAAGGAGGATTTATTAATGTGTTTCTCAGAGAGCTGGACAGGCAGAAACAAGATTGTGGGGGGGGGGGGGGGGGCAAAAACCCCAGTTTCCTAAGGGAAGAAAAGAGCACCTAATGCAGACTCAGACTTAAAGGTCAGAGGGGACCAACACGATCAGCTTGTCTGACCTCCTGCACTGCAGGCCACAGAACCTCACCCTCCCACTCCTGTAATAGATTCCCAATCTCTAGCTGAATTGCTGAAGTCCTCAAATCATGAATAAAACTTTCTAGTTACACAAAATCCACCAGTTACACTAGCTTAACCCTGCAACTGACCTGTGTTCCATGCTGCAGAGGAAGCTGAAAAACCTCCAGGGGATCTCTGACAATCTGACATGGGGGAAAATTCCTTCCCAACCCCAAATATGGTTATTAGTTAGACCAGGGGTTTCAAACACATGGCCCATGGACCACATGCGGCCCCTAAAGCTATTTCCTGTGGCCCACAATGACACAATCATTACCAATATTTACAATATCATTGCATGGAAAGGTTTCAGTGGTGCAGCTCTCAGGCTACTGTACTACCATATATAATCGTATACAAACCTGAGATTTTTTTTGCCTGATTGGCTTCAAAACAGGCACTCAGCTTATACATGGGAGAATACAGTACAGCTAGTCCTCACTTAGTGACCTACTCGTTTAGTGACCCCTCAGAGTTATGACCGGCTCTCTGATGAGTTGGTATTATGGCGATGTACGAGAACTCGCATCAACTCTCTCAGATTACCTATATTTACAGTACACTATGCAAACTAAGTTCAGTACATTAGAGCTTAAAACATTTAAAATATATATTAAAAATGTTATAAATGATGCAAAGGTGACATTAAAACTATCTACCGATGGTTGAAAAACCCACTACCAGTAAAGTACATTATGCCTGAAATACCGGTAAGGGCTGCTCCTCGTTTAGTGACCAATTCGTTTATCAACCAGGTTTCAGGAACAGAACCCAGTCACTAAGTGAGGACTACCTGTAGACAGCCCCAGCCTAGCAGTTTCCCTGACCATGTGGCAAGCCCAAGACCCAGTGTTGCCGGTGGCCATCTTGGGCAGTCGTCCTGTGCAGTTGGCCTGGAGTAAGGAGAGGACCCCTGTGTCTAAAGTGGCCAAGTTAGGGGGCCTGGGGAGGGGGGTGGGAGTCCTGCATGGACATTGGGCGGGGATTCAGGGAGGCCAGGGAAGGGGTGGCAGGGCCCAGGCTTTTGGAGGGCAGGCTGGGGAGTCCAGGGAAAGCAGCAGGAGGGCCTGGGGGTTTTGGGGGGCATCAGGAGGCCGGGAAGAACAGCAGCAGGGGTCGGGGGTGACGGGGAAAGGGGTGGAAAGGGTGTTGGGGAACAAGGGAGCAACAGCAGGAAACTGAGAAGGGAGCAGGGTGGCAGCAGTGAGGAAAGGGCAGAGTGGAGGGGGCAGCAGTGAGGAATGGACACGGCAGAGGGTAGGGAAAAAGCAAAAGCAGATATTTGGGGGATAGGGAAGCTGTCATGAACTCCAGGGGAAGCCAACAGCAGCATTAGGTGGGGGGGTTAAGGGCCAAGGCCAAAAAGGGACCTCGGCTTAAACACAGGTCACCCATTTTGCCCCTTTTTGGGCTCAGAATTGGGGGACTGGCTTATGCCCATATTGGCTTACACCCAAGTATATACAGTAATCCTCATGCAGCCCTCTACTAGTCCTCATGCGGCCCTCGTGGTGATTTGAGTTTAAGACCTCTGAGTCAGACAAAGGGTGGAACCTTTTAGCATGAGGGGCCACACTGCAATATTTTTCTCACTCAGCGAGTCAGTAACTGAATTTTGAATGGGGGGGTTGCAACTGCTGCACCCAGCCAACACAAGACTTTAGGGGAAAAGCAGCTACCAAACTCATTTTTGTTTATGGGAGTCAGGGGCAGCGCGGAGGGGGTGGGGGGGAAGGGACATGCAACTCGCATCATTCTCCCCCCCCGCCCCCTCCAACCATGGTAACTGCACTCACCTCACTCACTGGTGGAGGGGGTGTGGGGAAGGTGGTTCTGTGCCTTTCTGACTCCATCTCCTAGCATATTTGGCTGATTTCCCTGGCAGCTGGGCAGGGAAATGCTTCTAACCCTGGTTCATCCCAGTCACTGCTCTGCAGCACAGCAGCTGCCAGAGGGGGCTTGGCTGGGAGAGGCAGCTTCCTCCATCCCCAGGTCTGGTTCCCAACCAGAAACGGTCAAAAGTGATTTTGGAGGTCAGGGGATGTTTCAAGTTTGCTTGACCCCCTGCCCCTGGCAGCCAGCATGGACAGGAAGGGAAGGCTGCTTTCACTGGCTGGGGTCTCACAGACAAGCTACTAGGGGTTCAAGCTCCGAGGGTTCTGGGCTGGCCTGCATTTTGTCCAGGCTCAGCTGCTGTGCTGACCAGCAACAGTGGGACCTCAGGTGGAAGGGGAAGAGGAAGGTTAAGTTACACATGCTGCATACACAGCAGTGCCCCCTGCTGGCCAGAACTGACTCATCCCATGCTTGCCTCTGCTGAGTCCTGGCACTGTGCAGCCTGGTACACCGGGCTGGAGATGAGGGGCTGCTGTTGCTCCTAGCTGGCAAAGGGCTGGAAAGGAAAGGGGCTACTCCTTGGCTCCAAACACCTAGGGGGGCTGCAGCTGCCCCAGAGATTGGGGCTAGGGTTGTGCCGGCCCAGCAGACCAGACAGCAGCCTTTGGCAGGCTGACCTCCGGCCCACGGGTTGGACAACCCAGAGTTAGACGACCCTGAGCATGTCAGTAAGGCCCTCCAGCCAGTCATCTGGGAAAGAAGAGTCTTCAGTAACCCAACCCCCTTCATCTAGTGTCCCTTTATCGTCCCTTAGCAATATTTGCTGCTGGTAGCTGCAGATTTGCTACATGCCATTGTGGGCAGTCTCACAAAAACATCCCCTCCATAAACTTATCAAGCTCTGTCTTGAAGCCAGTTAGGTTTTTTGTTCCCACTTCTCCCCTGAGAAAACTGTTCCAGAACTTCCATCCACTTATGTCTAGATATCTTTGTCTAATTTCAAACCTAAACTTGTTGATGGCCAGTTTCTGTCCATATATTCCTGTGTTCACACTGGGGCTTAAGTAACTTCTCTCCCACCCTGCTATTTAACCCTCTGATTTGTTTCCAGAGAGCAATACCATCTCCCCTCAGTCTTCTTTCAATTAGCTGAAACAAGCCTGGTTCATTGAGTCTTCTTTCGTAAGGTAAGTTTTTCATTCCTTGGACCATTCTAGTAGCCCTTCTCTACATCTGTTCCAGCTACTGTAAACTTCTATGGTCTTACCCACTTTCTTTTTCAGTATTTCTTCCAAGATCTTGCAATACAGTGCAGTAGTTTCCCAGATAACTTTTATGCCCCTTTCTTAAAAACAGGAAATATTAAAATTCAATTTAGATTTCAAACAAACAATCTTCATGTGAAAAGTATAAGACAGTAGAAAATGGTTACCTTTCTGTGCTTTGGCTGTTATTTCAAAGTACTTAACAGTAAGATCTTGAATAGAAAGGACAGCCATGTGGGCTTTCCGCTGCCAGTCTGCATCTTCCTTTTGTAGGCTCTCAATTCTTTTGGGGCCAAGGTAATCATTCTCAATAGAGATCTGAAAATAAATCAATTCAACATTAATATCAACAAATTAAAGTTGTCCTTATCTTGTCAATGACCACTAGCTAGTCAAAAATAGTACATAAACATGATTTTATTAAAAAGAAAAAACTTAAAATGCTCATTTATGTTGAAAAAGGACACGTCCAAGGGCCTCACTAACATTCTTACTAAATGAACATAAATGTAAACAAAGGAAATGGTAAACTAATAACCCACACTCCATTGCAACCCCAGCCACCTTCAACAGCTTAAATGCTTCAACCAGGAAGTCTATGCATTCTTCTAATGAAGGCTGCAGCAGAAGTCAATTAGAGCTGTGCTTTGACATAGAACTGGGATAAATTTTTCAGCAAACTGCTTGTTTGCCAAGAGCTAGAGCTTCAGTTAACCCTGAACTGTTGCAGAATGCTCCAAAGCATCTACCAAACAAAAAAACCTGGAACATTTTTGTAATGTTAAAACAAGAAGAACAATTACTGATCTTTGTAACTATTGTTTAAGATATGTTGCTCAGATACATATTATATGTGTGCCCCCATGCACTGATACCAGAGATTATTCCCCTAGTTTTATCAGTAGGGGCATCTCTAGCACCCTCCGGGGTCATGCACATATTTGCTACTACACAGAGCAGAGCTTGCCCCTCTCCTTAGTCCCCTCTTGCCAGAATTCCAACAGAAGTGAAAGAGGATGGGTTATAGAATGGACATGAGCAACACATCTCGAAAAACAGGTTACAAAGGTCAATAATCGTTCTTTCTTCAAATGCTTGCTCATGTTCATTCCAAATTAAGTGACTCACCAATAGCATCTCTGGAGATATGCCAGAAGTTCTGCTTCCAATACCACTCTGCTAAAGCCCACATTATCTTGAGCTCTTTGAGTGATGGCATAATGGGCTGCAAAGGTATTGACCGAAGACCAAATCACAGCTCCACAGATGTCCTGTATCAGAATCTGAACCAGAAAGGTAAACATTGACACTTAGACTCTTTGCTGTCAGCAAAGGCAGACTCATGATGCCCCGCGCTCGTAGAAAGCTCAGAAGCAGGCAGTGATCCAGGGTGTTATCTTCTGCAATGGTACTGGCACACCCTTCATCTGTTCTCCAATCATTTTCTCCCATGAAAGCTCATGCAATAAATAAATGTGTTAGTCTTTAAAAATGCCACAGGACTTCCTGTTTGTTTTAGGTTAAAACTGTGTGGATCTAGAGAAAGGTTCAGTCCTGTCAATGTAGAAAACCAGAGCTCACCTCAACAGTGAGCCTATGGAGACATTTCTTCACTGCAGTTGTGGGACTTTGGAAAGAAAACAGGCAGGAAAGTAGCCTGGTTGTCATGGAACTGCAATATCACCTTTGAGAAAGCCAGGTGATGGCAGCTGGACCTTGTCCTTGTAGAAACACCATGTAAGAGAGTTCAGAAGTCAGGGCCTTCATCTCTGAAACTCATCTTGCTGAAAGTAAATGGTCTCAAGAACCTGACCTTCCAAAATAGTTGTAGAAGACAGAATGATGCCAGGGGCTCAAACAGGGCCCAGCAAGCCTTGACAGGACCAAGCTGAGGTCCCTTTGAGGAACCAGATTTCATACCAGCATAAAGAGCCTCTCCAAACCTTTGGGGAATCTGGCTGTTGTCCCATGTGAGACCACCGATCTGGCCCCAACCAAAAAGTGAAAGGCCAGTATGGCTGATGAGTATATCCCAACTGATGGTAAGACTAGACCTTGTCAGTTGAGGTGGAGTAGGTTATCCAAAGTGACCTGAATGGATTTAGTTGGGAAGCTGTTCCATTCAGATGCCCAGAAGGTGAAGTAATTCCATTTGGCTAGGTATGACATGTTAGAAGAGTGTTTTCTGCTTCCCAACAGGACTAGCCGGTCCTGAGGGGGGCAAGCCCATTCCTCCATACTTAGCAATGAAACATCCATGCCATCAGGTATAGGGAGGTTAGGTCAGGGTGCAGCAGTCAACTAGGACCTTGAGAGTTCGTGTCTGGCTGGAACAGAATGGCATGCTAGGGATGGGAAGGGGAGCAGTGACAGATCTAGAAGCATCTAAAACCAGTGCTGCTGTGCCCATGCTGGGTCTATCCTTAAGCTGTGTTCCCCTTGCCTTGGCATTTATGAAGACTTTGTGCATGAGGGGAACTAGTGGGAAAGTGTGCATCAGGCCAACTAACCATGGTGGAAGAAAAGCATTAGAAAGCGAGCCACTGTCAAATCTTTGTAGGGAACACAAGCAATGACTCTTTCTGTTTCAACTGGTAACAGAGATCCAAAGTGGGGTAGTCTCCAAATGGAAGACAGACTTGGCAACCTCTAAGTGTAAGGACCATCTATGAAAAAAGATTTGCTGAGATGATCTGTCAACATGTTCCTGTCTCCTGGGAGATACACAACCTCTAGGAGGATGGCATGACACATGCAGAAGTCCCATAAACAGAGAACCTCTTGGCAAACGGCTGGGCTCCTCTTTGCTTGTTGATGGAGTACACTGAGGCTGTATTGTCTGTCAATATCTGCACTACCCTGATGGACAGCAGGAAAGAAACCTTGCAGGCCCATAGGATTGTTCGGAACTCCCTGATGTTTAGGTGCAATGCCAGCTCCTCCCTGAATCCAAGGCTCTGAGTCCTGAGGGTTCTGAGGTCGATCTCCCAACCTAAATCAGAGGTACCTGACATCACTGAGTCATCAGCCACAGTGCTGTGAGGTGGACACTCTGACATGTGATGCAGTTTTGACCAGAATGATGAGGAGAATTCTGGTGGAGAGACTGTGAGGACCACGTCCAGACAGTGTCTCATTGGCGAGTATACTCTTGTCAGCCATATTTGCAGAGACCTGAGGTACAACCTCAAGTACTGGACCATACAGGTGCAAGTTGCCATGTGTCCCAACAGCCTGAAGCACACTCTCACTGTTATAAAGGGATGCACTAATAAGTGGGCTATATCACAAGGAACCTGGTCTCTGAGGTGGTACTCAACTGCACTCAAACCAATGAACTCTATCCTCTGAATTGGTAACAGTGTTCATTTATTAACAAGCCCAACACCTGAGAGATGGGTTGGATGACTCATGCTGTGTTGGACCTCCTTCAAGTGGCCATTGATGAGACAGTTGTCAAGGAAGAGGAACACCTGTATAACCCATCATCTAAAGGAGGCCACAACTACCACCATGCATTTAGCAAATACATATGGTGCTGCTGATCGGCCAAAAGGAAGTACTGTGAACTGACAGTGCTGCTTTCTGGCTACAAACTATAGTAATCTTCTATGACCTGGAAAAAGAGAGATATGGAAGTATATATCTTTTAGGTTGAGGGCAGCATAACAATTACCATGATCCAGACAGTGAGAGATGAAGGCTAAAGAGACCATATGGAACATCAGCTTCTTGAGATACTTGTTGAAGCTATGCAGGTCCAGGATGACTGCAAGTTCCCTTTGCTTTTGGATCAGAAAGTAGTGGGAAAAGTTCTCCATTCTTCAGGACTTTCCTCTCTGGAGTCAACCTGTCGGACAGCTTGCCCTTCTTGATAAGTTGTTCGTGAGAAGGGTCTCTGAGGAAGGACGCGGTTGGGGAAGGAGTGGTGGGAGTGAAATAAATTCAAGTGTTTACCTAGAGGCCATTACATTTAGCACTCATCGGTCCAATGCTACAGCAGCTCAGGCTGGGAGGAAGGGTGCAAGGCAGTGCAACAATAAAAGGGAGACTGGATCCTGGTTAAGGACTGGCCAGTTGCCCCCAAATGCATGTTCCAAAGGCCTGTCTGCCTCAGGCTGGATAGCAGCTCAAGCCTGACTAGGAGGCAGTAGCCAGGTGCTGGCCCTGGCATCTTTTATAACCCCCTGTTTTCTTTTTTGTAGGGCTCATCTCTGGATTGGTCCCCAAATCTCTACGGCTACTGAAGCCTTAAGTGCTTCCTGGCGGATGACACGGTATATGGACACAGAGTGTAGAGTGGCTTGATAGTCCTTTACCTCACGCAGGGGAGTCCACCTAAGGCTGTAAATAGGGCTGCACTGTCAAATCTGAAGTCCTGATGGACTTTCAAAAGACAGAATGACTGGAACCATGATGCTTGACTCACTGACACAGGTGACACTATTGTCCTGGCTACCAAATAGGCTATGTCCAAGGTTGCTTGGCCCTGAACACCAAATCCCCTCCTCCAGCACAGCCCAAGGTTTCTCAAACTCTAGCGCACTGTGGAACACCTAAAGGTATTCATTACTTAGTTTACATGGAACACCTTATGAGAAAACTTTCTTGAAAAAGCCAGCATATGCCAGCTGTGATGTCTGTAATATCTGCATACTATTCATTCCTGTGAAAATGATTCAGGAAATCAAAGTATATACAATTTTATGAATATATTATTCATTAATTTCTAGAAAAATACATAATGATTATGCACACAACTTAAAACTGAAAAGGATATTACTCAAGATTTAATGAGAATTTTGCGCCAGCATCTTTAAACAAAGTTGATCTATTCTGGGAGGAATGTTAGTCAAACAAAGTCTTGCTGTGGAAGTTCTGTCTAAGTGATTTTAATGCTGGCAGGAACAATGGCAGGAAATTTAAAATGCCATAGCAAAGGAGCAAGGTGGTGGTGGATGCCGACACATGCCTGCAAGCTTTGCTGCAGTTGGGCCACTTTAAATCTCCAGGCACTGTCAGCTTACTGTACGGTTCCTTTCCTCTCCCAATGCAGCCCCTGATATGAAGGGGTTGGGGTCAGTCAAGCAATATCTTCACTCTGTCCACAGCGTACCAGTGTTCCCCAGAGCACCAGTTGAGAAACCCTGGCATGACCTCAAATTCTTGCCTGGAGTCCTAAGGAAGGAAGTCAGCAAACTTAGTCAAGGAGTGCCAAATATCAAAAAAGTATCTTTCCAACACGGCTTGTTGGCTTGACAGGCACAGCTATGGACTTGCTGTTGAATAAACCTCTCTTTTGAAAAGGTCTAACTTTTTTGCCTCTCTGTACTTTGAGATGGAACTCACCTCCTCCTGTCTGTGCCTTTTGGTCACTATCATCACCAATGATTCTGTGGAAGAATGGGATTACAGGTATTTAAACCCCTTTGCAGGTACACAGTATTTTCTTTTTGTCTGCTTAGATGTAGCAGACAGAGAGGCTGAGGTCTGTTAAAGTGCCTCTGCTAGTTTTATCTTAGTGGACAGAAAGACACCCCGGATGGAGCTGCTGTTGCCAGGATGTCAAAAAGCTTGCCCATAGCCTCCAGCTCTTCCACCTCTAGGTTCAGGATCGATGATATTCCTCTGAGCAGCTCTTGATGAGCTCTGAAGTCATGTGGGACATTTGCCTAGAGACTTGCTACAGCCTCATCTGGTGAGAAGGATGACAGTGGCAAGGGTGAAGGAGTGAGCTCTTTCTCCCTAGCCAGGATGGCCCCCCTTGGGGCTACAGCAGAGGCCTCAGCCTCTTGATCTAACTCAACATCCAAGTCAGGTGCTGGACGAGCAACTGCTGATGATCTTCTCCCTGAAGCCTTGGCGAACAACTGTCCTTGTGATCCCAAGGCAGGAGGAAATCCCCACAAGTTCCAACACTGCCACAGTACAGACTGTTGTCTCTATGATCCAGCCCCACAGGAGATCCCATGGGAAAGCCTGTGGCCAAAGAATTTATGCCTGCCCACTAAGCAGCGTCGTCTCCTCCCCTTCCAAGTAAGAAGAGTTACTCTCTGAAGACAGCGGTGCCAGCATCATTTGCTCCTCCCCACTGTGTTGTGAATGGAGGGATTCCAGTACCAGATAGTAGTGCCGGGAGCCTGGATGTCATGTGCATTCAACCAGATCTTGTCCTTCAGCTTCCTGTACTGGTTTAGCAGTGACCGGTGTCCGGACTCCATGGGGATCTGTGCTATGAATCTGGATATGGATGCTTCAACTGGGGACCAGGGCTAGGGCAGGGTTACATCAGGTGCAATCACTAAACAAACCTAAGGTGATCAGCTTCTAGATAGGGATGACAGACCTTGAACCAGATAAGGCTCTTTTCCACGAATTCCATCTTCTAAGCAACGCTAAGAACCGAACTTTGCCCACAGAAGAGTGGGCAGAAACTGGCTAAGAATCACAACAAGCAAATCTGTCCATAAGCTAGACATGGAATGTAATAGACATGTTAGTTTAGAATGAGAGTTATTTTTCATTTGATTGAGATCATCTCCTTGACTGATTAGCTACCTGATTTTATACTGATTTGACATTTGCTCACTTAAAATCCTGTTTTACTCAAAAAGCTTGTTTGTTTTATTTAAAGCAGTGAAATGTCAGGTGTGTAAGTGTGAAAGCCTGACAGAGCAAAAGCTAAAGCATATCAATGTCTTTGTTAAACTGATGGATTGGTGTAAATGAAATCACAAAGACCAGTGGACGTGCACTGAACCTTGCAAGACTGAAGTACACAGAGTTGCATCTGAGGGCTTGGGGTGCTCACTAGGGGACCATTCGCTGAATGGCCAGCAAGATCATACTTCCACTGCCTGAGAGACCAATTATATGCTGAAGGTTGTCATGAACTGTCCCAGGAGTGGGGATTCACACAGCAAAGCAAGGCAAGTTGGGGTCCTGGAGTACAAAACTAAACTGCAGGGGGAGATCACCACACAAGGACAGTCTTCAGCCAAGCCAGAAATTAAACCCTACTTCTCAGTTCAACACTCTACACATAGACCAGGCCCAAACAGGTGTGCAGTGGAATTTTTTGAAAAAGTACACACAAGAACAAAGGGGAACCAGACATGAGCCAGCTTCTGATTGGCTATCTGCCTCACTGCTGTACCTCCTCCAGGGCAGAGCAACCAATCAGTCTTCTCTTCCTCTCTTCCCACCTCCTATCCTGTGTGAACAACTGGTTGGCTCCTTTGTCCCTCTGGTCTCCTCCTGCAGCCACCTACTGGGAACGGGGAGAAGAGGCCCCTGCTGCTTGAGGTGTGCTGTGTCAAAGAATCTGACTCTCCTATCAACAGCAAGTTTCTACAGGACAAACTGGATATATACACAAATACAATATCATTGCCATTAAACTGTGCCCTCCAGTAACACCTGCATATTGCCACTGCATTCAGTGGACCTGAAAACAACTCTGTTCATGTACAGGAACAGAATCCATTTACTCCCTCTCAAACACTGTCATTCAGCAATGCTACCAGAAGTGAAAAACAACACAAATTTTGCCACTATGTAAGCACATCAATTCTGAATAACCCTGAGAGCAGGATACACTGAGTAATATCATGCCATTTTTTGCATAGCCTCTTTTCGTATTAGAAAGACATCTTAAATTAAATCTGACTGTTCTGGAGAGGGTCTTGAGATTAACATCTTATTCTAAAAATTGGAGACTGAATCCCAAGGAAGAAACAAGTCAAAGTCATTTACTACTGAATGTTAATACTCTGAAGTGACAGACTGGATTGACTGTCTTTCCCTTTTAAGAAAGTTGAAGCTTACTGAGAACTTATGCTTCCTGGCTTGATCAGTTTTCTCAAATGAGTCACCAGCTTGTGTCTCTGGTAGCCTTATGTATCAGCAGAGTGGTGTTGTAATAACCGCCCTTCAAATTTATCCTAATTGTGACCTCAACAGTGAAGAGAGAGTGAATGTGTATAAAATGTCACAATAACCTGTAAACAACAAATATTGATGGGAAAAGGTACAGAAGCAAGCCTGAATTATTCCAACTGATAGAACTCAAGGTCTGTGTTATGATCATGCCTAGTAAATATGAAAAAAGTGAGAATTAATAAACTAAAACAGTGTGTTGGAAATCAGGCCTACTGGTAGACAAAAGAATGAGAAATTGGACTATTATGCCATCACTCTTCTGGGGGTCCTTAAAACAGAAGAGAGAGGAAAACAGCAGAGCAGCTGCAGAGGGGAACAAATGCTGACTGAAAGGGGAAGAAATGAGCTTCACCATCATGACTGCTACTGCCACTATCTCTTGGGATCAACAGTAAAACTTCACTGGGCCTTCATAGTCTTAATCCCAAAGAGACATCCTGGCCAGATCAAGAAAAGACAGATACACAGGGCCTGGCCGCCACTACTAGCTTTAACTAAATTCCAACCAGGGATGAGACTTTCTCTCCCTTAGACACAACATTCTCTTTCCTCCCTCAGCTTCTTTCTTCTCTTTCCTATTCCTGTAAAGTCAGAAACACAATACAGAAGTTGTATTTTCTATCAGTTATTCTTTTCCTGCCCCATTTGTGTGAATTTGTCTTCTAGGACAAAAATAGCAACAGCCTAACTCACCTACTTTTTTCTCTTTTCCCCCAGAACAACAATTATCATCTTTAATATAACATAAAAGATTGTCACACAATGGTGGTGGGGGGGAGATCCTTCTGAAGACCTCAATAGTTAAAGGAATGGGAATAAGGAATGTTGTTAAAATGAAGATCTTATTTAATACTTCACATTTCCAATGCTTTGTTTTTCATTTTCTTCAGAATCTTTACGCTTTGTCAAAGGATTTGCAATAGGGTGTTTGCCATGGTACTACACAGAGTGAACTCTCTTTAAGCTAATCCTCACTTAAAACTGTTTCATGTCAAACTACTTCAGGGTCATGTTAACACTTTTTACTCTTTGGGCCAATGTAATCCATCTGAAGACAATAATCTCAACCTTCCAAACCTACCATATCATTCCAACTGCAACCTTAAAAAATAAACTGAGGGACAGGGGAAGAAGCTTGTTATGAGCACATATCCTAAGAAGCAGCAAGAATTCTGAAGACTTTTGCTTGCTATATAATCTTTTCCTTTGTGTTTAATAAAGGACAGTATAGTTGAATAGCTAAAGCAAGAGAAGCTTAAACATATCTAGCCATGCCACCACTCTTCACGATCAATCACGATGCCCCAACTCTTCCTCCGGAGGGATTAATTTTTCTTTCTTAACTACATTTGTGTGTGATAACACCTTACCTAATTGATTTTATAGTTCCCAAAGTGCAACAGGCATCATACAGAACAGAAATCAAAAATCAAGAGAACTGCACCTAATTTAGGTCTGAAACTTGGAACAGGAAGAGATGGGGTAAGGAAGGACACGGTTAAGAGCAATAAACTTACCAGGTTACTAGACTGAGACAAATGGGTCTCTTGAGTCAATTTAACCATTTTGTTTTGTTTTAATTATCAGCGAAAGAACCCTATAATTATAATTAAAAGGCTTCTATTCACAGAAGCCTTTTCAATTGCCTTGATTTTTCTCAAAACCTTTATGTATTTCAGATCAAAAATGTCCACAGTTGTGCTGCAAGACTTGCAGAACAGAGATAGATGAACCCTCTTAGCAAATAGTTACATTTCAGATGGAGCCCTTACTAACCCTGCAACATCCAGCACAGTGACCATTTTCTTAACTGGATGTTCCAGCTAATACTGTCTAAAAAATTTAACACTTTCAGAATCCAAATCCAATGAGGCATAGAAGAAATAATCCTATCCACAGATGCATCTTTACTTTTGGACGACCTTTCTATGCCTAATTGGTTATCACCTTACCATGAAAGTAATGTTGGAACAAGGGCAACTACAGGGACTTCAGTGGCTGCGGTTCTAGAGAAGAGTGGAGGTGGGGGGAAAAAAAAAAGAAAAAAAACCCGAGGAACATTTCCATGGGTTATTTCACTGTAAAGTGGATCATAAAAGCAAGCACTGCTAATGAATATACTTCCGAGGGGACACTTGCTATTCAAGGAAAATCAAATGAAAACAGAAATTACAATTCAGGGCATCTGCATCTCTATTCAGTGGTCCAGCCAAGGCAGGCAATTTCAGGCTTCTAGCAAAGGAGTGGTTGCGTCTTTTTTGTGGAGACCCATGTCTCACTCACTTCTTAGCAATGTACATACAGGGAACAGTTTCCTGCCCTCACTGTTCCCCCCCGCCCCCCAACAGATCTGCTCACTTTCTCTGCAGAGACAGAGTTATCGTTACATATGCAAGTTAACACACAATTCTTTCTAAGCAAGCCTCCTTTATTCTTAAAGGACAAAGCATTATAGAGAAGAAAAATATGCACCCCACACTACTAAGGTTATCAGCTTTCATCCCAATTCAAACATGGGCTTCAGAAAAGAAAAAAGTCTTTCAGCACCCCACACTAGGCATTTCCTTGTAGGTATGACCTGATCCCATGTCTTACACTCCCCTGCATTTATTCTCATCCAATTCTGTAAGTTCTCCCTCTTCAAAGCATCTGATGAAGTAGGATATTCTCCCACAAAAGCTCATGAGATAAATAAATCTGTTAGTCTAAGTGCCACAAGACTCCTTGCTTTTTTTTAAACTTTTGAGCTGAAGCTCTAAACACGCACACAATCCTATAATGCCTCAGTAAGCCAAGCCCTACCAATCCTTCCCTAACGATCAGGACCCTCTGTGAACAAGTCCTATCCATTTGCTGCATCAGAAGGAAAACCCTGAATTAGTTTAAATTCAGTCTACTTAACCAAAAAACCCTTTCTTTGTATGTTGATCTGTGGAGAATATGAATTAATATATTTGCATGTATCTCCAGAGGGATAGCTTCAAAAGTTGATAGCGAACTAATTTCATTAGCATGCCCTCCTTCCTATGAGAGGGAAAGAGAACATAAAATGTCACAACAGCACATACACAACCATGTTTTTAATCAAACATACTCCAAAAAGGTACTAATCCTAATTCAATCATCTTTTAACTTTAGTGCCATTTGTTTTAATGCCATAAGGGCTGTTCAGGATATTACATGATATTGCCAGTCTACAACAACAGGTTCATATTCCCATCTGGAGCCAAATGTGATTGAATGAGGAAGATGAAGCTCTGGCACCTAAAAGTATATTATAACAACCTCCTTCTCCAAGTGCTTTCCTCAGTAACACCCCCCCCCCCCCGGCCAGCATTACCTGGTTGGGCAGGGACTTGTCCTTTTTTATGCTGTGGTTCCCCCTCTCCACTCCTATCAGCACATTCCCAGTTCACTCAGCCCATGTCCCCCCGCAGCCGGGCTGAGCAGCGAGTGAAGAGGGTGTGCTAAAACCAGCTACTCATCCAGGCTCTTCTGCTGGCAGCTGCTGTGCTGCACAGAGGCAGAGACCCTGAGCACAGTCAGCCAGTGTGAGAAGTGGCTCCACCCAGCCTCCCTCCCAGTCCCATCCATTCAGGCCCAGCTGGAAGCGCCCAGGGGAAGCACTGCAGGAGAAGGACAAAGTCCTCTTCCCCCACTAGCACACTCACTAGAACAAGCCCCATGACACTCTGCTCACAGAAATATTGGGGTGGGGGCCACATGACCCCCCCACACCCCATGCATTGCCTCTGGCAGATATCATAAAAGCCAGCCAATATATGCCTAAAGGAACAAGAGGGCAACAAAACAGGAAGAATAATAACTGGACGGTGCTCTGAACCAGTGAGTCAAGACAGGCACTATGTAGGTGCTAAAGTTAGGCAGCATGACAGGGCCCAGAGCTCAACTGCTCCCTCTTGTGAAACCCAGCCCTCTTCCTAGGATAATCTCTATCTCAGGGAGGGAAAAAGAGAGGAATGGCTACACAAAAGGGTGCTGCACCCCATAGTGGTATCTCTGTTCAGATGGCATATACACGATGAGAGATCTGATGGTAGCCCTGAATCCCTTGAAGGAATGCAGGGTTTCATCAGTCTTGTCCAAAAAGAAGGACCTGCCACTGAACCACAAGTCCTTAATGGACAGCTGAACATTCAACACATTCCCTGAACTTTGGAGCCAGGAAGCCCTGCCCATAGTAATTGCCAAGGCCATACCCCTGGCCAAAGTGTTCACCACATGCCTGGTGGTTTGCAATAAAGTTTCTCCCATCAAACAGCCTGCAGCAAAAAATGCCCAAAATTAATTCTCAGACGCCTCCATCTGCTCCCCAAATTTGCCATAACCAACCCCTTGATGAAGTCAATTATTAGGCTTCTTTACTCAGCAGAAGAGAAGACTGAGGGGGGATTTGATAGAAACCTTCAACTACTTGAAGGGATGCTCCCAAGAGGAAGGAGCTAGGCTGTTCTCAGTAGTAACAGAAGACAGAACAAGGACCAGTGGTTTCAAGTTGCAGCTGAGGAAGGTTGGATATTGGAAAAACTCTCTCACTAGGAAGGTAGTGAAGCATTGGAATGGGCTACCTTAGGAGGCGGTGAAATCTCCATCTTTGGAAACATTTAAGGCCCAGTTAGACACAACCTTAGCTGGGATGATTTAGTAGTAGTGGTCCTACTTTTAGCAGAGGGTTGGACTAGATGACCTCGTGAGGTCCCATCCAACCCTATGATTCTATGATTTGACCAACATGGCTTTATGGTTTGTATTCCTTATCTGCAGATTAGATGTATATCCTTCTAAGATAATCTATGAACTTCAAGTCTCTGTCCATAGAGAAGCACTTCAGTCTGCCCTGCTAAACCCTGTAATTCACCACTGTGACTATCAGGGAGTTTAGGGCTAGATGGGAACAAGATCCTTCATATCCCTCTACAGTACTTGCACAAAACAGCACTTTCACCAAGTGCTTGGTCACCAGCAGTACCACGGCTGGCATAACTCAAATAGCCCTTGTGGCACTGAGGAGCAACTTATTAAATATGGAAGGCCTCCTCTTCCAGGAACAGAGGTTTGATAAATGCCCACAAGTTTATGGATATTCTCCTCAAGAAACTACCTGAATACCCAGGGACAACACCTCCCAACACAACTTGTCCTGGTATGCTCTCAAGTCCTTCAGGATGGAAAGGAAAGATGAACCAGGCAACATCACGTCATCTGGGGAAGAAAATGATACTGCTTGAACTACAGGCAGATCCTGCTCCTGGGGTTCCATCATTGGATGAGGAAATTCCAGCTGTTCCATGGGAAGGGGAACTACAAGCATCTGGATTTGCAGCAGGTCTGCAGCCACCAATGCCATACAAGCAAGGGAACTTGCTCTTGACTTTGATGATATGTAAACTTCAGGGAGTTCCCACTGGGCCCAAGGCCACCACTGGTATGGCTAAAGCTTTGGTAACCCATTAGGTATTGAGGCAGGAGCCTCTTCCCAATCTTGAAGCAAATGTCCACCAGTGACCTCTAGACTCCCTCAAGTGAAGTGGAACAGGAGAATTAAGAGCCTGACTCTGAAGCACAGGAGTCTTGGGACATAAAAAGAGCAACGCTAAAGATAGCCAACAGGCAATCCAGTCAACCATAGCCCAGAAAAAGGCCAGGATTAATGCCCCCTACGTAGGCAGCATCATCAGTGCCAAAAAGGTCAGTGCTGTGGGAAAAGTTGATCCCATGGCAAACAATGGTACTAGAGTACCTGCATGCCTCAAGGTTAAGGGCAGCAATAGCCTCCATGGAGCCATTTATGACAACATCTTGGTGCCCAGGAAGGGCCCAGTACTGAAGAACCCTGTATTGTCTCCATACCAATACTCTGGGGAAGTATGTTGTGGTGCAGCGCTCAGACTTCCACAGAACACTCCAACTGAAGTTGGGGGGGTGGGGAAAGACAATGAGGGGCTCCATTCATGCAAAGTCTTGGACTAGCAGCAGGGAGGAGGGGATCAAAAGACAGGGTAGGTCTGCTGCCTGGTACACCAACTCCACTGACACGGTCAGTACCATCATCATTCCCATCAGTGTCAGACTCTCAAATGCCCAGTGTTCGGAACCAGAGTTGATGATATAGCTTATCTGCCCTCCCTATAACGAAGCAGGGCCAGAAGCAACCGCACTATCCTGCACATCGCAGACTGCACTGGGCTGGTCCATACTCTTAGGGAAGCAGAGGAGTCACCCAAGGACCTGCAGTGTTCCCAGCTGTTTTTATGCAACCTCTTCTTTGGCATCGAGGATAGAGAACAAGCAGCACTGTCTGAGCTGAAGGGCAATCTGCAACCCAAGGAGGGCCTTGGCACCAGACCAAGCCTCATGACCTGTTCAAGTAGATTCTGCTTACACTGAAGGTCCCACACTATTAAGAGTCCTCTTCTTGAATGACATGCAGTTCAAACAGAGCTCCATAAAGTGGGTTTCACAGAAGCAGAAAAAACACTGTGTGGAGATGACTGTTAGGAATTGCTCCTCCATACAATGGGGCAATGGCTGACCACCAGTGAGGGCATCATTGGGGAGCACTCCCACTAAAACTTTACTACATCCTATAAAAAAAAAACTTAACTAAAAACCAGCATTAACTATATACAATAAAAACTAGGATAAGAAATTGCAAGGTTGTGAAGCAATAACTGCTTAAGTCCAAACCCAGGCAACGGGTGATGAGAAAGAACTGGGGAGGTGGTGACATCAGGGCAGCACTGCCTCATTTAACCAGGAGAAGCTATAGACACAAGCATCACCCCTCTCTGAGTATTGCTAACCAAAAGTCTCTTGCACCAGCATGCGCTCACTTACTTGGAACACATGTACGCATCTACTCAAAGAAGAATCGGGCAAAATTCTCACCCCCCAAAGCTCATTACGTATTGCCCCAGTGCCTCATGAGTGCTTTCACTGGGGTGGGGGGGGGGTCAAATGGGACAGAAACTGAGCTGGGCTCCCTGTTCCCATAAACACTCCTCTCCTGTTTCTGTAAATTCACCACTAAGCCATAACACTCATTCCCATACTCCCTCTCATGGGAACACAAACCAGCTGGAGCTTCCCTGAATGTCCGAAAGCATGAAACTCACCTCAACTCACGAGGGACAAAGAAGAAGCATAACACAGATCAGGTCTTCTCCCCAACCACCCCTTGGCCCTAGAACACTGAGAGCAGATCATTCCCCTCTATGAGATGACAGCCTTCTCTCGCAACTCGTTAACAGTTTGTTCTGTAGATCAAGTGGCACGAGTCAGAGGTAAAAAGGCCAGGGCTCAAACCCTGCAGAGGATGCATGATGAGGGATTGTTACAGATGTTAAAACTTCTATTGCGTGCCCCCTCTTCCTTTTTTTGGAGGGAAAAATCTACTAACCTGCATTTAAAAACATTTTTTAAGAGAGTGTGTTATTTAGTACGGAAAATGAAAAACAAGCATTAAGAAGTGCTAGATTTATAGCGTCGGGCAGAATTCTGCTCTCTTATTGCCTATCCCCTATGACATCATTAATTACAAAATATTTAAATAGCACACACAACTGTACTGCAAGTATTCTCAAAAAGTGACCAAGGTATCTGCATAATGTCACTCTATCTGCCCAGGCCTTTAAAATAGTGTTTATTACAAAACCATAATGATGTGGGCTTTTTCTCTGCTCCTCCTCAGGGCTACCCTTGTGGTGGAGAGGGGCGATCACTCCTGGCCCTGCGGTTCTGTGGATTCCATGCTGTTCTGGTGTGAGCAGGGTGGCATGGGGCCCACACCACTTACCCCCCACAGCTGTGCTGTCCCCCACCCCCTCTACGGTGCTTTTGGCACACAGCCGACCAAAGGCCGTGGGGAAGGGAGGGGCAGGAGTGAGGATCCAGCCTCTGCTTTGGGATGGCTCACCCCACCCCCAGGGCAGGGAACAGCCGGCTTCTTGTGGAGCAGGCCAGCCCAGAGGCTGGGCTCCACACTCTCACCCCTCCCCTGGGTCAGCTGTTCCTCCCTAGAGGTGCAGTGGGCCAGACCAGAGGCGGGATGGGAGAACAGAGCCCAGCCCCTGGACCAGCCTGCTCCATCCCAACTCAGGAGAGGGGCAGGAGTGCAAGGCCAGCCTCTGGGGCAGCCCGCCCCCACCCGCAGGGGGTGGGTGACTACAGAGGGCCCCCAACAGGACGATTGCCCCGGGCCTTGCACCCCGTTAGGGACGGCCCTGCTGCTCCTCATATTTAAACTTTAAGACCTCAACCCTTAATATCTAGAGAAATTGAAGGCATAGTAAGATTTTGCTGTTGAACATAATCAACCTTTATCTATCTTCCAAGGTCCAATTTCAAAGTTGTTCATTTGTTGTGGAAAAGAATCACTAGAGCTGCTGTTCATGCTGACTATGATTCCCTTGACTGTTGCAGAAAAAGCCCAGAATCCTAAACTCAGGCATTTGCAGATAAAATTTTACTTCGTGTTTAAAATTTATTTGAACACTTAATTCTGCACATAGTCTGTTAGTTATCTAGGAACTTGAAAATGGGCGTGGAGAAGAGGTTTTTGTTTTTCAAACTGTGGGTAAGTGCCTTAAGATGTTCTACAAGCCTTTCGTAGATTTAAATGACCAGTGAACGGGTGAATATTAAATAGCATTAACCTGCACTGCTCATACGGGTTTTACATATTACACACACAAACACACAATTTTGAACACATACCTAGGTATAGAAGAACATTGCACAATTTTATTTCCATAAGGCTGGTAATTAAAACAAAACAGATCAGCTATTTAGTAATATATTTAAGAGCTTAATTTTGCAAGGTCACAAAGAAAGCATGCGAAGCAAGGTAACAAACATCAGAGCAGTGGTTCCCAAACTTTCCTCTGCCATGGCACACCTTGATACCTTCAAATTTTTCAAGGCACGCCACCATAAAAACACATGAATATTCAACGTTACTTAAATTACTCATGAATATTCATGAACCATGGCAGTGTTTCAGAAATGCTCCTATGTGGGGTTGTAGCGGTAGCAAAGCAGGGGTGGCAAAACACGGGAGGTCAGGAGTTGTGTGCAGTGGCAGGAGTGAGTGTGGGGAGCACAGCAGGGGAGACGTGGCAAACGAGGACAAGGGCAGCCATGTGAGGAACAGCACAACAGTGGCAAGAAAGGAAGAGAGAACAAGACTGGCTGGTGGAGGGGGGGGGGTGGGATGGCACAACACCCACTTCCCCCTTCTTCACAGTGGCTCCCCGCCACCCAGGGTAAATCCTCACCCCACTGCTGCTCCCTCCGACCCCAGTGGTCCCATCCTCCCCTCTCCCAGCCCTCTGTCACCCGTGATGGACCCTCCCATCACTGCAGGGGACAGAACCAGGCCTCCAGCCCCCAGCTACACCCCTACACACACACAGCCACCCCACAACCCCAGCTACACACACACCCAAACCAACAGCCACCCCACAACCCCAGCTACACATCCACTCCCACCCACCTATGACACACACACACACCCCGCTGCCCCACACAACCCTCAGCAGCCCTTCCCCCAAAGACCTTATCTGGGCTGTTTCAAGGCTGGCTGACACAAGCTGCTCTGCCCTGCAGGGGAGATTCACACACTCCCAGTTTCCCGCCCCTCTCTGCTAGCTGGGCCTAAGGTGGAGCCACTGGAACGCCGCGTTCGGTGTGCTCCCGCTATTTTTATGGGGATCCCTGGAACTCCATGTTCGAGTGCCTTCCTCTATTTTAGGGGGGCCAGAAGGCTGCCTGCCTAAAATGGGGGGCCCCAGAACTCTGTTCCGGTGCCTTCCCCCTTACTTTAGCCTCTGCCTTTTCCCAGCCCTGCACAGCCCACATGGCTGGGCTGAGCAGGGAGGGAACTTTAACTCCAGCTTTCAAGGATGCTCATGGCACACCAGTGTGCCCTGGCACACTGGTTGGGAACCACTGCATTAGACTACAGGAAATATGAGCAAAAGCAGCCAATAGGCTGAAGAATAAGTATTCAAGTACTTATGGACAAATTCAGATTGGATATAAATTGATACAACTATATCCACTTAGAATTTCACCTGCTTACACCAAGGTCCAAATTCTGTCTGGACTGTTTTATGCACAAGTACATAGCTACATTAAAGGGCTCTTTCTTACATACAGTACCACAGAATGTAAGAATAAGATTGATCTTCCTTGTCTTGAATATAAAACAATTGCTTAGCTATCTGCATTTGTTAATTTGTTCTAATTCACTGTGACTACTAAAAGAATAGTTTTGATGTCCTAATAGCCTATGAAGAGTTCTTCGCAGGTGGAGAGGGGGAGGAACCACACCACAGAATACAGCATGACATACAACAGATTTGCTCAATAGTTCTTATAGTAGTATCACTGTTACCGTACTGTAACGGTTCCTCAATAAAGCTGTCACAAAGAGCAAGAATGGACCACCTTTTAATAAAAGTCATTAATTTGTAGCCAGACAAACATTTCATAGTCTATCACTTATCATAATACCCCACAGCAACAGTAAGGGAGGAGCCTCTGCGATATAGCCCCAGCAAAAGCAAAAAGAAACCTGACTGGCATCATGCAAATTTCTCACTGCTGCTGGGGAAGAAATAGCAGCAGTAGAAGCATAAATGCAATGTATTCCATTGGATGAAGAGATTCAGATAAGCAAAGAACTGCAATACTCCTAAAAACCCATGTCGAAAAAAATGTTTGTCCCTTGACTGATTTCCCCTTACGTTTCCCATTAACACATCAGTCACTCTTCCTCCCCTCAACATCTTGCATAATTTTATTTGAAACAAATTCTGTTAAACACCTTTCATCCTTTCCCTTGCCTCTTCACTCTACCCTTGTCACACAATTTATCCCTTTGCATGCACTGAGAGGAAATGCACCTTTTCTGCATACAACAGAACCCCATTTATCCAATTCTTCATTAACTGGTGCTGTGTGTTAGCCAGACAACCAATGCACACAAATCCAGAAGGAAGTGTTCTCTCATATGGCTGCTAGATGGCACTGCAGCTCTGCACTTTCCCATTCTCTACTTTGTCCATTTTTTTCATTATCCTATTCGGCCTCAATCCTAATTAGATCAAGAAAACTGGAAACTGCTGCATCTTCCTACTCTTCTCACTGCCTCAGCCTACTATATTGCCACCTACTCCTCATTCAAATCACAACTCAGCACACCTGTCACCCCAAAAGCTTATGAATTCTATTTACATTTATAAAGCGTTTGGGAATCCTTTGGAATAAAGAAAAGATTTATATAAGAAATCAGAATTTAAATGTTCACTCGCGTACAAACTTTATTAATCAGAACAACAGACAGGATGATTTAAACAGTAAAATGGACTCCCTAATTGAATTTGCTATACCTCATCAGTTCATTTGGAGCACTGAGAAAGTTCCTAAACACAGGAAGAAAGCTAATGTTCTGCCAAATTTTTAGAAGGGTGAACAGGATGACTTGGTTAATTACAGACCTGTCCACCTGATATTTATCCCAGACAAGATAATGGTACAGCACAAAGGGGCCTCAATTAATAACTGAACTAAAGGGAGTATAATGTAATTAATGCAAAGCAGCATGGGTTTATGGCAAATAGATCTTGTCAAACTAACCTATTACAAATTTTGCTGATAAGATAACAGTGTTGATATTATATATTTAGATGACTTTAAAGTGACTGACTTAGTATCACATTGCATTTTGATTAAAAACAAAAATCATCATAGAACTGGACAGGACCATGAAAAGTCATCAAGTCCAGTTCCCAGCACTCAATGGCAGGACCAAGTAATAATTTTGAGCAGTGAGCATGCTCATACCAACCAAGGTAACAAAATCTGCCCACACAGTTTTGAGCACTACACCAGCTGTGGCCACGGCACAGAGCTGGGTTGGGGTGCAGCCACTAGGACCATGTGGTGGCCAAGAGCCTGGTCTCAGAGCTGGGCAGAAGGGAGACTAGGCAAGTAGAGCAGCAGCGCTCTGCTCTGCTTCCTTCCCAGCTCCAGCTAACCCTGACACCAACCCTAATTCAGCCCAGCTCCAGCTGGAGCTGGGACAGAGGCAAGGAGAGGCTGAAGCTGGGAGGGAAGGGGAGCAGTGGCAGCGCTCTGGCCTTGGTGAGCCACTGCTGAAGCCGGGAGGGGGCAGCGACACTTGAAGGCCAGAGCACAGGCACTCACAGGCCAGATCTGGCCCACAGGCTGTAGTCTGCCTGCCCCCAAACTAGATGATCCCTCAACCACCACCCTATACCAAAAACCTACTGATAGGTGTAGTTACCTATATCCCTCGACCTTTCATCCTAAACACACCACACAATCAACTGTCTACAGCCAAGATATAACCACATTTGCTCTGATCCCTCAGATACAGACAGACACCTTTAGGCATTCTTAAAACTACAGTACCCACCTGCAGAAGTGAAGAAACAGATTAACAGAGCCAGGCGGGTACCCCAAAGTCAACCACTACAGGAGAAGCCCATGAAAGAAGACTACAGAGCACCTCTAGTCATCATCTACAACCCTCAAGGTTGACCTCTACAACACATCCACAGGGATCTACAGCTTGTTTTACAAGATGACCCTTCACTCTCTCTAGCCTTGGGAGACAGTGCTCTCCTCACTTACAGAGAGCCCCTCAACCTTAAACAGATACTTACCAGCAACTACAGACCCAACAGAACCATTAAAGCAGGCACTTATCACTGCAGCCACCACACTGCCAACTTTGCCCACATATCTGCACAGAGGACACCATTACAGGACCTAATAAAACCAGCTACTCCATCACAGGCTCGTTCACCTGCTCATCCACCGATGTGATTTATTCCATCCTGTAGAAGAAATATCCCTCTGCCTTATATATTGGACAAACATGACAGTCTCTGTGCGAAAGAATTAATGGGCACAACACTGACATCAGAAACCACAACAAACTAAAACCAGTGGGTCAGCATTTCAATCTTTGTGATCACTCCATTAACTATTTGTTAATTGCTGTGTTCACAAAAATGAGTACTAAATCAAGGCTTCAAAGAGAAGCTAAGAAAATTAAATTCATTTGCAAATTCAGTTGCACTGCTTCAGGACTTAATCAGGACACTGAATCTCTCTCCTATTGTAACAGATAATTTGACCTCATCTTTCTCTGTACGCTGTTTCTCGGCATTTGAATCTTAACAACTATTCTTGATTTGCTGTTAGAGTGTGACCTGTTCCCATAACTTACACTCCTCTGCATTTCCCCCCATTCCGTAATTTCCCTCATCTTCAAAGCATCCGACAAGTGGGATTTTCACCCATGAAAACTTATGCAATAAATTAGTTTGTTAGTCTAAGTGCCACAGAACTCCTTGTTAGTTTTACTGCTCTTAAGAATTTCCAAATAATGGAGATTCCATAATCTCTCTAGGCAACTTATTTCAGTAGTTAATCATCCTGACAGTTAGGATTTTTTTCTTAATGTCCAACCTAAATTTCCCTTGTTGTAATTTAAACCCATTGCTTCTTGTCCCGTCATCAGTAGTTAAGGAGAATAATTTTTCTCCCTCCTCCATCTAACCACATTTTAGGTGCATGAAAACTGTTATGTCCCCTCTCAGTCTTCTCTTTTCCAGACTAAACAAGCCCAGTTTTTGTAATCTTCCTTCCTAAGTCAAGTACCAAAGTACCTTAGAGCTCTAATCACTTTCACTGCTCTTCTCTGGACGTTCTCCAGTTTGTCCACATCTTTCCAAAAGTGAGGCACCCAGAACAGGACACAATACTCCACTTGAGGCCTAATCACCAGGCAGTAGAGAGGAAGAATTACTTCTCACATCTATCTTACAATAATATGAACTACTACATGGTACATATTATATCGATTAAAAGCTGTTTAACTGGTATATCTCAAAATAGACAAGGTAAGTGAAGTAATATCTTTGAAGGGACCAACTTCTATTGAAAGGTAAGCTTTCAAACTGCACAAAGCTCTTCAGAGCTGGGAAAAGTACTCTGTTAAATACAAGTGAGAGTGAATGCCCAGAGGAAGAGCAGAATTAACATAACTAGTTAACACATTCTAAGGGATCATTCAAGGTGAAGTGATAAAAAAGACGAATGAGGGGGGAATTGTAGCACCCTTTACCCAGCAGGAAGGGGGTTCCTGGGAGGACACAGTTAGGCTGTTCTCAGTGACAGATAACCAAACTAGAAGCAACAGTATCAAGTTGTAGTGGAGGTGGTCTAGATTGAAAAAGTCCTACTGTCCTCTAGGAGGGTGGCAAAGCAGTGGAATGGGTTGCCTACGAAGGTAATGGAATCTCCATCCTTAGACGTTTTTAAGATGTGTCTTGACAAAGCTCTGGCCTGGATGATTTAATTCATGTTAGTCCAACTTTTATCAGAGGGTTGGACTAGATCAGTGGTTCATCATCGTTGTTTTGTGAAACATTACTGGTTTTTGAAGACACAGTAAACATGTTGTGGACTTCCAGCAGCCACCTAACAGAACTGAAACATGGCAACAGCTTCTTGGTAGGGGAACTGGATTCAGCAGTGGGGGGGAGTGAAGGGATTCGGCAGCATGGGAGGTTGGATTTGGCCATGGGGGGCTGGTGTGTTCTAGGGCCATGCATGCTGCTAAGCATGTTGCAACCCAGAAAAGGTTGAGAACTGCTGGACTAGATGACCTCTTGAGATCCTTCCAACCATAATTGTCTGCCACCACAGGACAAAAGCAGGGAAGCGGCTAGATCACTGTAACACAGCATAAATCCTGCATCTTTGTTAGATGTTAACAAGCATGTCCTTAAAAAAAACTTACGAATTTAAACTCCAAGCTTGTCCTGTGAAGGTGGTTTGCAAGTTTCTTTTGAGAATGCGGACTGAAAGGTCAGATATGGAGTGATCATTTTGTGAAAATTATATGCTCATGAGTGACTATTTGTCTTTTATTTATTTATTTATTTTTTATGAGTTTGTTCAAGAGCATAGTCACTGTCTGGTTTCAATCACATTGTTAGGTAATCTGTCAAAACAGCTATTTTGTTTCTAGAAGTAGTTATTAGAAACTGAAGTTGTGTCCCTTTCTTCATGGGACTCACTTTTTGTTGTGGCAAGAAAACATCTCGGCCACATGTAACTAGACTCCTGGTAAGAACTATATGAAGCAACTCAGGAATGTCCAGTGTTGGTGATAGTTGTGTCTGCAGCTCACAGAAGATGGCACTGGACAAAGCTGTGAAGATGATTTATCTGTGTTCCACTCAATCCTGAGCCTCATCTCTCCTGTTTGTGTTCATGTCATTCTGGTGTACTTTTCCATTGGTGTCGTGATCCAGATCCCTAACTGATCCTTACCTGTGTTAAGGCATCAGTGGTGAGGTACTGATTACTGTGTTACTTTCTATGGTTATTATTTGGGCCCTGGATTTACTGCCTGCATTGTTAAACTACTAAGGTATTTTTCTTTGTTAGCTCTCAAACTTTATATGATTTAACTAATTCTGCTGCATGAACAGTTGCTCCTGGTGACAAATACAGGAAGGGTGAGAACCTGAGGGTGGCGGAATCTTTGTTATAGATTTCCTGGTAGAACCCTCTGGAACTATGCCTAACATAAAAAGTTGCAACAGTTTGGCAACCATATCAGGACCCCTGTCAGCAACCTCATTTTGTGATTCTTCTTACAGACTGCTCCCAGAACCCTGTCCAGTGTGCCATTGTGACCCCCTGACCTCCATTCCTGAACCCCAACTCACCCCGCTTTGCCAGGTGACTACTCACTCCTGAGTCAGTCCACATCACCCCCTGCATATAGTCAGTCCCAGGCAGTGGATGAGCACTGTCTGGGTCCTCAAGTGAGCATTCCCAGCCCCAAGATACTTCCCCAGGATCCCCCATCTCACAGGGACTGGGGTCCATATCCAATCACCACCGACTAACATACATCCATTTATCACTGAAATAGACTGGGGCAGCCACTCTGATCCATACCCCCTGAAGTCCACACAGCTGTAGATAAAACAAAAACACTAGTTTTTGATCAGGATATATAGCAAGTCAATGCATAATCACTTAATAAAGCAGTCAGGAGTTGCCACTATCAAATAGAAGATTAACACACATGCTGATCTAGTGACACTATCTAGGATCACACTTAAAGGTAAGAACAACAAGAATAAGCTAGAGACTGGCTGTTTGTTGAAGTTCAGCCAGCCTAGACCCTCCTGGCCATGCAGGTGTGCTCAGCATCTTCAGTTGCTTCCAAGATGGTGTTCTCTACCCAAAACCCAGCAACCTCTCCCCTCTCAAAGTGTCTGCATTCTTTTCAATCGCTCTCTGCCCTTCCTTTCTTTCCTGGGCCAAGGTGCTACAAGCATTCAGCTAGCCCCATTGTCCCCGTTATGCAACTTTAGCATAGAGGCTGTAGAGATAGTCATGAGGGTCCGTGCTACACAGCATGCTTTGCATCTGTACACACATGTGATGTTGAAGAAAACATATCATAGCAATATGGTAGAACATTCAAAAGGGAACCCTGCATGACTGGCATAAACCTCACAATTACATTACAAAAGTTACATACATCATAGACCATTGGGCACCACGTGACCTTTGTCAGCACCCAACAAATGTTAGTTGATTTAACTAATTATGCTGCATGAACAGTTGCTCCTGGTGATAGATACAGGAAGGGTGAGAACCTGAGGGTGCAGGAGTCTTTGTTATAGATTTTCCAGTCCCACCCTTTGGCAACTGCATCAGGACCCCTATCAGCAACCTCCATGGTGTGATTCTTTATCTTTTAATCTGCTCACTCCTAGGTTTGACCATGGTCCAGTGACCAAGTGGGTGTGAGATACTGGGTGGATGCAGCCTGTATACTGGAACTGGGAAGAAGGAAGCCTGGTGTGCTGCAGGGCGCCAGCTGTCTGTTAGGACAGCCTTGTGTGCTGTTACAGACCAGGAGCCTGCATCACCCTGTGTGTTGTGATACAGCCTTACATGCTGTTATAGACCAGGATCTTGCACAACCCTGCACACTGTGGCACAGTTGTACACGCTGCTGCATGGAACCTACCACATTGACTCTAAGACTGGCCCAGGAGCAAGAAAAGAAAGATTCTTGCTGAAGCAGCTCTGTTTTGGAAATTTCTTCCGCATACAGTGAACCTACTAGTCAAAAAGGATAGGCAATGGTGCCAATGAAGCTGGGCACCGGAAATCTTGGTCTGAGGACACAAATATCCTGAGGGCTCAGTGGACCCTGAAAGTGACAGCACCAAGCCAGCAGTGAACTGACTGTTGTGGATATGGATATAGCTGAGAGCCCAACAGGCATGGTGGGACTTCAAAGGAATGGTAACATCCAAGGTGTTGCACAGATGTGGCCAAACTGCAGCTCGGGAGCCACATATGGCTCTTGAACGAAAAGGTGCCACTCGCAGAAGAAAGCCAGAGGAAAGTAGTCTCAGCCTAGGAGTTTTAAATCTCCTGCTCTGAGCATGCTCAGAAGGGAGCTCCAGCCACTGCCTAGCTGCCAGAACAAACATACTGAATGCTCAGCCCAAGCAGAGCTCAAAGCAAGGGGAGCACGAGCCCCAGACTGTGCCTAGCCACCACAGTGGCCAGGTAAGGAGCCCTGAGAAGGGGAGGGGCGTCAGAGAAGGCGGGGAGTAGCGGTGGCATAGTTGAAGAAGGCAGGGAGAAGCCAAGTTTTTACTGTATAGGTAGGCCTAGTTTTCATGGTAACCTTAATTATTAGAATCTGGACATTAGTAGGACCAATATTTGCCCTCTTTTTACAATAAAATTAAAGCGTGCAATGAATTTTAAACTTAGTAATTTTAGAGTAGGTAAAATCTAGCTATATTGCTCAGCCTGGCTCTCAAAGGTTTAATAATCAATTTGTGTAGCTCTTGAGTTCCTTAAGTTTGGCCACTCCTGGTCTAGCAACAGCCAAACTGAAAAGGAACTGGAGTGCCCAGAGGCTCAAAGAACCTGGTGAGAGCATAACATTATCCGTTGCATGTGCCAGGTAGCAGGCTGGGTGCTGCAAAGACTATTTTAACCAGACAGCAAGAGAGTGTGGCAGTGGCCACTGGTATCAGTAACGTTTAGTAGGTCAGGTCTGCTAAAGAAAATGAGCTTCTCTAAGATTTTTGGTGCAGACAGATAGAACAAGCAGCTGGATAAAAATTCACTTGAATCTGGTGTAGATGATTGAGGAAAAGGGAAAAACCCCAGCCTGGTGGACTGTTCAGGGGAGAAGGAACTCTTATGAGTCTTCAGGAAAAAGGAGAGAAATGTGTGTTTGCCAAGGTAAAAAGCTAAGAGAAAGGGCTTTTGAATACAGGCTGGCAGTGGCTGCTAGTGAACTAGAAAGTTATGAGTATGACCAGAAAGGAAAGGTTACCCAACTAGGAGAACTAGTAACTAAGAGTGTGAAATAAAAAAATCTGAACAAAAGACCGAGCAGTTAATGGCGCAGACAGTGAGCCAGGTTACACAAATTAAACAGAGTTGAGAAAATTAGTAGTAGATGTTTTGATAGGTAAGCAAGACAGGGATTCGGGTTCTTAACAAGAGTCTAGTTACTAGGCAGATTCCAGGTCATGCAACCTAAATGTGTTCCTGCCTCTGGCAAAAAGTGTGTCCATGAAGGAGCAACAACCTTGGTTAAACTGTTGGAGATAACACACACGCCTTAATTCCCAACAGGGAAAGTGCCATTACCATCTTCAGAAAAAAGCAAGAAGCCTTTAACTGAAATTTTAAATATGCACTGTGCTTGCATTCAGTCAGTTGTCTTTTATGTTATTAAAAATCATCAGTTTAAAAATTTATGTACATGTTCCATTCATATAGTCAAGGTATGTGACAGACTGTTTGGAGTCACATGACACTACAGCACCTCCACATATATATACTGTACCAACATAATGAGCCAATAAGCCGAAGAACGAATATCTCCCTGCTGAAACATCTTGTAAATCATGTAGATTTATAATAGCACTTAAAGAGGTCAAAAACTGAGAGCCAGGATGTGATATCATGCATCACTTGGCTGAGAAAATAGAGAAAAGAATGAAAAGACCAAAAGGAAGAACCTTTTTGCTCCCACCAATGGACATGAGGGAAGCACGGACTCTTTCAGTGCAGCCAGTAGTGATCATCTTAATATAAACAGGCATGATTATTGCCTTAACAGGTACTGTTTACTGGGTAAGGAAGAAGCCAAAACGCTCTATATAAATAAAGGTTACATCATTCTAAGACCTCAACAAAATTAAGTTCATGGTACCCTTGTGGATATGTTCTCACCAAAGCAACAAGGAGGGGATTTGTTAGATCAGCAGTTCCCAACATTTTCTCTGACACAGCACACCCTTCTACCTTTAATTAATTTGAGGCACACCACCATATAGTTTCCAAATAAACTCATGAATATTCATGAGCCAATCCAGAGCTCGCTGAGTAGTTTTTCAAAAAATGTTATGGCACACCTGCTCAGGCCTGACAGCACACCTGTGTGCCATGGCACACTGGTTGGGAAACACTGTTAGATAATTTGCCACAACAGCCATTTTGCCTTTAGTAGTTGTTGTTGGGAATCTATGTTGCGTCCCTTTCTTCCTCGATTTCTGGGCACTCTGTAGCCAGCCTGTTTTCTAGCCAGGCTCCTGAAAGTGCAGCATGAGTCCAGCCAAGTGACCAGAACCTCTTCCCCCCCCCAGCCCGCAAGGAGGGGTAGAGCCACCATCCTTGGGCTGGCAGCAGCACAAACTTTGCTGCCACGGGGCTGGCTGGCCGCCCGCCCTGGCACCAGCACCTCTGTTCCTTTCATGGCTGCCAGCTTCTAGGCAGCCACCCTTGCCACAGCAGCAAAGTTTGCACTAATGCCATGGGTTAAGATGGACAAGCCACAGGGCCAAGTGGGTGGACCCTGGCCCAACGGTGGCTATGTCCCTGCTGCTGTCATGCCAAAATCTGGTGCTACACAGAGTCACAGAAACTGGAAAGGACAATGTCAGGTCATCGAGTTCAGCTCCCTGCACTCATGGCAGGACCAAGTACCCCCATTTAAAAAAATCCCTGACTCATATTTGCCTGGCCTGCTCTTAAAAACTTCCAATGTAGGAAATTCTACAACCTGCCGAAGCAACTTATTCCAGTGTTTAATCACTCTGACTGTTAGGATGTTTTTCCTCACGTCTAGGCTGAACCTCCCTTGCTGCAATTTAGGCCTGTTGCTTCTTATCCTATCATCTGTGAGTATGGAGAATAATTTTTCTCCTTCTTCCTCATAACAACCTTTTAGGTATTTGAAAACTTATGTCCCCTCTCAGTCTCCTTTTTCTAGGCTAAATAAACCCAGCTCTTTCAATCTTCCCTCACAGATCAAATGGTCCAGACCTCTAGTCATTTTTGTTGCCCTTCTCTGGATTTTCTCCAGCTTCTCCACATCCTTTTTGAAATGATGTGCCCAAAAGTGGACAGTGTTCAAGTTGAGGCCTAATCAGCGCAGAGCAAAGTGGAACAATCACTTCTTATGTCTTACTCACAATACTCCTGTTAATACATCCCAGAACAGCATTTGCTTTTTTTTTTTTCGCAACAGCATCACACTGCTGACTCATATTTAGCTTGTGATCCCCCGCTACTACACCCAGATCTCATACTGCAGTACTCCTTCCTACGCAGTCATTGCCCATTTTGTATGTGTGCAATGGGCTGTTCAACCCTAGTGAAGTACTTGACACTTATTTTTATTGAATTTCATTCTATTTATCTGAGAACATTTCACCAGTTCATCCAAATCATTTTGAATTGTGATCCTGTCCTTCAAAGCACTCACAACCCCTCCCAGCTTGGTATCATCTGCAAACTTTAAGTTTGCTCTCTACACCATCATTCAAGTTGCTGGTAAAAATGTTGAACAAAACTGGATCAGGACAGATCCCTGCGGTACCCCACTCATTATGTCTTTCCAGCCTGAATGTGAACCGTTGATAACTAGTCTCTCGGGAGGTTATCCAACCAGTTTTTCACCCATCGTACAGTTGGTGTGTCCTGATCTACAGGAATCTTGCTTCTACTGAGCTTAGGGAGCTTACAGGTTGTTTGAAGGCCAGAAAAGGGTGTTTGGAATAGATTACTTTGAGGGTGTAGTACACACAGAACATGAGTTCTAACTCTTTGAGAATACCATAGTTCAGGGATCGGCTACCTTTGCCAGCCCCCATGCCAGCCCTGCCCACTGTATCCTCAGCGGGTGCCGGGGGGGGGCGCGAAAGGGAGTGGCGCCAGGCCCCCAGTTCGGGGTTGGGGCTGGCACTGCGACCTGCTGGCAGGCTGCCTCTGGTTCCCAGCTCGGGCTGGCTCCTGCCCCCAGTGGCAGGCAGCCTCCAGTTCCAAGGTCAGCTCCCACTGGCAGCACTAGCTCCAGGAGGCTGACTTGCCCTGCTTTCCTCAAGCCCTGCCAACAGGGGGGCGGGAGCCCCACGTGCTGCAGTTTCTTTGTCCCTACTGGCCATGCTCCCCAGCAGGAAAGCACAGCCAGTGGGGGCCTGGAGCTGTCGCATGCAGCTCTTGTGGCCCCATGCCGCACAGCACTGAGGGAGTGATGCCACCAGGGGAGCCTGAGCAATGCCACATGCTGCTCAGGCTCGGCCCGTTTGCCATTTTTGGCAGGCTTGCTGGGGTTGCCAGCTCCTGCCATAGGTAGAGCCCTGTGCAGACACCAATGTGGATCCGCATCCACCCCAATTATCTTACCCCTCTCTGCAGTGTAGTCATCTGCAGCAGCATGCGCCCACACCTCTGGGGTCCCTTATCAGCTGTTTGGAGGTCATCCCTACTGCAGCCTCCACCATGGATAAGCTACTTAAGGGCCAGCCCCTCTAGGCAGCAGCCCAACAGCTGGTCAGTGTGCAGGGGAGTCCCATGGAAATAACAGACTGATGGGATACTCCCCACAAGAGCTTTTCTGCAGGGGGTCCCCTTCTGACCACTGATCTGGCCAGCAAGGGAGCCTCATGGAACAGCTGATCAACAGCCAGCCCCCACACACCCCCAGTCTCAAAGGCAGAAGAGCAGCCTCAAAGGGTCTGAGCTGCAGAAAGCTGCTTCCCACCTTTGAGATCCACATCCGACTCATCATCTACCAAAAAAAAAGATCTGCGGACATTCACATTCACATCTGCAGACATGGATACTTAAGGATTTGCAGGGCTCTACCACAGGGATTCAAAGTCAGGTGGTAAGGAAGCAACTCAGGGTGTACAGCTGGAGGTGATTTTTTTCCCCACTGCGTTGAAGCAGGTTCTCTCTGTATTGGCAATACTTCCAAGCTTCCTGTCATCTGCAAACTTAACTAAAAGCAGTTCCACTCTTTGTGCCAAGGTCAGTAACAAGGTTAAATAAGACTGATCCCCAGACCAATCCCTGAGGAACTCTACTAGTAACCTCCCTCCAGATTGACAATTTACCTTTCAGTATGACTCACTGTAGTCTCCCCTTTAATCAATTCCTTTTGTACCTTTCTACTTTCATATTAATCCCCATCTTCTCTAATTTAACCAATAATTCCCTGTGTGGCACTTTATCAAATCCCTTGCTGAAATCTAGGTAAATTAGGCCCACCACATTCCCTTTGTCCAAAAGATCTGCTATTTTTTCAAAAGAAAAGATCAGGTTGGTCTGTCATGATCTACATTTTGTAAAGTCATACTGTACTTTACCCAGTTACCATTAATCTTGGTATCTTTATGTACTTTCTCTTTCAAATTTTCTTCCAAAATCTTACAGACTAGCTAGTTCAAACTAACAGGCCTGTTGGTTACCTGGATAACTTTGATTCCCTTGCTTGAAAACAGGAATTATATTAGTAATTCTCCAGTATGTAGTACAACACCTAAGATTACAGATTCGTTAAAAATCCTCACTAATGGGCTGGCAATTTCATGTACAATTTCCTTTAATATTGCTGGATGGAGATTATCCAAACCCCCAGCTTAGTCCCATTAAGCAGTTCGAGTTTGGCTTCTACCTCAGATATAGTAATTTCCACCTCCATGTGCTCATTCCCATTAGCTACTCTACCACTATCCCCAAGCTCATCATCACCCTCATTAAAAACAAACGCAAAGTACTCATTCAGATAGTCAGCCACGCCTAGATTATCCTTGACCTCCACCCCATCCTCAGTGTTTAGCAGTCCCACTTCTTCTGTCTTGGTTTTCTTCCTATTTATACGGCTTAAGGACCTTTTACTATTGTTATACTTCCCTTTGCGGGGTCCAAATCTGCTTGGCTTTTAGCCTCTCTCACTTGATCACTACATGTTCTGAGCTCCAAAGACGTAGCTTTCCTTGCTGATCTCTCCATTTTCCACTCCTTGTAGGCTTTGTGCTTCCTCTTAATCACCTGTCCAAGATGCTTAGTCATCCAGCTTGGTCTAGAACCCTCACCTATAAATTTTTTCACCTTCCTTGGAATGCAGGCCTCAGACAGCTCCTGCAACTTTGACTTGAAGTGATTCCAAGCTTCCTCCACCTTTACATTCTTTGGTTCTTCCTTCCAGTCCACTTCTATAATTTATTTCCAGCCCATTAGCAAGAATTTTAATTAATCTGTAAACTCAGGGGTTGTACCATATGACTGGAGAATTGCTAACACAGCTCCTACTTTCCAGAAAGGGAATAAAGGCAACCTGGGACTGTTAGTTTGATCTTGGTAGTATGCAAAGTCTTGGAAAAAATTTTGAAAGATATAGTACTTAAAGATAAAGGACCCTATCCTGAAAAGCAGGGATTTTGAAAAAAATTTGGTGGTAATAGCTCATAATCAGCTGCACATGAGCTCCCAGGATGGTGCTGTGGCCAAAAGAGCTAATGTGATGCATTAGCCGGGCAGTCTTTAGAATATGGAGATTATTTTCTCTCTGTATCTGGCCCTGATGTGACCGCTATTAGAATACTGCATCCCGCTCTGCTATCCACAATTCAAAAACGACATTGATAAACTAAAGAGGTTTCAGAGAAAAGCCATGCGAATGATTCAAGATTAGAAAACACGCCTTATAGTGGTGGACTCAAGTAGCTCAATATGTTTACCTTAAATAGAAATAGCAACTTGATCTATCTGCAATTATGGGGAACAAACATTTAATAATGGGATCTTCAATCTTGCAGAGAAAGGAACTACAACCAGAAAGAGAGGAAACTGCCTACTGCAAAGAGGGAAAACAGAGAACATGATGTATCTTGATTTTTAGTAAGACTTTTCACACAGCTCCACGTCAGTCTCAGAAGCAAACTAGGAAAAAATGGTCTAGGAGAAATTACTATAACTTGGTTGTGCAAATGGTTAAAAAAGCTTACTCAAAGGGAAGTTATTAATGGTTTGCTGGGAGTGTGTATCTATTGAGGTCACATTGTGGTCAATACTGGGTCTGGTACTATTTAGTATTTTGGTTAATTACTTTATTATTCGAGTGGAGAGTACACTTATAAAATCTTTAGATGACACAAAGCTTGGTGGAGTTGCCAGCATTTTGGAGGACAGGCTCGAACTTCAAAATAACCTTGATACATTAGAGTATTGGTCTGAAGTCACCAAGATGAAATTAAATAAAGATGAGTAAAAACTACTGCACTTGGAGAAAAACACAAATGCACAACCTACAAAATGGAAAATAACTAGCAAGGTAGCAGTACTGCTCAAGGGGAGCTGGGGGTATAATGGATTGCAAATTAAACATGAGTCAGCAATGTGATTCAGCTGTGAAAAAGGCTAATACACTGGGGTGTGTTAACAGGATCATTACATGTCAGATGGGGTAACTGCCCTACTCTCCTCAGTACTGATGAGCCATCAGCTGGACAATCATGTGATCTGGGCACCATATGTGAGGACAGATGTAGAGTAGTGGTTCCCAACCTGTGGTCCAGGGACCCCCAGGGGTCCGCGGAGCCTCTCCCTACTGGGGCTGGAATCCAGCTACAGCCCCAATGCTCCCCACCAGGGCTACCTTTCCCTTTCCGTAGCTGGATCCTGGCAGTGGGATGGGGCTACGGCGGTTCCCCAGCGGGGGACCATAGCTGCTGCAGCTCGGCTCCCCAGCAGTGTGGGAAATGGTGGTGGCAGCGCTGCTCACCAGCTGTCCCAGAGACAGGGCCAGAGTCTACCCATGTGGGCCAGACTACATAATCAGCTGAGGAAGGCCACAATATTTTTTGTTGTTGTTGTTGTTAAAAACAGGTCCCCATCCTGAAAGGCTTGGAACCACTGATGTAGACAAATCAGGAGAGTCCACAAAAGAGCAGCAAAAATAAGACAACATTTAAAACGCCTTAATTAGTTTAGTCTTGAGAAAAAATGACTAAGGGGAGTCCTGATAACAGTCCTCGAAATATTTTTGTTCATCAGCTCTCATATGTTAAGTAATCAGTTACTCTAAGCCAGAACTTTAAGACCATCCAGAGCTGGAGAAAGCAGTACTGGCATGGCTCCCAACATGAATTAGTTTTGAAACAATTTACTTTAGGTTTTTGTTTCTAGATTAATCCAAAGCACAGTGAAATGAGACTCCCTCTGAAGTCAAAAGCATCTCTATCAAACCAATGGTGCCTATTACCAAGGTAGTCAACAACTGTCCATAAGAACAAAATAATCCAGAACAAAAAGCCTGACCAGGGAAACCTGCCTGTCGCAGGATGCACATCTGTGCACACTGGGTTATAATCTATATCAGGCATGGCCCCAAACAGTGGCTCGGGAGCCACTTGTGGCTCTTGAATGAAGAAATGTGGCTCACAGAAGAACGTCAGCAAATCAGTTTAGTAGGTAAAATTATACGGCTAATATGCCTCAAGTGCGGCTCTTGAAGGTTTAATAATCAACTTGTATGGCTCTTGAGTTCCATAAGTTTGGCCACCCCTGATCTATATAATTTTTCTGTTCACTTGTGCACTGCAACTGCTACGTTTTTATGCCAATTACACTATACAAGGTTTCTTTATTGATGCTCATAACCCATTCTACATGATTACTATGCTATCATGTTTCCTGCAGCATCATGCATGTGCACAGACGCGTAATGTCTTCCATGCAGGGCCGGTCCTTCCATAGAGGCAACCTACGCGGTCACCTAAGGCACCAACAATTAGGGAGTGTCAAAGGCTGGGCTGGGCAAGGCAAGCAAGCCTATCCCACCTTGCTCTGTTCCCCGCCCATGACACCACTCACTGGCTGGTGCCAGACCCCTGCCCGAGGCCAGGCCTGGATTCCACCATTAGCAATGCCACTCCCCACCCGCAGCTCAATCCCGGCAGTGATCAGAGGGTGGGTGCAAAAATCAATGTTGGCCGAGGGCACCAAAAAACCTTAAGCCAACCCTGTTTCCATGGCTTGAGAGGGTGAGAAGCAGACCGAACTCTCTCCCAGCAGCATGTAAACAAACAAAGCAGCAAGCAAGCAAGCACCCTGGAGAAGGCAACAAAGATATGCTAATTGAGGTCCCTGGCTCAGACCGGACAAAGATCACTTTGACCCAGAAAGGGCAGGATTGAGGGGGGTCTGCAAACAAAAAGACTTTTGGAAAGATCTGGGGATTTTTATCTGGGAGTCTCCATCTTGAAACAACTTCAAGCAAGATCTGGGCCATGCCTGGTCTCAGGGAGAGACTGGCTGGACAAACATCTCATAGTTGAACATGTTGAGCATAAACGTGGACAATCAGGTCAGTTTAGGTAGAGACATAAGGATAGAATGCATGCTTTACCTTATATTTCCTTGTGGTCACTCCTGACTCATTTATATTGTGATTCTGCCTTGGCTGGCCATGTTCTCAAGTAGAATTGTGATCTGATCAATAAACTAGTAGTTCTTTTATCTAAAGTTGTGTGGTCTTCAGAGGGTGTGAGTGAAGAAGGCTGGGCATGATCCACTCCTTTGTTAAACAGATGGACATGAGTGTATGGTGACTCGGAGTAGGTCCCAATCCCTGTAAGACAGTGGCTCCCATGGTGGTATTTGGGACCGGGGTCCTTGCTCGGGGACTGTCCCTTGAGTAGCCAGAAGGCATATGCCGACTGCTTAGGACTGACTGCAGTGAGAGGCTAGACTGGACTGACTCAGGAGTAAGCAGTCACTCAGCAAAGCAGGGTGAATCCAGGTTCAAGAGCAGGGATTGAGGGGTCACACTGGCACACCAGACCAGATCTGGGGAGCAGCCTGTCACACTGATATCATGAATGCAAGGAGCTTTTTGTTCTAGAAGAGCACAGATTCAGGAAAATTTTTAAAAGGTTAAAAAAAAAAACACAAGTGTGTTTTATGCCTCGCTATGAACAGGGTTCAGCTCAGGTCTGATATCTCCTGACCCAAAAATAGTTTCCTTGGCATAATACTAGGGGACACAATGCTAGATAACGCAGCATAAATTGTACAAAACTAAAGTAACATTGGTAATGAAAATACAAAAGCAAGGTTATTAGCCATGCTGTTTTTCCCCCCGAATTTTCAGTTTCTGTGAAACACACCTGTTCCAGACAAATGTGTTCATGAAATAAAACACTGTAATTCAGACTGAACCTAGTACATCTTTTTATACTGGTGGTCGGCAACCTCCAGCCCATGTGCCGAACACAGCACACTGGCCAACCCTGAGTGGCACGCAGTGCGGCTCAAGCTCCCCTACAAGCTCTGCCCCCAAGCATGGCCCGGAAGTTGGAGCCACAAGAGCCACATGCAGCAGCTCCAGGATCCCGTAGCCTGCACTTCGTCACTCCCCTCGGTCTGGAGTGGAAGCTCCAATCACCAACTCCATAACAAATTTAACTAGTGGGGGGGGGGAGCCTCAGGTTGGGAGTTGGGCAGGCATGGAGGTGACTCACAGCACAGAACAGCACAGCACAGCGTGGCACGGCCTGACGTGTGGCCACAGTTGCCAGCGCCACTCAGGGGCTAGTGCTGCGGCTGGCAAGGCTCAACTCAGCTGGGCTGCAGGCGCGGCATGGCTTGGGAGCCAGCATGGTGCAGCATGACTTAGTGGCTGGCCTGGGGCTCCGCTGGTGCCGACGCCTGAGGCTTGGCCCAGCCCAGCTGAGCTGAGCCATGCTGACCACCATACTGGCCTCTAAGCTGCCTACCATGCCAGCTGGAACCTTGGGTGGCACCACCGGCCAAGCCTCAGGCTGGGCCTCAAGTCGCACTGCACCGCGCCAACCCCTGAACCACGCCATGCCTGCAGCCCAGCCGAGATGAGTCTTGCCGGCCACAGTGCTGGCCCCTGAGGAGTGCTGGTTGCTGAGCCCCCACATCAAGCCACACCGTGCCCTGCTGCAAATCACCTACACCTCTGCCCAACTCCTGACCTGAAGCTCTCCCGCACACCACTTAAACTTGTTGCAGAGTCAGAAGCTGGAGCCTCCACTCCAGATAGGGGGGAGCAGGGAAGTGCAGCCTGTAGGAGCCAGGAACCTGAGGCCACCTGCCCCCAGGGACACTAGCCTCCCCCCTTCCAAACTGGAGTCCCTGACTCCACCCCCATTTGGCTTCACCCCTAGCACATGCTAAGGGTCCGATGGGCAGGGCTGGCACAGGGGCCAGCAAGGTTGCCGGCCCCTCTCTTATGCTGAGTGGACCTAGTAAACCTTAATTTCCCTCCCTCCCAAACAAAAAAAACCCCTACTTTCTGAATGGGTAGCAGTTAAGTGTGTCTTTCTAGGCTCATCATTCTGTGTCGCCACACACTTCGAGTATCCGTCATCCAAACCCTGCTCACAATGCAGTCTCTAAAAATATCAGTTTCTTCAAGGCATATCTGTGGTCCTCTCATCATTAGGTCTTACATGTGAATTAATTTTATCTCCATAATACCCTAGCGAAGAGAGGCGCTCTTGTTATTCCCTTTGGAGAACAGTACAGAGATTAAAGCTACATCTGTTAGAAATATCATTTAGTTTTTGGAGTCTAATTTCTGATGCCTAGGACCTACTACTTCAGTTTACTTGGCTGCTGGCAGACCTTTACGTGTTCAGGGCAGAACTCTGACTGACCTCAGCTGTAAAATTCAAATATCCAGCACTTCTGTAAATTAGAACACAAGTCTCTCAAGCACCCAGAAAATGAGGAACACTGTACACAGTGGCCAAATGAACATTTCGGTTTAAGTGATTGTGCAGCACCACACAGGAACTCTGGCAGAAGAAGAGAGAAAATCCACTTCCCTGCCTTAACCACACAAGACCATCATTTCTCTTCCTGTAATTCCCTGCCTCATTTACTATTCACACTGCAACTTGTGCAAAAATGAGGTGCAGGGGTCATACATGCAATATCCTGCTTCATTACACTAATCTGATGCATTCCCAAAACAGTATCCATCTTCTACACTGAATAAGGCAAAAATTGTATGTTCTTGTAATTAAAGACTATCATAATACACAGAAAAAAGCCAAATTAACATTGCACAGGAAGCCTTAAGTCCAGAGTTTATGTACTAAACTTGACTTTGCAGTCTTAACATTCATTTAATGCATCCAATCTTACCTCTAGCATATCACAAGCCATAGAATTTCACCAGCTACTTCTACATTAGGATTTTAGTTAGACCAAAACATTTCAGTTTTCATTAGACAAAACTATATGCCAGTGACATACAAAACAGGACAGACCAAGGTGCTCTCAATGTCCAGTGCCCCTGAAACACCAGTGAACTGTCTAGGTGGGGTACGTTCACATGATGCCACTGAGCAAACAACACCCGAAGCTTCAAAGGAAGGTGGAAAAAACCCTAGCTGTCCCTGCCGAAGTGACCCAGTGGAAAACTCTTTCTAGACTATGTCTAGTGACCATTTGGACCTTGAACACATGAGGAAGATAATAGCATGGCAGCTAAAAAGAAAATTCTCTCTACCAACTCAGAGCACTGGTCTACCTTGTTTATCATTCCACTTTCAACTATAGCCGAACTATCCCATGCTTCAGAGGAATGAACTTCCCCCTCAACTCCCACCACACACACATATCCCTAGGACAATTCTGCTTTGCGACAAAAAAAATTTCTTTCTGACCCCCAAAGGAGACATACTGAAACCATGTATGCAGTTTTGTTACTGTTGTCTTATTCAGAGCTTCAACCACTAAGCATCTCCCATCCCCAGCTTCCGCCATTTTCTTCTCATCCCACATTCCCACCCCTCATCTCTAACCCCAGTTCCAGCTCATTTTCTCATCTCTCCTTCCCCTCCCCCATCCATTACCATTTCTCAGATCCTACTCCTACCCCCATCTTCCTCACCACACCCTGAATCTTCCCCATTCCCTTTGCTTACTTCTTTCAGGCCTGGTATATGCATAAAATTTTACCACCAGTAAACTATTTAAGGGTCTGAATCATTACCAGTAAAAAGCCCTAATGTGAATATAGGCACAGGAGTATTAAAGTGATTTACGATTTGTATTATCATAGAGCCTAGGAATCTCAGTCATGCACTTTCCCTTCACTAATGCAGGCCTTGACGAAACTGGTGCCCAGCCAGGCAACCAGCTTCAAAGCATGGCACCTAGTTGGGACGCCCCTCACTGCTGAAAAATTGTGGTGGTGGCACAGAGCCTTCTGCCACTGAAATGTGACCAAATCCACCAAGTGCCAGTAAATGCACTGGCAGTTTTATTTTTGGTCACTAGAGGGTGCTGCTCCACTGCATTTTCATAGCGGAGCTAGGTGCTGGGCTACAAGCTCCAGGTGCCATGGCCACCTGGTGCCTGGAATTTGTTGAGCCCTGCACTAATGGAACTAGCTTGACCAACGTAAGTTTTATAACCAGCATAACTACATCCACATTAGGAAGGATTGTATTGCTTTACTGTTCTAATTATAGTGGTATAGCTAAAGCAATTCAATTTTCTAATGCAGACAGGACTAAATTTGATTCAGGGTACTTAAAGCCTGGACATCAGTAAAAAGTGCACTGAGATCACAGCAGAGAGCCTGCCTACTCAGTTTTTATGCCATGTGCCACAGAAACCAGGAGTAGCAACTGCAGGAAAAAATCCTCTATGCAGACATGGGACAGATAATACTCAGTTAATTGCAGATAGGAGCTGTAAAGGGAAGCATGTTCAATGTAGATGGAATTACAGACGAATCTAGCTACCCAGCACTAGTAAGTCTCTACTCAGCATGCGAGAATTAAGATGTTTTCCAAGGCTTAAAATGTCATCAAATTTTCCAGAGAAACTGCAAAACTTAAATCCCCAAAATGAGGGCAACCTCCTAGCCAAATATCAGGCCTTTGCTCAGAAGCATGAAGGCACTAGATTTGCCTGATGAAATAGCTGTAAGATTAAAGGAAAAACAACATGTTTTCCCTAGGCTCACTCTCAGAAACATATGCTGAACTGTTTTAGCTGAAGCTTTTTCAAAAATAAATTCAGCTCAAGGCAAAATACCCAGCACAAGGGTTCAGCCCACACATTTTAAGCTTAGTAAAGTTATAACAGAAAACAGGGTCTTCTAATAGATAGTGGTTTTAAATGGACAGTGTGGGGCAACCATAATTTGTTTGACCAGCTGTACCACCTGTTGCTACACTTAAACTGATCAAAATGTGATCTTTAAAATTTTTAAACTGTTTTGACATATATTAAAATTATTCTGCACACGTGCTTCATTGCAGAAGCTGGTTTGTGTCCACAGCTCCTATTGGCAGATACACAGCATCAGAAGTATTTCTACTGAGCCCGAGAAAGCCTCCAGCCCCAGCTGCAAAAGGCTATAGCAACCCAGTGGAGTTCTGCTCCACTTCTAAGCTTTCCAGAACTCCATATGCTGTGAGTTAGTGTAAATAATTTTATTGCCAACAAATGTAATTTATAAACTAAGTCCTCTACCCTAGCTACAAAGATGAACATAATTTGTCATCATAGATACAAGTACTGCTTTTTCCACCAATGAAATTAAAACAAGAGATGGCATCTTTCTCTGTCACAAGCCCCAGTTGACCAGCTTGCGCACCTTGGAGTTTTCCAAATTAGGAAGAGACCTTAACGTACATTCACCTAATGAGACTAAACTATGTACCACTCAAGTTCTCAACTTCAGTAATTGCAAATAGTCTGGAGTTTACTAAATAAAATATCCTGTGTAATTGTTTTACTTTTAACAATGATTTAACATCAAATCAAAGTTTCCTCCTCAATAAAGCACTAATTTCTCTTTTCTTGCTTAACAAAAGAAAAAGAGCTCACCTTTTCCTCTACACTAAAAAGCTAAGTAAAATGGGTAATATTCTTCTTGTAGTGAAGAAAGCTTTTATTCAATTATAATGTTGATGATCCCCAGCACCACAAGAATTCTGACCTCTGCCTCACAATTCTGTTCATTAAAATGTATCGGGGGGGAGGGGGATATAAGACGTTCAAGTACCTATACACTAACGCTCTGAGTTATATTCAGTTTGCTATAGTTCCTGAAAGTTACTTCAATTACAGGCATTGTAACAGGTCAATAAAAAGCTGGTTTTGGAAACTCTTTAAACATTCTGTCAAATTTCTCTCTCTGAAAATACCTGAAAGCACCAACTACTATTAATAAATGTATGGAAGGAACCATAATGACATCATATACACTATATAATTTTAACCCAGTGATTCCCAACCTGTGGAAGGTGAGGGCACCACAGGTGGTCCACGGAGAAACAGGATGGGGAAAGTGCCTGTGGAGCTGGGGTGCACAGTGCTGTGGGGGACAGAGGAGCGGGAGGTACCAGTGTCACGGCCGGGGAGAACAGGAGCTGGGGAGGGTGGAGCTTAAGAGCCCCATGTCCCAGGAATGCAGAACCACGGTAGACAGAAGATACTGGAGACTGGGGAGTGTACAGCCACTCTGCACATGGTGGGGTGGGCGGGAAAAGCAGCTAGCTGGAACGGTAAGGTCTGGAGGCTGGGGAGTGCAGGGTCACACTGGACAGGCACAGTAAGGAGCTGGGGAGCACAGTAAGGGGCTTGGGGTCAGGGAGTGCAAGGCCACAGGGGACAGGTACAATAAGGTGTTCAGGGCCAGGGAGCACAGGGTTGTGGGGAGACAGGAGTGTGGTAAGGGGCTCTAGGTTGGGAAGTGCAGGGTGGTGGTCTGTGAAAGCTTTTGATGCTGATGTAGTGGTCCATTTAAAGAAAAAGGTTGGGAACCACTGGTTAAACTAGAAGACCCCATTTTGTACACTACATATCTACAGAGCCAGCAAAGATTATTTGCATGAGGGCTGTTGATTTTATCAAAAGTGCAGAATGTTTCCAATTAACTGTAATGAAGAAACCATCTGTGCCATGATTACCATATTTCGTTCATTAATTTCTTCAAGAAAATAAGCACTAAAACATCACCCAAATGGAGGCGACCCACACCACCCCAACCCTCTCTCTTTCCTGCCTTTAGGAATACCCTGAAAGATAAAGAAGTGTCACCTTTTAGTCAGTATGCAATCATTTGGCAGGAAGTTTTGGAGGGAGGAAAACAGGCGAAGTGTTTAAATATATTGGTTTAAATACAGTTTAATACAGACAGAAGGTTCTCAAGCAACAACAGATTGTAAAACATGAAGTTCCACATTCAGATATAACAGGTTTGGTTTCAACCTACAATGCTATTGTATGTTCATGTAGAAAGCATAGTTTACTGTCGATAAGAGATTTGTACCTTGATCTGCTGTCTCCTGAGCATTGCAAGCTCCCTCATATCTCGGAATGGCTGTAGCAGATATTGATACAGTTCTGTGGTAGCTTCGGCAAGACTACTGTAGGCTTCATCTTCCATTTGATATAGTTCAAGCAGCTCTACCATGCTTTCTGTATTCTTGTGTTTTTCCAGCAGCTGTACAAAGAAAGGAGAGAAACATTGCATCAAAGTGTGCACAGAATTTCCTGCTAGCAAATTTGATGGTTACTTACAATTAGAGGCTAGCCCCCTCCTTAGCTCTTAATCCACTGGGGGAGGGGGAAAAACAGACACCACCACTTCCACATGAAAAGCTTCTATGGCATAGCTTGCCATACTAAAGATGGAATTAAACCAGTCAGGTCTGAACAACCCTTTGATAACCGCAACTGAACGTTCAGCACATTCCCAATACTCACTGCTTTCCAACAGTTCCTGAAGCACAGCAGCACTGGGGACACAACCATAAGTGGAGATAGGAGAATGAAGTTTGATTTATTGTTGACAAGTTATGCCAATCACCTATAGCATTTCATTCTGCTTAGACACAAGGCATGATAATTTGATTTTTCCAGTCTTTTTTGTTTGTTTGTTTTAAAACTTCAAGGGCAAGAGAGGCATCAGAGAAAAACACAAGACGGGGCATTACCACAAAAGGCTTACAATTTAATCCCTGACCTTTCAAGCTGCTTCACATAAGTGGACCCAATGGGGCCATACAGAGCCCCAATGAAGTCACTGAATTTCCACATACGTGAAGGGATCTGCCTGTGTCGAGCAACTTGCTGGATAGTTGCCTACGTTTCTAGCATTTCTTATTTTCTGGTTCATGTGCTTTAGCACATTTATTGTCTAGGTTACAAATGAAACTGGCAATGTCGTAAGAGTTTAAAGCCAGAAGGGATGACTTGCTCAGCTAGTCCGATCACCTGTTTTATCATGGGCCACCAGCACCAGCCAACATGCACACACTAAACCTAATAACCAAAATGAAAACAAAAGTATTGCAATCCACCAGATACTAAACTAGCATATGCAGAGACTGGGGAGGTGGAAGAGTAGATGGATGGACCAAAATACACAAACTCCTGAGGTGTTTTCAATGCAGGGAAATGATTACAAACAAGAGACAGCCAAATGATCCTGGCAAGTGATCTGCACCCTCATGCTTCAAAAGGAAGACAGAAAAACAAGTCATTAGAATTAAAAAAATACAAATCTGAAATTTGAGGCTTAACTCAACCTAAAAAGTCTCTTCAAGGAAATAACCACTTGTACTATCTTCTTTATAAAATACTGTCTGGCACATACTACTTGTCAGACAGAACAGGCAAGATACACTAACTTCTACTGCCCATGCACACAGCATAGGTGAAGTGTGGAAAATGGCATCACCTAAGTGCACAAAGCCATGCATCCCAGAAGTCCAAGGCATGGCTTTCACTGGTATTCTTGAGTAATCTTGGAGCTGTTGAATGAAGTTCAGTATTGTCTGGAAGTGCTCCTGGGGATGGTAAGCTCCTGAAAATCTGGAATCTAATATGGCTCTTATTAACTATGCATACAGTCACACACAGTTAATGTGGATTTTTCTCTGAAGCCGAGTCCCAGCCCAGCCAAAACCTTTAACATCACTTAAACTGAGCCAGTCCTCTGCTGGAGTGATCACTACTAACCAGTCAATCATTGAAACATGGGTAGATCTGGAACCCATCTCCTTAAATGAGCCATCACAACTACCAACCACCTGGTGATTACCCTCACTGCTGTGGAAAGGCTGAATCGTAGCAAGATTTCTGATTTTCCCCATCAGAAATCTTAAGTACATTCTGTGGAATAGATATGTTGAAACAGGCATCTTGCAGGTTAGGAGTTTCAAAACAGTCTAGCAGTTCCAGTGAGAAGATTTAGAGGTTAAGATCACTATCCTGAACTTGAAATACAGGACAAACCTGTTGAGAATTCATAGACTCAGAATGGACCACTAACCTGCTTTTAGTCTTTGGGATGAAAAATAAAAAAAAACTCTGTCCTTGTACTCCAAGGATAGATCCTCCATTGTTCCCAGCTATAGAAGGGACTTCTTGCTTCAACTGTATCTAGTAAAAAGAGCCCCTGAAAAGGGACGGGAACTGAACAGAAGACACCATATTCATAATCTCCAGGACCTACCTACCTGAGGAGATCGCATCCAAGCCTCCCAAAATAAGACATAACTGCCGAAGGCTTTGTGGGAGGGAAGTGAGTTCAGCAGTTCTCAACCTCTTGTGGGTCACAACACAACTGGTGGCAGGTCATGACCCTATGGGACACACCAGCTCACTCCCCCCAGGCCAAATCCTGCCACCTCCTCAGCTCTCTGCAACACCTTTACTAGTATGTGACAACACACTGTGTCCCAACACAGTGGTTGAGAACCACTGGTCTACTGGCAGACCTAAACCAGGGGGTGTCAAACTCATTTGCTATGGTGGGCCACATTTGATTTAAATGTACTTCAAGTGGCCCATACATACCATAAATTGAAACATAAGGGCCAATATTCTTACTGCATTGTGGAGTGCTAAGTGTTCTTGCTTGCTTCTTGAGAATGGAACACAGTCTGTGTGTACACAGCATAGGAAAACCCATGGCTTGTCCATGCCACCCAATTCAGGCTCACAGGCTCATGCTGTGGCGCTGTTTCATTGTGTAGACTTTTAGGCTCAAAGTCCTGTAACCAACCCTGCCTTGGACTCCAATCAAAGCCCAGACGTCTACACAGACATCAAACATCCACGCAGTCTGAGCCCACAAGCCTGAGTCAGTTGGCATGGGCCACTGTAAACTAATCCTTTCCTCGGCCCACCAGGAGGGCGCCTCCTGGTGGGTAGGTTAGGGAATTACTGCTCACACTGTCCGGTGGTCCAACCCCCTTTGGGACGATAAGGGGAATAAACAGTACATCTCATTCCCGCGGAGGGGTAAGCTGACAGTCTGTGGCCCTTGGTTGGGCTGTTCACTAATAGTCTCAATCCCTTTAAGCAGGGTGCAGAATCAGTAAGTCTTTAGGGATGTAAACAATCTGAGGTATTAAATGGGGTTGCCGTCTAGGTGCAGGAGAGAGAAGGAAGGGGACACAGGCCCGCCCTATTCCACTGTGTCCCAGCCCAGGGCCCTGACAGCAGCCAAGCATTTGACCAGGGGATCAGCAGGGATCCGGCCACAACATGCTGACCCCGGTGTGGAGCGTAGCTCCCCTGGGCTACTGCCTTTCCCCTCTCCCATTAGCACATGTTCTGCTCCTTCCTCAATGTCCTCTGGGTAATCGTTGAGAGCTAAGGAGCAGAAGCCCTCTATTGCGTCCAGTGGTGGTAGGTCTGGAAGTTCTGGGATGACCTCCATCTCCTCTGGGGGTAACTCTGGCAGCTCCATGCAGTCGGGTGTGAGGGGCAGCTCCTCCAAGTCCTGTCCCCCAGAGTGGTCGGCTTCCGGTGGAGCAAGTGGCAGTTCATCCAGGTCCTCCCCTGCAGCCAGTGGTACCCACTCCCCGTAGTCTGGGCCTTCAGTGAAACCAGGGGAGTTCTGGGGTTCCGTCTGCCCCCACTGCCTATCCCCTCCAACTGGAGCAGCCCCCTCCCATGCAGCACCAGCCATGGGAGGCCAAAGCCAGCCATCCTGGTATTGGGATGGAGGCCTGCAAGTAGGCCTGGGTTCCCTCTGCAGGAGAAAGGGCCAGGGCTGAGGAGCCAGGAGGGAGCCATCTTTCCTCTTTGGCAGCCAAGGCTGGACTGAGCTCCCTGGCCTGGCTTTTATACTTCTTGTCCCGCCCCTGGCCTTCTACCTTGATAGACAGTTATGTGGTGGGCATCTTGCCTCTTCTGGAGGTGTCCATCTTGCCTTCTCTTTACAGCTGCCAACAGGTTTTTCTTTACTTTGTAGAAATACTCATAGATACCTAGAGAACACAGAGTTGTTGCCCCTCCACCACCAACCCCACATCAGTGGGCCTCATATATTCTGAAAACCCACTGTCCTCAAATGTACAATCCTCGGTTCTGGGGTGGATCTCTCTGGGTATCCTCAAGGACTGAAGCCAAGACCTCCCCACTATCACAAATGTGGCTACAGTACATGCTGCTACATCAGATGCATTCAGCATAGTCTGTAAGGATATTCAGGCAATCAATTAATCCTCTGTCATAATGATCTCCAGCAGTTCCTCTTGATTATCTTTTGGAAGCTTCTCTACGAACTGAGTTAAGCTATCCCAGTTTTAAGTCTTATTGAAGATGAAACGATGATAAATTAGCCACCTTCATTTGGAGAATGGCTAAGGAACACACTTTATTCCCAAGAGACCTAATTTCTTCAGGTTCTCTCTTCCAGTGTGGACTTTGGAGGCCCCCATTTTTACTTTTTACCTAGAGGCCATTATGAGTGAACCTAGTTCTGATGAGAATAAAATACTGTGTTCCTTTGAAAGGAACTCATACTTTCTCATAGCTCGTTTTCCATGACTAGAATGCAGGAGCGTAGGTACAGGCAGGTCTGGGTTCACCCAGCTGGCCAGCAGGCCCGCCCACCCCAATGCCAGGCAGCAGTGCAAGCTTGCTGCCTTAACTGTAGATTAGCAAGCATTGGTGCTGCAGGCAGACAAGCAGGGTGGGTGGCTCTCCACTGGCAGCTCCAGCCCTGGACAGCTGATATGGCCTTTGTGAGGTATGGGTTGGGCTGCCCCACTCTCTTTCTCCTCCTCCTGACATTCCAGTTGCAAGGCAACTGGAACATTGTCAGGAATATTGGGACTGACTGGGCCCACCTTTGAGAGTCAGAGGCCTGGCCAGAAGACAGGGGCTGGCTATGCCCCTGCTGGAATGAATAATGATATGTGTGGTGCCACAGATCTTTCAAAGGTACCAAAAATTCTTCATTTATTCACATGGCAAGCATGCTGGATGTGGAATGATGTAAAATATCCAGGAGTCTAGTTTCTTCTGATCCAAGTTCAGCCATATGTCTAATAAGATCCTGGAGTATTTTGAAGTCATCCACTGAGGCAGAAAGATTCACTGTCTCCTCTAAGGAGGAGAAGATTGAGCTAGGACCAGACTTTCCTTTCCTTTTGTTGCCTCTTCAGTACTGATACTACTAGTTTCTAACTGGCTTGGCTGAGATGAAAATGGTACTCACTATGTGCAATAACTCCTCTTTCTTCAAGATGCATGCTCCATTTGTGGTGTCACATCCCACAGTACCCTTAATCATAGACTCTTCACAGCAGTATTGGTGCAGGCAGCACATGGACAGGTGATGTCTTGCAGAGGCCACTGGCGTGCTTGCTAGTGCACGTGAACTGTCCGCCATGCTCAGTTCCTTCTCTACTCCGGAGCACCTATTTAGAGAGAGAAAGAGATACACTCCGAAGTAGAGCAGAGGAGGGTGGGTAGTGGAGCACCCACATGGATGCACACCTCAGAGGAGTTAATGCACACAGAGAATAACCATTTCTTCTTCTTCGAGTGTCGTCCCTGTCAACGCTCCCTCTAAGCTGCGCAGTAGCGCAGCCCCCAGCACTGCCTGGCACACGGAACGCTGCCAGTCGCGCACGGTAAAAAGACAATGTCTTCTGGCCAGCTGAGAGCTCCAAGCTAGGAGTTTTTAAAACTCTCACTCAGAGTAAGCTCTTACTGAGCCTGCACAGACTCTCTGCGCATGCTCATTGAGAGCTCCTCCAGCTGGAGAAACAGCCAGGGGCCAGGCTACACTCCTCCAGTGGCCAGGTAAGGGGGCCCTAACCACTCCCCTTTCCAACTCACGGGGGGGGGGGGGGGGGGGGGGGGGGGGGGCGGGCGCCGGGGGGGGCGCCGGCCGCCCGCCCCCCCCCCCCCCCGACGTGGTTGTGTGGGCCCCCCCCCCCCCCCCCCCCCCCCCCCCCACTCACTCCCAGGTCTGAATGGGCCTGATCCATGGCTTGGGGGGCTATGGGTGAAACAACCCAAACTCTTCAGAGTAGACTGCTCCAGGGGCCTGACCCCATATGCTGCTGCTCAGCGTCAGCCCTCCCCACCCTTTGGGGAGGTGCAACCAGGGGTATGCTGGGCTGGCTGGTCAGTGCTTGCTGCCAGGAGGCCGGGCAGGCAGTGGAGCTTGTGGCCCTGGTGGTCCACGGCCCCCCACTCCCGCATGGTGGGGAGAATGGAGGGATACAGGATCAGGCCCGCATTGAGGGGGGCGTGCAGCAAGCAACATATATTGCTCAGTTGCATTCAGGCCTTAGAGAACACTGGTCCCCGTGGGTGCTCCACTTGTGGTGACTATATAGCAGTATGCCAAGTGGAGGAGGAACTTTGGTTATTTCTTACCAATGAATGATAAAATGGACACACCAAGTCTGATGTCCATGGCTGGTAACTGGTCAATTGTGTAGTGTTTAATGAAAGGTAGAGAGAAAGCCCATGTGGCGACTCTACAAGTTTCTGCAATTAGGATGTCCTTTAGGAAGGCCACAGATGCTGTCACAGACCTGGTGAAGTGTGCTTTCACTCCGATGGAAGTTGCAGTCCTCTCTGAGTGCACATGTAGAGATGCAAGACAAGATCCATTTAGATATTCACTGCCTGGAGATAGCTTGGCCCTTTGAATGGTCAGCAATGGATATAAAAAGTCTATCGGATTTTGTAAATGTCTTTGTTCTGTTAAGATGTAAGGTGATTGCTCAACATATGTCTAGGGTGTGGAGGACTGACTCTTGAGCATCCTTATGAGGTTTCAGGTAAGAAACCATTCAGTCCACTTACTGTTTAAGTGAAAAATCTGAGATGACCTTTGGCATAAACTTGGGGTGAAGTCTTAAGGTGACTTTATCTTTATGAAATACTGTGTAGAGTGGAGTTGCCATCAGTGCGCTGATCCTGCTACCTCATCTAGCTGACACGATGGCAATTGGGAAAGATACTTTCATGGACAACCTAAGTAAAGGGAAACTGGCCATGGGTTCGAAAGATGAGTTGGTTAATGTTTTCAATATGAGTTCTAAGTCCCAGAGTGGTGTAGGGTTGCAGACCATTGGATATGTTTATTCAAAGACCTTTAAGGAATCTCTTGACTACTGAATCCACAAGCAAGTGTGAACTTATGTCTTTACTGTGGAATGCCAATACAGCTCATAAATGCACATTTAGAGAGCTGCTAGAAAGGCCAGAATGTTTTAGATGTAAGGCATAGTCTAGTATGCCAAGAACGGAAGCAGAAGATGGTTCAGTGCATTTGGTTGCACACCAGGAGCTAAACCTGTGCCATTTTTGAGTATACGTTTTCCTTGTGGATTGCTTCCTGCTGTTTATGAAGATTTGCTGCATATCATTGAAGAACTGGCATTTAAGTGTGGAGAGCTGCTTATCAACCGGGCTATGATCTGTAGTTTGCAAAGATACAGATGATAAATCTGCCCCATGTATTGGTATAATCGGTCCCATCTGAGTGGAAGCGTCTGTGATTTACACACAGATAAAGTGATGAGACTGGAGTACAATGTTTGTTGGGGCCATGCAGATGCTAAGAGAATTAAGAATGCGTTGTCTGTTCTGATTTTGAGAAGCACTCTGTGTAATATACGTTCTGGTGAGAAGGTACGTAAGAGACCCTTCCCCCATGTTACTAGGAAGGCATCCTCAAAAGACCTGAAGCCTTTGCCTGCCCTTGAGCAATAGTGGTGACACTTCTGATTGTATTCCATGGCAAACGAGTCCAGGGCCGGATGCCTCTGGAAGTCAAAAATGGAGGGGGGGGGGGGAACCTCATTGTTCATCTGTCACTCGTAACAGACTGAAATGTCTACTCAGGTTGTTTGCAGTAACATTCATCCTTCCTGGAAGGTAAGTCATAGATAGGTCTATGTTTTGGAGCATGCACCAGTTACAGGATTTTGGGACTCTGCACAAAGGGCATGGGACCCGGCACCTCCCTGTTTATTTATGTAGCACATAGCAGCAACATCATCCATCATAATTTCCACAGATGTGTTCCATATATAAGGAAGGAACTGCCTGCAGGTCCTGCAGATGGCATGGAGTTCTAAGACGTTGGTAGGTAGGAAAGATTTCAGTTCTGGACCAGCAGTCTTGGGCAATAAGATGTTTCATATGTGCTACCCTGCCTACGAGTGATGTATCCATCATGATCATTACAGAGGAATTCTGAGACATTAAGGGAACACGAGTGACCTTGATTCTTTTGCCAACCAAGCGAGAGATTTTTTAGACATGATGAGAATAATGAGAGACTGGGATATGTGTTGTCTGCTGGGTCTGTACACTCCAGTAAGCCATGACTGGAAACACCACATATGGAGGCTAGCATGGGAGACTATGTAAGCTGTCGCTGCCATGTCACCCTCGAGTTGTTGTACAGTCTTTGCCATTATGAGGCACTATTGTGTAACTGTCACCATTAGAGACTTTATCATCATGTATCTCTGTAGTAGTAACAAGGTACTAAAATACTCTGTATATGGTTGGCAAGAAGAAACATGCAGTCCACAGCTGAGTGGTATCACTGGCATTCTGTTGGCACTTCATACAGGACTTTCAGCCCATAGGAGGCTCAATGCAAGACAGATGAAAAATTTCATAACTCAAGTTTCAGCATGCTAGGCACCAAAGGTGACAACTTGAGCTTTGTTTTCTCACTCAAACATAGTGCTCTTTTCTGCCCCCTCAGAAGGCACCAATACTAGAACTGTGACAGATGATCAGGGCATTTTAGAAGCAGCTTGCAGTGTAACTTCTCACCAGGACACCCCTGGAAACAAGCTGACCAGAGAACTTGTCTCACTCTGATCTTCCTCCTGGTATCCAGGCTCCCAAGCAGGAACAGTTTTAGACTGGAACACTTTCTGCATGCATTAGAGAAAGTGTGACATACGGACACTGATTGGAGATGTGTCACTCGCCGAGGCAGAGAAGGCATCAGGACTAGTTATTAACCAGCTTCAAAACTTTACGTGAGGGATGGCCTTAAATCTTGCAGATTTAGCTTCTGTTATTAGAACTCTGCAGAAGACGTGAGTTGGGGGGAAGAGGGGCATAAGGAGTATCATGTCCAGTGTAATTTAAAAAAAAAAAAAAAAAAAAAAAAAAAACACAACCACTTACCTAAACCTTTACCATCTGTAACAACTATATAACAAGAGTATTAACACTTGCAGTTTTCAAGAAAAAAGTAGGCACTGCAAGGGCGCTGTATTGCTGCCAGGGGTGATAAGAAGAAACTAAGGGAAGAAGGCCTGCTCCATCTTCTGTAGCCTACGATAGAGGGGCATGATGTATGTAGGACACTGGCATGGCCACAGTGGATGCTGCTGACCAAAAGGAATATAGTCTCATGTGTCCCAGGTCCATGCCCACCAAGAATCGGATATGTATATCTGATTGGTCAAAGAACTATTAAACTTTTTCTTCACTCCCATACACACAAGATCTGTTTAATATTTGGGTCCAGTTAATATAGTATAAGACAAATTAGAACTCCTAAATCCCAACAGGAAGCAATCTACCAGACTGTTTAATAGTACACTTTGAAAGTTTCCTACAGACAGTATCAAAAAGTAGTAATATGTAAGCAGATGGAAATTCACTAAGTACTTCTCTATAAGATGGAGGCCTTGGAAGAGCTGGGTAACTGCCAAAGTAAACTTTATGTATAAAAAGTGCGCAGTTGTAAGAGAGTTAACGTAAAAAGGATCACACACAGTGTTTGTACATTTTCCTTTATACCTGTAATTAATTCTCAACACAAGTCATTCAGTGTTACTTTAGCTATCCACTTACCAATGTGTGAATAACTTCCGTACAAAATTTGCAATCTTTCATAAATTTGTTTTAATTGAAAAATTAGTGGTGAGGGAGAGAGTGGTTTCTGAATTTCTGCACAGGTCTAAGTCATGCTGACTCTTAAAATAAATGCAGTATTCAATGGATACATTTCCCAGACGTTACACTGCATTACAATGCTCAAAAGTAAGTTAATCTACATTTTGCATAACTATTACATAGACAGGACCTACCGTATATCATCGCGTATAAGCCGAGAATTTTGTGCCTGAAAACTGGCTTCAAAACAGGCACTTGGCTTATACTCAGGAGAATACGGCAGACAGCCCCAGGCAGCCCTTTCCCTGACCATGCGGTAGGGCGGAGCCCCAGTGTTGCCAGGCGGCCATCTTGGGCAGTCGGCCAGGGCTGGTGGAAGGAAGGGACCCCAGCATCTGGAGCAGCCAAGTAAGGGGAGCCCGGGGGGGGGGTGTCAGCCTGGACACTGATGGGGGGATTCAGGGAGGACAAGGAAGTGGTGGCAGCAGGGACCGGAGGTTGGGGAGGGGAGTCGGGGAAAGTGATGGGACGGCCAGGAGGGTTTGGGGGGGGGGTCAGGGAAGCCAGGGAAGGGGCAGCAGGAGAACCCAGGGTTTTTGGGGAGCCCAGGGAAGCAGCGACAGGGACGGGGGATTTGTGGGGGAGGTGTCTGGCAGGCTGGGAAGAGCAGCAGCAGGGGTTGGGGGGTAAGGGGGAAAGGGGCGGAAAAGGTGTTGGGGAACAGGGGAGCAACAGCAGGGAACTGAGAAGGGAGCAGTGGGGCAGCAGTGACGAGCCAGCAAGGCAGCAGTGAGGAACTGGGGGGGAGCAGTGAGGGAAGAGGCAGAGCGGGGGGCAGCAGTCAGGAAGGGGCAGAGCAAGGTGCAGCAGGAGGTAGCAGTGAGGAGGGGGCAGGAGGAGGAGCAGGGGACAGCAGTGAGAAAAAGGGGGAAGAGGGGGCAGCAGGAAACTGAGAAGTGAGCAGGGGGCAGCAGGGGTGACAGCAGTGAGGAAAAGGCAGAGCAGGGGGAGCAGGAGAGCAACAGTGAGGAAAGGGCAGAGCAGGGGGCAACAGCAGGAAACAGAAGTGAGCAGGGGGCAGCAATGAGGTAAGGGCGGAGCAGGAGCGCAGGGGTGAGGAACAGACAGCAGGGGGAGCAAGGGAAAAGCAGCAGTAGTGATTTTGGGGGTAGGGAAGCCATCAGAAACTCCAGAGGAAGCCAGCAGCGGGGGGGGGGGGGGGTCAGGGGCCAAGGCCAAAAGGGAACCTCGGCTTATACCCGGGTCACCAATTTTAGCTTCTTTTTTGGGCTCAGAATTGGGGGGTTGGCTTATGCTCGGATCAGCTTATACCAGAGTATATACAGTACTTAGCAGAAAAATTCAACCCTTCAACTGAACAGTCCATGCATTTGAAAATATAGCCAATCATTTCCATCCTTAATTTTAAAAAGTCAAACACCTTGCCCTTAAAGCTTTAAAAGCACTGCAGTGAATTACAGTGGTCTGTGCAAACATGCATGTGCTGTTCTTAATCTTGGGCCTAATCCAAAATTCACTGAAATCAGCAGGATACTTTCCATGCAACTACTGCATTCTCATATACACAATCTCCTATTCTAGCCATTAACTCTTGCACTTAGAAGATCAAGTAGCAGTGGTGGTCAATAAAGTCTTGCCATCTAATCCTCATCAGACTGAACAGATGAGGATGTTCCTATCAATAGCCATGCCTTTCTACCTCCAAGTTTATTATTTGTATTACTGTAGTACCTAGAAGCCTCAGTCATTGTGATAACTACTGTACAATGTGACATTTCTCGCTCCAAAAAAACCTGCAGCCTAAGCATGCAATGGAGGCAAACAGGGAAGTACAAGGAAGCAATGGAACAACCCTGTAGTCTCAGCATAACAAATGGCCTAACTCAGTGGTTTCCAACCTTTTTGGCTCGATTCAAAAGGGGCAGTCGTGTTAGTCTAGTTCAGTAAAACAAATAAGGAGTCCTGTGGCACTTAAAGACTAACAAATTTATAATAAATTCCTGCAATAAATAAATGCGTTAGTCTTTAAGTGCCATGGGGCTCTGTTTGTTTTTGGCTTGAGGAACACAAATATAATTTTTACAACCCTGAAGGGCCACCAGTATCAACTCATAAAAAATTGTTTTGATGTATACACTGTTAAGGACTATAAATCACTACATATTTAAAGCCCATATTTTGATACTACTGTGCTCATTTTTACACTTACTATTTTACATCTATAAATTACTCACAGTATGTCGCACACTCACAAAGCACTAGCACTAAATCAGTGAGTGTCACTACACACTGAAGCACATGGCCTGGCATCTAAGTCATTATGGGAACCAATTTTTAAGAGTCCTGCCCCTCTTCTCAAGCATGGTGGGTCCCAGCTACTCCACCAGCAGCCTCCCATCCCCACCACACTGAAGCCAGAGGGAAGGAGTTCAGTGAGGATACTGCCTCCTTGCTGTTTTCCCACCTCCTTGTTGCCACAGAAAAATCACATGTACCCTGTAACCCTAGGCACTCCACCTGACTTCTGGGCAGTAGCTCCTTTCCGCTCCCAGGAAGACAAGAGATCAGTGTTCCCCTCCTTCTGGCTCCAGCAGGAACCCAAGCATCTATGGACTTGTGGAACATTTTGCTGGAGCCCGGGGAGGGGAATGTGGATCTTCCATTCCACTTGACTGCAGCAAGAAACCTGCACTACTCTTGTAGCCTCACATGAATCCTTAGGGAGCAGCTCCCTTCTGCAGCCAGCAGGTGAAGAGCAGTCAGCCACTTTGAAAAGACCTTGTGGGCCACTTTTGGCTCCCATGCCACAGGCTGGGAACTACTGGTTGGACAATTGTAATGTACCCTACAATGGGCTACACATCTTTAATTGATTTGGAAGCTACATTTGGTGCAGAAAGCAGTCATCCATATGAGAAGTGGTATGTCTCAAGAAGGCACAATACCTGTGTTATGTAATCTGCACTAAGTTCTGGTTACCTAGGAACTTCCAGACAAGTTTTAAGGTGTTCACTGTTACCTACAAAGCCTATATGGCCAGACGCCAGCCTACATGAGAGGCCATCTCTCTCCTCACAACACACTGCCATGGTTGCAATCAGCAAAGGCACTGAGATGAAGTCCCCCTTAATACAACAAGGGTGAGGAGACTAATATGGTGCCCTTCATGAGAATCAGGGGACTCTAATATCCTTCCTTCCATGGTTCAAAACACCTTAAATTTGTGAGCTTTCAAAGCATGCTGCAGGGTCCAATTTTTTCCACATAGCTTTGAAGCGTAGTATGGGCTGAGCCATAAGCCAGTGTATGGCAGGTTTAGCACTTGATCATGAGCTGCTGCTTAGTACAAAGAACGTGTTGATTAAAACCAAAACTATAATTCAAATGACTGGTAGGGTTATCAGCATCTGATAAACAGAATAAACTCAAATAAATGAAAATACTGAAGTAGCAAGCAAAGTTTTTCATGCACAAGCACATTCATGCTCTCTCACACGCAGCCCCATATACACAGCTTAAGCATCTTGTAAACATCCCAAAGCCACAGTCATAGCCCCGAAATCCCTCCTTTGCAGTGATTCCTACACAAAATTTGACAACAGTAAGGTCCTGTTGTGAAATACCAATACCTAATGTGCTGGCCAGTACTATTGATTGATTGTACCATACACCATAAAAAAGTATTTTATAAAATGTTTAGAACTTTTTAAAAAATTAACTGGGACTTAATTCTATTCTTTTGCCTTCAAAAAGGTACCTAAGTGAGTCCAGCTATACAAGCCTCAGAAATTATACCCTTTAGAAACTTATAAAAATCTCAGCTGGCTGTTGTATTCATCTTTTGTGGTGTCTTGCTTTGACTGACAGCTTTTGAGATAGGAATAGTATTTTTCATATGTGTATTTACACTACGTAGCATAATGTGGTTCTGGTCTATGACTGAGGCTCAGTCCAAGACTCTGTCACACTACAAATAATAGCCAAATCATTTCAATCAGTATAAGACAAAAAATGAACAGCTGGACAAGTTGGCTACAGAGTTGACTATACTATTAAAAATACTACTGTAACTAAGAGAATGTCAAAACTGATCTAATCTAATGCATGCGTTAATGACAATAATTGCTAATTTTTCTATAGTTCTCAATATAAATCTCTGAACAGAATACATGTAATGGGGCTATTGGTTAGATTTTCTGTTTGGATAAGTTGCTAACTCTGATCGTAATTTAGTTACTATGGCAGACTGGACTTTACAGGCAGTGTAAAAGATGTCAATTTAAAACAATGCATCTTTTATAAATAAAAAACATCTCAGATTTCTTCTCTGAAGGTCAGCAAGCAAATCCTTGACAATACAGAACAAGTATTTTTATTTTTAGATGGTAATTGTCTCACTTGCATCACTCACCTCATAATAGAACTATCCCAATCTTGACTAACACTATTGTACCAAACAAGGCCAATAAAAAGCAGCCATTTGTTTGGTTTAGGCCCATAACTCAGAAAGATGAAGCCATAAGCAGGTTATGCAGGTCACTCATGTAACTAGTCCCTGTTTGCTAGGAAGGTATTAAAACAAAGTATTCTAATAACAAAAACAGATGGGATTGATAAATTCACTCTATTTCAAGGTAAAAAGAGTAACCAATAACTCCTATTCCTCCATTTGAGAAGATGGAAAGTAACCCAACCATAAATAGTCACTAATCAATACATTTTCCAACAATGGTCAGCTGCAGCAGAGTCATTGAACAAAAAAATTTCTAGGCAATACCTTACCCCCTAAGGGTTTAGCAAAGGATTCTATTCTACCCAGACCCTTATAAATTCATAAATCCTGTAAGAACCAGGTCTAAGAGTTCCAAAAGACCATGAATTTTCAAGAAGTAATGTCAGCAGTGGGGAATCTATGTTCTACCATAAATAAAGCAAATTAATTCCTGACTTACTGTAAACAATTTCTGCATAGGATACCTCATGTAAAATGGGAGGGGGGGAACACTATTCTAGCCCGTCAAAACTTCATAGTATTTGCAATAAATGTATAGCCATACAAGTGCCCCCAGATGCATCAAAGGGTTTCATTTCTCAAGGCCTCTTTCATTAAGACAACATGAAAATTTGTTGTTTGCAGAACTAGGTCATGGAGGCCTGACCCACTCAATACTAACCCAAGAGTTAGGCAGACTGGATATTAGATATGGGCGTCTTACTCTCAAAAGACAGGAAGGTAAGAATCATCACATTGATAAGATTTTCCTTACCATTACAATAGAATAAAACTAAATTGAGACAGAACTTGGAAGAAGGAGAGGTATGTAGCAAAGCCAGACTTGGAGCACATCTGAGCTTCCTCTTCTCAAAACCATGGATAAGGAGGAACTGAGTTGGTTTCAAGGACTGCATCTCCTTTAAAGCCTTGAGCACCAAATGCCTAGTGCCACAAATGGGCCTTGCTGTGTCTACTGCCAAATGGTCACTGCTCTTCTGTCACTGCTTCCCAACCTGGGGTCCAGGGAGTTATTGCAGGGGGTCTGTGAATACATCTGACCCCAGTCACTGCTGGCCAGAGGCAGGCAGCCCAGGCCCGATCTGGACCCAGTCAGCAGTTCATTTTGGAGTGGGCTCTAAAATGCTATTGTATTTGCCTGCTGCGAGCAGCCCTACCTTGGCTATGTCCCCACCAGGCAGGGGCCGGGTCCTCCACTACCCTTCTGCAGCACCACTGCCTGCAGTCAGTCCTGCAGTTGATAACTGTTACCGTTTTGGGGTCCACAAAATTTTTTGACATTAAAGGGGGTCCTCATACTTAAAAAGGTTGGGAACCACTGCTCTCTACGGTCCCAAGGCTCTCCAACACCTTATTCCAACAGAGGAAACTGGATATCGCTACTTAACTATGAACCAATTTTTAAAGATTTATGAAAAAGTTTTCAAACTGAAATCTTAAGCTATCAGCAACTACTGTTGTATCAAAAATAACCAGATGACTCTTAGGTCCCTTCTAATCCAATTGTTCTATGAATTAGAAGCAAACTGAAAACATGATTCTACATATTCACATTCAGAGATAAAATTTAGAACCTACTACTATTCATAAAAGGCTATACTTGCACATGGATTTTTAGAAGTCCCATATTGCATACAACATTGTTCCTCCCACTCAAACAGTCAAGACCCATATAATCAGTAATATGTGCAATCACTTCTATACAGTTTTATTTTCTTGGTAGCAGCAACTTCAATCAAATCATAGGGGTGGAAGGGACCTCATGAGATCATCGAGTCCAACCCCCTGGGAATTGAACCCAGGACTTTCTGCATGTTAAGCAGAGGTGCTAGCCAAAATGCCACAGAATAAACTTGGAGTTTGGGGGTTGTAGTTAAATCTGTGGGTAAATTAGTGTGCGCTATTGATATCCACACTGAATCATGAGAGGTACATGTTAAATTGTGCTTATCATTTCAGCTGCATCAGCTACACATCTCTTTCTGCCAGAATTACTGCAACTTCCCAGAAAAGCGTCTAACCACCACATGCCCTTACCAATTTAAAAAGGCCATATAACATGTCCTCTCCCTACAGCACAGAATTTTCCCTAAATTGCAGTGAAATGCTTGACCAGTGCTAGATTTAAAGGTTCAGCCTTGTGATCCATCATAGTTAAAACTTAATACTATATCTTTTTTGAAAGACTGGAAAACCTGACTTTCCACTACCAAAAGACATTTGTCTCTAGCTGTAGTAGACAGTTTTGAGAATCTAAAGCAATGGTATTATTTACAGAAAAACTGTAGATCATTTTTATAGATTTCTAAAGGCTATAATTTCTGAGGTTTGCACAGCTAGACCCAGGTATATGACTTTTTAAAGGTAAAGGGATAGAGGTCTTCCAGTTTGGTTTCTAAAAAGCTCTCAAACTTTTTAAAAATGTTCTTTACAGTGCGTGTCACAAGCCAAATACCTAATGGTGTACTATGGCACAAAAGATGTTGGTACTCATTTAGGGTGACTCATATCAATGACCTGCAAGTCATCCCAAATAAGTGCTAGTAAAATACTTAAACTGAACCTCCTATCTACGTCACGTCAAAAAATTCTGGTAGGGAGTTACTGGTAATTTAAGAACACACATCAGTAAATTAAGGATTAAAAATGTTTACAGGGAAGCTGCAATTATTCAAAAAAAAAAACCCAAACATTAAAATCCCAGGAAATTCAGTGTCAGGATTGTCAACAAGGATTGCCAGCAGCACATCCCCAGACTCAGCACTGGAACCCGATTAAATGCTCATGTTGAACAGACAAGACACTTTTCAGTACCGCTGCTTAAAGTATAAGACTCCAGTTATGTCAATGGTAACAGACAATTCTGCCAGGATGACACTAGTACTATTTTTCAATACTCAATTGAGGGAAACCTGTTGCTGAAACATCATCAGTAAGAGTACTACTTTATGGCACAGTGTTCACCTGGGCCTGGATTGCAAAGTAAAACTTAAAATTTCAGTAAGTTTCATTGTGAAAACAACAGACAGAGGATCAGCACAGGACAAAGAAGAGAAGAATGAACTGACCACAGGGAGAAGCAAATGTTGGTCTTCTTTATGCTAGAGTTTTGATAGCAAAAAATTTTCCACCATTGCCAACATGTGCACACTCTGTTCTAGCGGTTGTTCCAGTATAGACACAGCAGACCATGACTTAACATGTCATTTAGACTTTCTCAGAGGCCTTTTTAAGCAAACTTGTGTTAAACATCAGCTGTCAGAGCCTTGTCTGAACCATATCTCTTGACAACTGTTAATGAAACTTTACCAATTGAAAAGTTTGCTACCCAAAAATAAAAGAAACACAGAACACACAAACCTACTGCAGTCACCAACTACGCTGAGTTAGGGGCGTGGGGGAAGAAGCATAGCTGAAAGTTAAGAGATATGAGCAAACAGGTGCTTAAAGATAATAAAAGGAAAATGCAGTCCTCCTGTAAAGTGCATGCAACTCCACTATACTCCACAGACATGCACATTAACACCAAGAACAAATTTAAGCCCTATTTATTTCAATTAACCTTTTAAATATTGTCAGTCAATCACTTCCCCAGTCTATGCGCCAGAGTCTGAGTCCACCTTCCCCTGACTTCAGTAAAAATACACTGTCTAAATTTGCAGTGTAACTGGGAAAGCACCATAACCCTTATTAATTCATACCACTTGTGGCTCAAAGAGACCCATTAGGTCACCTACTCTAGCCTCCCACAAAAGACTGTTCCTTCCAATGTGTTTTCCAGTTCTTTCTTCTGGAGAGCACAGGATCTAGCTTAAGTAATTCAAGCAACAGCACCCCTACTACTAGCCTTGAGGACTATCCTATAATATGCTAGCAAATTTCGCTTTCCAAAATTCTGGGAAGGTATCCCACCAATTTATATACCTGTATTATAATATTTTCAATCTCGGTCTTTACACATTTTAACATTGTTCGCTCTTAAGTATCACTGAAAGAGAAGAAATTTTTCCCTGAGCTACACAGACATCAAGATCTTCGTTCTGACTAGTACGGTGGATTTTAGTACCCTATGAAAGTAGTTCAAACGCATTGTTCCAGAGTCTATCATGCAGTCAACCTTTCTCTGACAACTTCACTCATCTCATACTGATGAAACTGACTCTGTGAAATCTGTAACTCTGCAGTCTCCCACTTTTCTAGCCCACTAATGCTCTCAACATTGGTGTTAGCACAAAACACTTGTACACCCAATATTCAACATGGCTAAACGTTAACGGTGACATTCTATACCGTTTACCATCTTTTATCTAGTTTTTTAATATGCTATACTTTCCCTCTTATTAGACTAATAATTTCTTGTGACAAACTTTATCAAAGCATGTTTGAAAGGCCAAACATAAAATGGTTTTCCTTTAACCACTATGACGCTGAGCATCCTAAGTAAAGAACATCTTTTTTTGAAGTTGATGCTGTCCCCTAAAGTAATCCGATGCGCTTTTCTAAAAAGAACAAACAATATAAAAACACACAATTATTAACACTTGAGATTGGAGTTGCCCAGAACAGCATAAGATGTTGTTGGTACACCAGAGTTACCCCCCCCCCCAAAAAAAGATTTTCTTGCCATTTGTATTTGCTTTGCAACACTAAAAGCCACACAATACAATTAACAGGTCCCAAAACTAGAAATGTTGACTATGGCAGGGGTACAACTGATCTTATCAGAAGTTACTGTGCATGGGACTACATTTAAAAGGAGTTCCCTTATTTTAAACAAAGCACACCATCCATTTATACAGTATAAATCTTGTGTTAATTTTTCTTAATACAACATCCCCATACTTATTCAATCTATCCACAGCCTCTCTGTAGCAGTTGTGCCTTTTAGTACTAGTGCTAACATTCTCTCTAAACATATTAAAATACCAAACATCAGGGGGTTAATCTGGGTGAACTGAAGACCTTTGGAATTAACCTTTTCTCGCCCAACTACATGTTCTTTACTCAAATTTTGTCATCTAAAATGCAAGAGTGTCTCATAAAATTATCAGTTAATTAGATAAACCTTTTCCTTCTGCAGACTCTCTTTCCTAATGGCAGCTGTTTTAAACAGACTAAAACTGTACCAACCATTGTGCACTACAGTAGAGAAAGGGATATACAAAATGTGTCCTGGCAAAGATTACATAGTGGCCTATGGACAACCGCCAGATCCAGCCATCTACAAGATCCTGTTTTTCAGTTGCTTCATCTCTATTGTAGCAACATTACAGTTGTGAAAAGTTATATAATAGCTAAACCCTGCTGGCCATCTGTAGGAGACTAGAGTCATGCTATACAGAGAAATGGCTGTGAAAAGAAGATTCAATGACTGGAAACAAGCAGCTGCCTAGTTCTGAGCCAATCTATGTAGAAATATTACCTCAGAGACAGAAGTCTGAAGATGACAAAACAAAAACAGTATTAAGTAAGTAGCTTGGAAAGGACTCTCTTTAAAGATGTGTTAAATGTCTTACCTTATGAGGGAGAACGATGACATAGAAAAATAAGCAAGGGAAAGAAACCAGGGAGGAAGAGATGATGTAAAGTGGAAGGGCAAGAAGGGAAACAACACAGCAATAGGTGGAGAGCGGAAACACCAAGCAACAAAGTGTCCTAATTCTAGTCCTGATAAACATGTAGGAGCTAAAACAGTGTGTATTATGGACACCCATTCCCTATGTATTCCTGCACACTAACATGTTACAACTGAATATCCCTAGATTCTCTACTGTAGAAAGAGCTGAGAGATTTATTATTCATAGAATCTAGGAGCATGAAAAATCCAAACTTTGACACTGAATATAAAATCATTAAAACTGACCCAGTGTCAGCAATAAAATTCCCCCGTGCACACAAAAGGCGGCACTTCCCACTCTCAGTCTACACTGTTAAACAACACACAGTATTTTACTGTTGTGCAAGCAGTTCATTTTTCCTTCAGGCATTTAAAAAGAGAAAAATTGTGAGAATGGAGTTGCTGAAGAGGGAGAGTAACATATTCCTGGCTCACTAGTCACCAGCCATACTGAATGGTACTGCTGCATACTCATTGCATTATGTTACTTTTAACGCGGGATTTTTAAACTGGGCCCAGCGTCTTTGAGTAGGTACCCCCCCCTTTTTTTTTTTTCCAGTGTATGTATAAATTTAAAGCGTGTATTTCCCTTTGGGATACATACAGTATTAAATACATTCTTTTTTAAGATAAATAGGACTTATGACTATCTTTAGTAAAAGTAAGAAACACAAAAACAACCAAATAATTTCTTATTTGTAAAGTGCCTCTATACGTGTGCCACCTGTAGACAAACATTTTCTGGGTTTTTTTAAGATGTATGAAACTTTGTCCAGTTTTCTAGGAATCTGCGTTACACATCATGGACTTGTCTAGTTGTACAGCACTGCAGCAGTACAGCTGCACCTCTGTAGCAAAGATACTACTACACTGACCAGGGAGCATCTCCTGTTGGTGTAGTGAATCCACATCTGTGAGAGGTGGCTGCTAGGAGCTTCTCCTATCAATATTGTGCTGTCCACACCAGGGGCTAGGTCAGTACAACTGCACTGCTTTGGGATGTGGATTTTTCACATCCTTGAGCAACATAGTTACACGGATAAGTTAGTAGACCTAGACGAAGCTTAGCACCAAGAAGGCAACAGGTAAGTGCACCAAGACAGAACTCCCATTAACCCATGAACACAAGTCTCTTGAAGCATAAAGACTTCTAAGCATAACTCAATTTCAGAGGTCTGAACCAGTGAAAATGCTTTTTCAAACATGTATTCATTCATCTATTATACAAGCACACAAAACTTTATTTTGTACACTTTTAAAGCTCATTTTTAGTTGTTTTCCCTACCACTCTGACTTGTCAGTGGAGAACAAAATTACATTTTTTTATAACCCTAACTTCTGAGAAAAAATAAGGCATTACTGCCTCAAACACCTTCCCCCCAGCCCCCCATTTGTTGCTGCATGTAGAACAGAAGTAAAAAAAGAGTAATGTGTGAATAACTAACGTAAAGGACAAGTAAGGCAAAAAGGTGAATATACTCGAGGAGAGGGGAGCTGTTTTGTTTTAAAAGATTGCTAGTTAAAAGGACAAGATAATTCCAAACAGGACTTTAGAACTTGCACTTAACAGCCCAAGAATTCTTTATTACATTCCCCAGGGTAAGCTCTCTGCTTCGGTCACACATTTTCATGCCTTCAAGTTAATCTCTCACACTTGATATTAACATGTTCTCAATTAGACAAAAACAGTTTAAGTCACATACACATATTGTGCAGATAACACATTAATCTTTAAAGAAAATACACTTGATATTTCGGAATTGCCAAGATTTTCATTCTGAAAAAGAAGTGTTGATGTATTGACTTTTTTAGTTTGCTGGATGAGAAAGATTCTCCATTTGTTATTTTTGTTTATCAGAAGATACCATCATGCTGGATCTTCAACACTAAGTTCTACATATGCAGCATGAGTCAGGTGACAAACTCCATAGATTTTAAGGGTTTTGACTCTGGATGGCACTTGTAAGCTTTAACTAATCCATGACAAACTGAAAAAAACGGTCCATGGGCCTGAATGCAAATAGCAAGTCTAATTCAGACTAAGGAGAAAAATTTCCAAAAGGATAGCCATGTTAGTCTAGTCCAGCAAAAAAAAAAAAAAACACACACCACAACAAGGAGTCGTGTGGCACTTTAAGACTAACAGATTTATTTTTCACATGAGCTTTTGTGGAAGAAAATCCCAGACAGTTCACTAAGGCAACACTAAAAAAAATTCTTTCTGGTTAAGCTCCCAAATAGGTACTAATTACTGAACATTACGATTGGGTTTGTGAAGATTAGTGATAAATGTTGACTTCATCATGCACACAAGCCAACAAAAAATATTTCCACTGACAACAATTAACATTTACAGATGCTTGAACTGAAATGCTGCTTGACAACTTTCTCATTTGAAGATATTAACTTCCTATGTTTTGAGAAATTTTGACGATCTGCATTTATCAATTTACTCCCATGGAAATTCTGTGCCATTGCACAATGCAGAATGTGCACAGAATTATTATTTTCCTTACAGACTGGGCACTACAGAGTTGCTGGCTACCACTAGCGACCACTGAACCCAAACAGAGTCCAATTCACAAACAGAAAACAGTGGCAGGATGGAAGGAAGCCAGGGGCTTTAGAGTCTGCAGCCCTGAGTGCCAGCTTAGAAGAGGCCCTGCCACAACCCAGCCCCAGTTGAGCAGCATGCTGCCCACCCCACTCCTGGGCTGTCTGGTTTGCTCCAGACCAGCAAGTCCAGGAACAGAGAAGGAGCACCATCGACGCCAGTCCAAGCCCTTCCTCCCCCTCCCAAAAACAGCAGCTAGCTGTGCCCTGCCCGCCACCAGCAGCATCAGACTGTGAGCCCCAGACCCTGCCCACTCCACACCTCCCCCCTGCAGTACCACCAGGCCATGGCCTCCCTGCCTCTCCCCCCAGCATCAGCCAGGCTGTGGGCTCCAGACCCCATCGGACTCCCCCACTCCCAGGCTTGGCACCACCACAAGGGGAGGAGGGGGGGCTGGACACAAAAGTTGGAAGCCCCGAGCCACAATCCAGCACTGGGGTTGAGAAAGATGGAGCTAGAGGGATCCCAGCAACTCCTGAAGAAAAGAGGCAACATGCAAGAAATTCCAAACAAGTCTGGAAGTTAGCATGAGGGATCTCCAGGCTTTAGGGGTAGCAGAGGGGATGCAGATGTCTGGCCCCACAGCTGCGCTCTGGGACAGAGAAACAGGAACTGGCTTGTCATAGGGATTTCTCTATTCCTGGAGAAATTGTACTTGTAGACTGATATTTTGCAATAAATTACCAAGATAACTGAAACTGATGTGATTGCATAGTGGGGGGAGGTTGACAAATGAAATATGCAGAATTTTAAAACACTGTGTGCAAAATTAATTTTTTGATGCAGAATTCCCTCAGGAGTAACACCTGGAACACTAACTTTTCAGCTTCTACTATCATTAAATAACTGCCTGATCCCCCTACACACTCACACCTTCCCGTATCTGTGAAAATGTAAATGGATACAAATTTTAAAATGTATCAACTAAACACTGACTTTATCCATCAACACTATATAAAATAAAAATGTAATTCTGCCAAACCTAACTATGATGTGACAACAGAATGAGGCCACTGACTCATTCCATACTATCCCAAAAAACTGGCTGATACTAACGTACCTACCTTACTAACCTCTAGAGGGGTTTCAGTCAATAACTGAAAGTGTCCAAGATCATTTGTTCATATTCATGCTGAATCAAGACTGCAGAACCATACGGGTTTCTAATAAAACTATCACCAACAAGAATCTTAGTTAAGAATACGAGCAAGACAAGATTTTTATCCTCCAATTCAAAGAACTATAAAACAAGAGTATGCTTTATTCTACTTAAAATAAATCTTGCAAATCTTTCTGATTTACCATTACAGCTTCTAGACAGGATTTAACTTTCTTTACCTTCTGCACTGCTTGGGAACATACTAACTATGATTCTATACACAAACTATTTAATAATTCAGAATGGATATAAAAAGGAAATGCTCTGCTCTAAACCAGAAGGCTATTTTAACAAAGAAAAAGAGATAATTAGAATGCATGGCTTATATATTTAAGACACATTTATGTCAAAACTAAATCCAAATGTTCAACAATCAAATAACTATGGTTTAGTTTTTATATTACTGGAACTATCATGCAAATACAGCACTTTCTCACTATACTGCCTTCACTGTAAGATGCTTCCTTTACCAGAAGAGAACCATAATCTTCAAATATGCTAAATTCTTACAAGAAATTTTGCCTACTTTCCGAATTCTTTCATATCAAAATTTACAAATTAATTCCTACATTGATAGCATTCCTTTAAAGAAACACTGATAAACCTAATTAACTGCAAGATGTGAAATAATTCAGTGCTAACTCTGTGACTTGACTTTTTATTCTGTTGCCCTCCTCTATGGCCAAGTAAAAGGCCACCACCTCCAAAAGGAACTCTCATAAGAGAAATAAAACATCTGCAAAGCATCTGACAAAGTGTGGTTTTCTCCCAAGAAAGCTCATGCAATAAATAAATTAGTTAATCTTTAAGTGCCACAGGACTCCTTGTTTGTTTTAGTTATTTAGAATAATGGTGGATAAGACTTCAAACAGATCTCTTAAAGCGGTCTGCCACTTTGAATCAATTGTAAAATTAAACCGAGAGTTGAAAACTTAAAATTTATAAACTACCTAGCCGCTTAATAAACCGCCCTGTGCACACTAGATTAGGAAAGTACTCTAAATGAGGCAAGAAATTACAATAAACAAAAATCAATCCATTAATCCCAAAATTGTGGTAAGCTAGCCATGGCGTACAAGAGAATTACATAACGAACTTAAGCTTTCATTAAAATTGTTTCTAGACCTAAAGGAGTGGGTGGGTGAGGTTTTTGTGGCCTTTACTGAGCAGGAAGTCAGACTAGATGATCATATCGGTCCTTTTTAACTTTAGAATCTGTGAGAATAAAACAAACAGAAAGCAATGTGATCTTCCTACCTCTGAAAGCAGATTGCTGTTATGCCCCTTCAGCCCCCAACAATTTTTAGCAGGATGAAGTTAACACATCTCTAGCCAGTTTCACAACTACAATTCAGGGCCTTGCAGGCAGCAGCGCATCTATCATGACTGACTCTTTCATGCTCCTGCGGCTAAGAAGAACTACAAGCAGCAGCACAGAAAGGGCTTCTTGCAGTCCTTTATATGTAGACAAACTACTGCAATGGGTTTGTGGAGAGTTTCCTTGCCAGCATAATAAAAGCACCTATGTGAGTAGCAGAAGCTATGTCAGCAGGACAAGCTCTCCCACCAACACAGCTCCATTCACACCAGCAATTAAGCCTGTATAATTTATGCCAGAGGGGTAGCCATGTTAGTCTGTATATAGCAACAACAACAAAAGTCCTTTGGCACTTAAAGATAAACTACATCTGACAAAGTGGGTTGCAACCCACAAAAGCTTATGCCTGAAAAGAATCTGTTAGTCTTTGATGTGCTACAGAACTTACACAAAACCAATGTAATTTATGTCAACCAAGATTGTGGTTTATGGACCTCCGAGCAACATATGTCTACAATACACCTTACATCAACAAAATTTTCCAAAGACACTGAAATTATTCACTAAAGTACACCATAAAGAAAGGGTGCAGTAGGCTTATAACGTAAGTATCTCCCCACATCTTCTACTTCATAATTAGCTAAGTAATAGTGACTAAAGCAAGGCTCAGTCTACACTAGAAGTTTGCCAGTGTAGCTACACAGCAAACCCTTCCAATGTATTTACAGCTTCTACCACCAATAAAAAACAAAACAAAACAAACAAACCTCTTACTTGTAAAATACAGTGAATTTCTTGGGGAAAAAAGAAAATTAAAATTGTTTTAAACAGACTTGTCAGAATAGTTTTTTAACATAATTTCCATCAATAAATGTTTATTTTAAAGCCTTTTTCTGATTTTATCAATTTAAATTTCCTCATATGTGAGCAACAGGGGTAGCAGTCAACTCATTATTTAATGACAGTAGATGTTGAAATTCAAAAAGTTAAAACTCTATAAAGAGCATATATTGAATCAAATTCTTTCAAGTTCTCAAACAGTATTTTTCTCAGGTTGCCTATTCTTCATTTTTCATCCGTGTGTGTATATTGTGCAACTGATGTTTACCAACATTAGCTGATCAAAATCAAATCCTTCCAAACCTGATTATAAAAGTTTCCTGTACAACTATTTTTTGTCTTCCTTATTCTAGCTCTTTGTTGCACATCAGAGCCACTGCAAGTGGGGGGGGGGGATGACATTTATTAAAACTACAGTTCAGGCAAAGAAAGATACCTAAAACATACACCACCAATTATTATTTGCTGTAAAGATCAATTGGATCATGTACCACATAGGAAAAGCAACAGATGGCAAAGTCTGGGACAGTACAACAACGAAACCGAGTTAAAAAAAAAAAAATCCCTTTACATTGTATCCCCCTCTACTCCCTCTAATTCAAACTTAGGAATATTACAAGTATTCTAGAAGCACTACAGCATCTTAAAGTACACAATGGAATTTATCTTATAAAAATTACATGAGAAAAATAAGAGCCTTAATGTTTTAAGATGTTAAGCATCGCTTGAATTCTTTTTTACACTAACAAAAACCATCTAACAAGTTCTGTAACACCAACCCAATGCTGAGAACACACAGCAGTGTCCCTCAAAATTGTAATAAGACACACAGCCACACAAAGCACCAGGAATCTAGTACTTCTAACCAATGACAAGTATATTTCAAGTACAGATGGTAAAGGCAAGTTGAAAAGGAAAATATGAAATGTGACCTGAGAGTTTTAGATTTCAGGGGAAAAGCCAAGCCCATCTCTAAGGTGTAGAAAAGTTCCATCTCCAGAATTACCTATTAACAAATATTGAATATCCCACCACCTCCTACTTCATTTTCTTAAAATTACAAAGTCAAATGACATGTACTATTTGTTTAGCACATAGCTATCACCAAGCAAGCTACTTCAACAGACAGGGAAGCAGAAACCTGAGAGACAAAAGTGAAAGAGCAGGTCAACTAGTTGGTCTCCTTTCTTAAACATGAAGCGCCTTTTAATTAAAGAGGATTGATTTACACAATAGGCTCTGACAAAGATACGGCTATACTGGCATTAGGTACATGACCAGCTCAGTTACCATGGGGAAGAAAGATTGTACTATACAATGAAATACACACACTGCTAAGTCATTTTCTCTTCACCAAATTATATGTAGTCATCAAGAACATAAAATCCTGATAGCATTTAGCGTGAAGACATCTTGTATGATCCAATTTTTTTTTTCTGCCTCTGATTCTGGTGGAGAAACAACACAATGGAGATCCATCAGGACTCCTAACTGAACTAGCAGCTCTAGCACTGAATGAAACTAAAGGGTTTACACATTGCTGTCAGAGTCCACTGACCTCAGAAGCACTTTTGTGCTACACAATGCCATATAAAAGGAGTGCTAAGCAAATGGCCAAGAGTCTCTGGTCTAGGCCAATTTTTCTCAACTTTTACTGGGCCAGGGAATAGTTAAAGGTATTAATTACCTCACATGGAACACCTGATGAAAATATTCTTGACAAAGCCAGTAACAGTAGCAGGAGATTTTAAATGCCTCAGTTACAGCAAAGCTTCCAGGAATGCATTAACATTCATCACCAAGCACCTGGAAGCTTCGCTGTGGCTAAGGCATTAAACTGCTCCTTCCCTTCCCCATTCAGTTCCCCCAACAGGTCACAGATCACCTGCACTGCATCCGAGAAGCACCAGCATTCCACGAAACACAGGCTGAGAAACACAAGAGGAGCAGCACCGTGCCCAGTTCATCAGTGGCATATCAAGAATTAAGTTAACATGAGAGATGAATTTGACCCTTTGGTAAGAAAGCCACAAAAATCACAATGACCAGCTTTGACACAGCACTGTGATACAGCACTTTAAAATCCTACATTGAGATGAAAAGCACAGCATGATCTCAAAAAATGAACATGTTGTGGATATCCAGGACTCTACTCACTGAGGGAAAACTGAACCTACCTGAATCTTGATGATTTGTGAACCAAAGACTGTAAACTGTTCAGGCAGAATAGAGAACAAATCTAGCTACCCACATAAGAAACCCATATCTCAACAAACCTGAGCCTGAATGCTACAGAAGCCCAAATCCAATTATTGGATCCTCCAGGATCTTTCCTATTTTGGCCCTCTCCACCCATATTATATTACATGAATCAAACACGGGTGCTCCTATGCCACCAAAAAAGCTCAGACCCCAAGGTATCAAAGCTCATGAACTTAGCCAAAACCTGGATCTTGCTGGATGTTGGCAGCTTTGGACCCCACCCTGTACAGCCTAAATAAAAACTATTGTCACTACATTAGAAAAAAATCTATACCCTTATGTATCTCAGCCCATTAGCACTGGAGAAACAAAATCTGATATCCAGATGACGATAATTTTTAAACTCCAGTCCCGTCCCCCCCATTCTATTCTCTGAACAAAACAAAAATGGCAAGTCTGAGTGGACTTAAAATAATACAGACCTTTTTGCAAACTGACAACAGCAACACATTGTTTTTTAGCTAAGTCTCTCTTAAAATCCCAACATTCTACCAGCTAAAAAGAAACGCAATTCTAATTCAGTGAAAAAATCCACAAACTGCTCACAAGCACTGCAAAGGCACAGATGGGTCCAGAGCCTCTTGAAGCCTACAGTTTTTCAACCTCAAGCTACCAATTCCAATTAGACGGAGCAGCAACCTTCCTAACTCAAACTGAGAAATCCACACTCCAGCACCTCCTACTACAAGGGCAATGCAAGAAACACATCTGGCACTTGGATCCTGCCAGATCCAGCCAATTTTTGTCCATAAACCCCTGAGTTCTACCCTTTAGAGCAGGGGTCTCAAACTCAAATCACCACAAGGGCCGCATGAGAATTAGTAGGTTAGTCTGAAAGCCACGCCACCAAAGTCTTTTCATACAATGAAACTGCAAAAATCGGTAATGCTAGTGTCATTGCCAGCCACAGGAAATACCTGTAGGGGCCGCATGCGGCCCACGGGCCACGTGTTTGTTTGAGCCCCTTCCTTTAGAGTATGGTTGCTCTTTCAGGACTTCAAACAAGTTTGCTGTTACTCTATGATCTGATCCTATGTTTTACACCCCCCCTGCATTTAGTTCCATTCCTTTCTGTAAGTTCACCAATCTTTGAAGCATCTGAGGAAGGGGGATCTTCTCCCACAAAAGCTCATGCAAAAAATAAATCTGTTAGTCTTAAAGTGCCAGACAACTCCTTGTTGTTTTTTCTCCGAAAAAATAAGCACTTGAAACAGTCTAAATAGGGACCTGGAAGCAGCTAGACCTAGCCCATTTTCTCCAGCCCACTTCCACCCCCAAAGTTTTACCTTTCAGGCTAGACAGGAAAAGGAGCTTTCCTTTCTACACTTTGTTTTTTTAGCTAACTTGTATCATGGAGGTGAACGAGGGGGCGGCGAAGAGAGCGGGACGGGGCAGCAGCAGCAGCCCAGAAGCGTTACAGAGAGAGTGGCACGAAAGGGGAAAAAGGCGATGACTTGCGGCGGGCTCCGAGTGGCCCCGGGACCTCACCTCCTGGATGCGTTTGCGGGCCCGCTGCAGCACTTCTTCGTAGCCCTTCTGCCGGAGCTCACTCAGGCTCTCGTAGTACTCTTCGGGGTCGTCCGTCTCGGTGAAAAGCACCTGGGAGAGGATCTTCCACCCGCAGGTATCCAGGCTGTGGCCCAGGTAAACCTGCAACTGGTAGCAGAGCTCATCCATCTCCTGCTCGGACAGCGGCGGGGCGCCGAAGAGCACCGTCCACATACCCGAGGGCTCCTCGGGGAAGACGGGCAGGCAGGGCTCCAGCTCCGAGTTCACCGAGCACAGCTGCTGGTGCACGGCCCGCAAGTCCTGGAAGGAGAAGAGGCCGGCCCAGCTGCACTCCTCCCCCGGGGAGTCGCCGTCCGCGCCCGCCTCGGAGCCCGACGAGAGCAGCGGGGACCCGGCCTCCTCCTTCCCCAGCTCCAGCACCTCCACCTCCTCCGCCGCAGCGCGCGGAGGCCGCCGCCCCGGACTGGCCCTCGGCCGCAGCGGGCTCTTCAGCGGCGCCTCCGCTCCAGCGGCGGCGCCCTTCTCCGGGCCGCGCGGCTGCGAGGCGCTCCTGGCCGGGCCGCCGTCGGCCGGGGTCCGCCGGCCGGGGGCCCTGTGCTCCGGGCCGCGCAGCTCCCGCGAGCCGCTGCGCTGCCGCTGCGCCGTGCGGTTGTGGCAGGTGATGGCGAACTTGCCCTCGATCTCGTTCCAGGCCACGATGAAGGCGAATTTGTGCTTCTCCCGCTCGAGGAAGGCGTGAGGCCTCACCGCCACCCAGTCCGCCTCCAGCGTCTCCTCCAGCGCGAAGGCGGACATGGTGCCCCGCGACGCGCCGGCTCGCCCCTCACCGGCCGCCTTCAGCCATCTTAGCCGAGAAAGATGCGCCGGCGCCCGAGCGGGGGGCGGAGGAAACCGGCGCGCGCGCGCGAGCGAGCGAGCTCGGCCGCGGCTGCCCAGCGCGCGCGACACTGACTTTAGCCGGCCCCGCCCCCGCCGCCGTGGTAACGTCCCGCGCCGCGCGGCCCCACCGAGCCGGAGCGCGGCAGACAATGCCGTCCCCGCAGGTACTTGGCGGTCACGTGGCCGGGAGCGGGCTCTGTTTACAAGCGCCGGCGCGGCAGCGTCTCGAGCTCACGCCGCCCGGCTCCCCCGGGCTGCTCGCTGGCCCCGCCCCCTCCGCCGCCGAGCATGCTCCTGTGACGTCACCTCCCCACACAGCGTCCCCGGACCAATGAGTGCGACAGCGCCGCTGACGTCACGTTCCGCCCAGGGGCGCGAGCAGCCGCCGCACGTGCGGCGCGCAGAGTCGCTGGGAGGGCGGGGGAAGGAGTCGGCTGGTCAGGGGAGCGGGCGGGGCATGCGCAGTGGGAGGAAAACAAAAGACAAGCGGCAGCTGGGGGAGTGACCGGCCTGTGCCGGCCGGGCCCTTCACGTGTCCCGCCTGGGGGATGTAACCGGAGCCCCGAGCCGCACCGCCGGGAATGCGCCATAAATCGGGCTGCTGCCTCCGGTAGGCTTCAAGCGTCCAAGCGCCGCCAGCTCTGGCCTAATGGGGGCAAGTCTCGGGAAGCGGAGGCGGGATCAGCGCCCTTCTTCCATCTCTGGGGCAGCTCCGCTTTCACCTTTCCAGGTGGCTGGATCTCCCGGTGCCTCGGGCACATGGTTTTGCGTCTCTTCCACTTCTTGGCACATTAACGCATCTTTCGTCGTCACAAATCGGGAATCCCAAAACTTCGTCAAGGGACTCTTCCTTCCCTTCAATTAGTTACTTCTCCCTGCATGAGGCAAGGGGCGCTCAATGGGACATGAAGACTTGAAAGAGAAACAGCTGACATTCAAATAATATGCAGATTAGATTCTGTGACAGCAGGGCTGGATCCTGACTATGGATTCTTTTCACATAATAACAGGTCATTTGACTTCACCCTCCTTTTGTGTGCTGTTTCCTAGAGTTTGAGTCCTTACAATGCTCTCATCTGCTGTTGCAGTATGATCTGATCCCATGTCTTTCACTCCCCTGCATTTATTCTCATCCCATTCTGTAAGTTCTCCCTCTTCAAAGTATCTGACAAAGTGGAATTTTCTCCCGTGAAAGCTCATGCGATAAACAAATCTGTTAGTTTTTAATTGCCACAAGACTCCATCCTGCTGTGTCACTTTCTCCTCCCTTGTCCTAATTCTCACACAGTGATTTCCTTAACACCTGCTCTGCACACCCCCTGAATTTCCCAACACCCCCCTGTTTATCAGCTAGTAACCCTGTTATACCAAATTAGAGAGTAGACTAACACACCTCCAAATTTACCCTACTCCCACCCCATTTCAAGTACTGGGAAGAATACTGTGTCACAATTCCTTTCATTTCCCAAATTGCTTCCCTCATTTTCAGAAAGGACACACCTAAAATGTAGCTTTCAGTTTCAGTCACCAAGCCCAGAAGTTCCCAATTTTCAAGCATCTGGGGGAGTGGGATTTTTCTCCTACGAAAGCTCATGAAGTAAACAAACCTTTAAAAGTGGCACCAGACTCCTTGTTTGTTTGGCAAGGTCAGAAAGGATTTAATTGGGACTGAAGGACTTGAAGTTGCATGCTGCAATAATGAAGCCATATTCATGAATGGTGAGTGCAGTTTGCCTGGAATGTTGTATTCTTTACATGCCCCAAATTCATTCTTTCCTGAAGAAATGGGAAAGGGTGGGTGTTCTGGGTGAGTTATTTTATTTGCTTATACGTCCTTGTGATACCTGAAGTTAAAAACAAACAGCTGTTAACAGTGACTGAAACAAATAAAGCCTCCCCCCTAGTTGCTAGTAATCCCTCCCATCTTTCTGACTAGAGATTGAATAAATCTGTCTTGCATGACATACTAAAATCATCAAACTGAGGTGTTGGAATACTTCAAAAGGATGATCTCCACAGTCAAGGGACCTCCACCAAGAAGGCTCACTGTCACCCTGCCTCCAGGAGTTCATGCCTGTGAATATATAGCAAAACCATTTTGATAGATTGCCACCTTTGTGATGAGATTTGGGGCAAAAGAAATCTCTAAGGTCTTTCCATGCTCCAGAGACCAAGCTAAGTCAAGTCTTTGGTGGTTTTATGGATGATATCTAGCTGTAAACTGAGAGCACTAAGGTATCACAATTATGTGTTGATATTTGCCTATCTGTCTAAAGGTGGGTATTTGCATCGACTGAAGCTTTAAGTGGTCTTCAGAAGTAACTCCAGCTACAGTATAAACTATATCCATACTGGACTATTACACTGTAAGGCCCACATCAGAAGGGGGATAACTAGTGACCTATAGTTCTGCTTCTCTTTCATCTGACTGCCTGCCTGCTCTTGACTCTCAGTTCCTTAGTATAAGACTGGCTGAAATCTCCCTACCTTTCAAAAATTTCTAGCACTGAAAATTCACAATCAGTCTGAAACCAACTGCCTACAGCCATGGTGCCTTTAGGCTGTGCCATTTCATTTCCTGGATGAGTGGGAAACAGAATTCTCCATAAATACTAAAAGTAACAATAATAATGCAGGCCCCTAAATATTTATGTGATAATGCTAGACAGCCAGAGAAAAAGCAGTCATTGAAAAATGTTACCTCCTCTTCAGATCTAGAAAGAGGTATGTGAGTAAGAATCCTTTCTCAAACAAGATTGTCAGAGAAGTAGAATAAGTAAAATGATCCCTAAGAGTCTTTAAAAAAAAATTCCTGTTTTTGGAAACTTCTGCATTTGAGGAGAGCCTCTGGAAACCCGAATGTTTTACAAACATGGAGGAACAAAGATACTATACAAAGCTTTTTCATATACCCTGGAAAATTGTGGGGAACTCTTGAATGCCAAAACTTAGAGCTGATGGGAGAGGCAAGTGCAATGTTAGCTCAGTGGCAAAGAGCTGGAGACAGGACCGTTTGTATGATCCTTCGGCTGAGAATGATGCAACTTTTGTATTCTAAAGCAGGTATACAGGAGGAAATGAATTTGTTTGCATTAGACCAGGTACATGCAGAGTGGCCTGGAGAATTTGATTATATCAAATATATAAGCTGGCAAGGAAGAACATCATCTCAGAGAAAAACCAGTTCAAAAAGGTGAGTAGTCTAATAAAAGATAACCTACATTATAGGTAGAAGTTAAATGTCAAAGAAATAAAAGAGCTATGAATCAAACATAGCTTCCAAAAAATGTCAGTGTGTAGTACATACCAGTAAATACATCCAGTCTTTCTACTAGTATTAAGGACAACAAAACTGTGAAATCTACTATGATTCCTGATGAATATAGTGCTGAGGACTTGCACAGAGAGGGATGTACTCCGCCCCCATAAATAAATAAATAAATAAATTCAAGATTGGCCCCAAAGGCCATACCGAGGGTCTGTTATATTGTATCCAACCATCTACTGTAGCTAAAAGAATTTATGCTGATCAATACTGTCTCATTGTTCCCTTATGTACTCTGCTGGTCTCATTGTTTCCATCTGTTGACTCTTGTTTTATACTTAGATTGTAAGCTCTTGTTGGCAGGGACTATCCTGCATTTGTAGAGCATGTAGCAGAGTGGGGTCTTGGTTCCTGACTGGAGCAGGAATTATGATGCTATGATAATACAAATAATTAATAATCCTCATCATCCCAAAGCCAGCTAAAGATGGCACTTTGAGCTACTGCTATTACCTATGAATCTATGAGCAATGAATAAGAACCTGAGCTGCAAGTGAGTTAGAAGATAGGTTTATTATCTCATTGTGACTTGGGGAAATAACTTCCATGGGTTCCTCAATATGCTTTTACCTGCGCGCCAGTACCATCTACATCGTATCCAGATTGAGCCCATTCCAGCTAGTTTTCGGACAGGATCCTAATTCATCCAGGCAGTGGAAAGCAAGAAAACTGCAGAATCCAGGCTCAATGAAGAGACATAAAGTGGAGTATTATCATCATGTTAGTATGTTAGAATGTTAGTACAGTTCAAATATTTCACAGTCTCCACCAGCAGCCTATTATACAGCAAATGGTGAACAGGGGTGGTGGCAGGTTGAAATCCCATGTGTGTGGCCTACAGGAAGATGAACATCTGCCTATCACTAATCTCTGAAACGTCCCTGAAGTGAGGAATGTGAACCACTGTACAGGATCTCACCTACTCTTGGATAAATCATTTTCTGTCTACTAATGCCATGAGCAGCAGAAACATTCTTTAAAATGTTTGCTTAAGCATTCCTATTTCCTAATTTCTGACTCCTACAGAAAGAAAAATGCTTAACCATAATTACATCCTCTTGAATAGAATCCAAATGTTCAGATGCTTTGAATAAGCTAGTTCTAGAGCTAAGTCTTTTAAAGAAACTCAAGTTCCATCACATTCTAAGAAGCCTAGTTTGTTGGGAGAATTTAAATAAGTTTCAAAGAATTCCAGACACATGCTGTCGTAATGTGGTTTCTGTCCATTTTGTCACATGCTATGAGTATACTGACAGTGGCAAATTCACTGCCATCAGTGCCCTTTTCTGGGTTCAATTGAGTGGTCTGTCAAGCCATGCTCAATCAGTCTACCACAGCGGTGGCCAAAGTGCAGCTCACGGGCCGCATGCTGTTGTAATAATATACTGAAAATATATAACTATATTGTGTATAGTGCAAAAAGAACAGGTTTTGGAATTTTGCAGCCCATGCGCCTACACCAATCAGGCTCTGCAGGCCCCATGTACAACAACTTTGGGCACTCCTGGACTACAGCCTGACACTGTAACTCCAGCCCTGTAACTGGACTAGTGCTAAATCAACTGGACAGCATTTCCAGTCACTTTAGGGCAGCATGTAGAGGGAGATAAGTCAGAGTTAGTAAGGCTACGGGAGATACGCAAGGTATTTTACGTGCCTTGCGTATCTTGTGTCGACAGCCTCCAAAAAGTGGGGCAGCTGTAGACTAGGGCTAAGTCTACCAGTTATGCTACTGTAGTAAGGGAGCTAGTCAATGAAATGGTGTGAAGCCCTGTCACACTGAGGGTATTGTTTTTTAAATTGCCTGTTTTGAAGAATTGTTATTAAGTTTTGCTTGATGATTGTTTTACAACAATTTTGAATTGGTTTGTGTTGCTAATATGCTAATAATAAATTGCAATGCAAGTAAGGTAAAATGCAAATTTCCATCTACTGTTTGTAGAATCTTTTGTAGAATTTAGCAACTTTTCTAGAGATGTGCCTCCACAAAGTGAGGCAAGGCAGTTGATTGCATAAAGTGTTTTTTGTCAGTGTGCTAGTTTACTGCATATAGATAACATTTTTTACAGAACCACTTTGATATATCCACTCATGGCACATCTTTAAACTCTATCAATGATTTCCAGGACTTTTTATGTACCTATTTTATCATGCCCACTACTGTTTGCTGGTAGCAGAGACTTTTGGTTAAAAGATTGCATAGGCTTAAAGAAAGAAGTTGATATTGTCAGCATTCGAAATTCTGAAGAATCCTTCTTTGGAAGCCTGGATGAGGTATGAAAATTAAATCTGTTAAATTTAGACACAACACAGGAATGGAAAAAGATGAGGATATAATTTGAATTAAATCAGTCACAGTGAAAGTGTAATACTTAAGAAGTAATCGTTTTCTTCTGTGGTAAACCAAAACTAAATCATAATGAGAGACACAACTGGTACAGTCCATGCTGAAGGGGATGCAGAGCTGTAGGTCTGCAGGAGGCAGCCCTCTGCTATATTCATTCGTGTGTGTACTGTCCTACTGACTGGTGGTCACGCTTCGTAGGCTAGCTGAGTCCAGAACCATAGTGCTTTCCACTCCATTTGGTGGTTCACAGATCAGTCCTTGCACTCACCCATGCGCAGTAACTGCTGTTCCAACAGGCTGTTCACTCAAGATGTGCATGGGGTGGGAGAGGCCATGTAAAAGCCAGCCACCATCTGACTGTCCGTGATTTGTGAACAGAATGCCTTCAGACATCGCAAAGACACTAGCCTTTGAGGACTACGGCAAGTATGAAGTTTAAAAAATAACTAATTATGAGTTTAAGTGCAAAAAGTAAGAATGTTTCTTCATGCTTATGTATTTTATAACTGAACAAATCTAATTTCACCAGACAGTCCCATGGAAATTCATGTTTGGTTTGATATCAGGAATGAGAAATCAGACCCTAAATTAGTTAGATTCCACAAAATAGTTTTATAAAGAAAATGTCTCCTCAGCCATAACAATGGCATGTCTTACAATTCTGTAACACCAAGATTTTAATGGAGCACAGGAACACATTCAAGAAAAGGAAACAATACAGTTAGCCACAACCATAAGTTCACAATCAGTCAAGGACAATTTTGAAAAAGGGAAACCCACAAACCACAAAGAAGATCATTCAAATATAAGCCTCAAAATAACCACATACATTTTTTTAGGTGGAAGTTATAGCTCCTGTACCAATTAATAAAATATACTCACAATCTGATCTCCATGCTGTGCAGAAGTTTACTCTAAAATTCTCAGAAAGTAAATATATCCTTGGATGTTCCAGACCATCCCCTCTTCCTGCTAAAATCATTTTTGGAGCAGGGAGAGTGGATATAAAGCTGTTTCTGTCGGAAGTGGCTGTATTCCACCAGGACATACACTCATAATATAAATGTTTTGTTTAATGATTGTGCCTGATGCCAGTGTAATTTGCCATGACCAATCATCACCATCACAGCCCTAACGAGGATGCATTTCCTAGTGAGTGAAGAAGGCTACAATATGAAAACTTTGTGTGGATGTCTGCTCACCAGCATCGGTTTTGGGTCCTCTGAAAAATATCACTTCCAGCTGGGAGGAGGAATAAGATGTGGAAAGTGAAGGATTTTACCTAATGAAAGATAAATGGGTTAATTGCAAGTGACTGATTATTCAGGTATATTGGTAACGTACATAGATCCTCACTCTTAAGTGTGTATGTACCCTCTACACTGAAACTAGGATTTCATATCAAGTCACAACTTGAAACCATGCACATGCTTCTACCCTCTTCTAAATATTTGGATTTATTAAAACATGAGGAGCTGCAGGCTTGAGCCTCTTCAGTTCCTTCCAGCTAATAAGAATCCATATACTTAAACTCTTAAGAAGTGGAGACAGAAGATGAGAAGTGTGGATCTAGGCTGACAACTTACTGGAAGAACTGCACACACTTTTCTTCTTTTCCTCTCTTGGAAGATTAACTAGCAGTAGCAGCACTCTTAAGAGATGGATCTGAACAACTAGTTAAAGAAAAAACTGAAGAACCGTTCTCCCACATTAAGCATTAGATCTAGAAGCTGAGTCACAAGAATAACCGCGAGTAAATACGTGAGAAGCGTGTAAGGGAAATTGTATGTAATCTCTTCTGTAGGACGGTGAGAAAGGTGCTGAAGTGTAGGCTTCGTTGGAGCCGTGGGTTGCTATGGTAGTGGGGTCGTTTCTCTGGCAAGTCATGTATCTAAGTTTCTTTAACAAGTGGCCTAGAGTTGATAGTTAAAGTGTGTTATCTCCCCTTTCTCATGCTTTTTCTCCTGACCATCTGGACAAGGAATGTAAGCTAGACTGTCCCATCTTTGTTCTAACTGAAAAGGGAGTATTACCTCCTATCTCCTGCTCACCCTTCTTGGCACCATAGCCTCACAAGAATGTAAGGTCAGCATCTCTAGGCAGAAATTAATGAGTTTGCAGGTACTGCGGCTGCCCAGGATAATGCAAATGATGTCAACAGTAACCAGAGGTGGGGATAATTATATGCATTCTTTAATCATTAATATGTATTTAATAATGTTAATGTAACCATATAAGGGTCTCTAAAACATTGTCAATCATGTAAGCATTATCATAGCATTATCATACTGTACTGGATAAAAGTGTTGTGATGATGCCCCTCGGGGCTCTCTCTTGCACTCAAGTTGTTGGGGGGGCCTGCTCAGAGGGGCTAGCACTTCTTTGCTGCCCTCTGATGCAGTTCCTTTTGTTATTCAGCTGAATAATAAATCCTGAACCACACCTCGTTCTCTGTTAATTTGAGTCTCAGCTGGGAACGGGCCTTCATCACTGGGGAGGATCGGTGGTCTCTCTTTCCAGGTTGAGAGCCCTGATTAATTTGTCCCCCACAAGTGCCAGATAGCAGCTTTGTGAATCTCAGTAATAGAGAAAGATCTGAAATGAGCTGTAAAGGCCATGGTGTGTGAAGAAAACATACAAGAAAAATAAAGTTCTATATATGTAGATAATTCATAGAAATATATGTCAACAGATGATACTCCAGACTATGGATCTTAGTTTTTAGGTTTTGGAGGATCAGTAAGTTGTTGAACACTGCAAATAGCTTCCTATGCTCAACTTTTTGCATTCAGGTCTGTGGACGAATGTGAGATCTGTATTTTTTATTAATATAATGTGTACTTCTATTTGACTAGTATTATGATATCTGTTACATGCTGGAAAGTATTAACTCAGTCCTGAATAGTTTTATTCACCTTCAGAAGGACAGTGGCTGTAGATAATACAGTCCATGGCACCAGTGTCAACTCCTTTTAAGGTTCATCCCTACCTTCTCTGATGAACAGTCTGTTTGATAACCCAGTATAAGAGTAGGCTTTCAAGTGGGAAGAATGAAACAAAGGATTTGTGAGGAATTACAAGCTTCATTCCTCAATCTCAGAGAGTCAGAGTCAGTGACTGCTGAAAAGACACACTCCTCTGCAAGGTGTTGGGATATCAGGGCTCAAATAGACCTACCTAAGTCTTGATGGGAATGCTAAACTTAAGGTAGGTAATGACACTTCCAGATCTTTTTGTTGTTTTAATCCTTTTTCTTTGTTGGTTATGTTCCTGTGGATAAATTAAAAATGCTTTGTTTTGAAGTATCTGTTTGGAGTCCCTGTGTTTGCCTACTATTTATTGCTCCAGGAAGGAAATTTGTAGTTCTAGCCAAACCCAGCTGGATTGACTGAAAAGAGACAGTTGGTAAACAGGGGTGCTGAAATCTGGGGACCCAACCTAAAGATGGGATAGATTTCCACGCTGAGAGATGTGCAGGTGGTTGGTCTGTCAGTTGAAAGGGCTGTTCATGGAAAGCCTGGGGGGGGGGGTTCAAACGAATGGCTTACCCTGAAATCCTGAGAGCTGTTAACACTGTAAACCTAATCAGATATATTCTAGAAGTGATGTGTCTGCAATGTCATACCAGATCTTTATTCAAACTTGGGTTATTTGAACTGTTTTTTCTGCAGAGACTTCTCTGGGGCAGGTATAATAGGGACACAAAACCAGCGATTTCTTTAACCCAGTTCAACAAGTTAGGGAAACAAACAAGGAGTCCTGTGGCACTTAAAAACTAACAAATTTGTACATTGCATGAGCTTGCTTGGGAGACAATTCCCCTTTGCCAGATGCTTTGCAGATGAGGGAGCTTATAAGTGGAAGCATGCCAGTAGAAAGTCTGTGGGTTACACTGAGAGGGGAAAGCAACAAGGGGGATGTTGTTGTGGGTGTCTGCTATAGACCACCAGACCAGAAGCAGGAGGTGGATGAGGTGTTCTATGGACAACTAGCGGAAGCTTCTAGATCACAGGCCCTGGTGCTGATGGGGGACTTCAATTACCCTGACATCTGCTGGGAGGCCAATACAGCAGTGCATGGGCAATCCAGGAAATTTTTAGAGAGTGTTGGGGACAACTTTCTAGTACAAATGCTAGAGGAACCAACTAGGGACCTTGCACCGCTCAACCTGCTGCTCACAAACAGGGAAGAATTGATCAGGGACGTAGAGGTAAATGACAAGCTAGGCAGTAGTGACCATGACATGGTTGAGCTCAGGATCCTGATTAAAGGAAGGAAGGAAAGAAGCAAAACACAAACCCTGAATTTCAAAAAAAGCAGATTTTGGCTCCTTCAGGGAACTGATGGGCAGGATCCCTTGGGAAGCTAATCTGAAGGGGAAAGGAGTCCAAGAGAGTTGGTTATATTTTAAAGAAACCCTGCTAAGGGCACAGAAAGTTGCCATTCCAATTAGGAGAAAGAACAAACATGCTCTGAGCTTAAACATAAAAAGGAAGCTTACAGGAAGTGGAAGTTTGGTCAGATGACCAAGGAGGCATATAAAGATATTGCTAGGGACTGCAGAGAGAAAATCAGAAAGGCCAAAGGACAAATGGAGTGGCAGCTAGCGAGGGATGTAAAGGATAACAAGAAGGGGTTCTACAAATATGTTAATAACAAGAAGAGGATCAGGGATGGTGTAGGCCCCTTGCTGAATAGGGCAGGCAAACTTGAGACAGAAGATGAGGAAAAAGCTGAAGTGCTCAGTGCATTTTTTGCTTCAGTTTTCACAGGCAGGGTCAGCTCCCAGCCCACTACCATGGGCGTGGCAGATGGGAGAGAAGAAGACAGGCCCTTGGTGATGGAAGGTCAGGTTAGGGACTGCTTAAAGAAGCTGGATGTGCACAAGTGCTTGGGGCCGGACGAACTGCATCCAAGGGTGCTAAGGGAATTGGCCGATGAGATAGCAGCACCACTGGCCGTTATCTTTCAAAACTCATGGAGAACGGGGGAGGTGCCAGAGGACTGGAAAAAAGCAAATGTAGTACCTATTTTCAAGAAAGGGAAAAAGGAGGATCTGGGGAATTACAGACCTGTCAGCCTCACCTCAATCCCTGGAAAAATTATGGAGCAGATTCTCAAAGAATCCATCCTCAAACACTTAGGCTGTGTTCACACAGCACTTTTGTTTCGAAACAACCTCGTTGTTTCGAAACAAAAAAAAACCATGTTCACACGACGCACCATTGTTTCGAAACAACAGGAACCCGTTGTTTTGAAACAAGGGCGTTGTTTCGAAACAAGTTAAACCCCATTTGGGGTCGAAACAACCTTGTTTCGAAACACTTGTTTCAAAACAACGCGTGTGAACATGTTGTTTCGGAACAAGACATTCCGAAACAACATTTAAAGGGCTGCCCCCTCAGCACCCTGGCCAGGGAACACTCAGCACCCTGGCCAGGGTGCTGAGGGGTGTCCCCTGGCCAGCAGGCACCGGCGGGGTTCAGCGCAGCCCGGCGCTGAACCCCGCTGGTGCCTGCAAAGGGGGGCTGCAGGCACCAGGGGGTTTCAGCGCTGCACCCAGCTCTGCAGGCATGGGCGGGGAGCAGCGCTGGGCACCGCTGCAGCCCACCGATGCCTGCAGCCCCGGAGGAAGCGAAATAGCAGGTTCTCAGTGTGAAACTGCTATTTCGTTTCCCGTTTTTTTCTTATTTCGAAATGACTTTTTTGCTAATTCGAAGTAAGTCATTTCGAAATAAGGTGTTATTTCGAAACAAGTTGTTTCGAAACAAGTTGTTTCGAAATAACCATGTCTGTGTGAACACAGCCTTAGAGGAAAATAAAGTGATCAGGAACAGTCAGCATGGATTCACCAAGGGTAAATCATGCCTGACCAATCTCATTTCCTTCTATGATCAGATGACTGGTTTTCTGGATGCAGGAAGAACCATTGATGTGATATACCTTGATTTTAGCAAGGCTTTTGATACAGCTTCCCACAGCATTCTCATTGGGAAATTAAGGAAAAATGGGTTGGATAGGTGGACTATAAGGTGGATAGAAAACTGGCTAGATCAACGGTTTCAGCATGTAGGAATCAATGGATCCATGTCTAGCTGGCAACCAGTCACCAGTGGTGTGCCCCAGGGGTCGTCCTGGGTCCAGTTCAGTTCAACATTTTCATCAATGATTTGGATGATGGAATAGACTGCTTTCTCAGTAAGTTTGCGGATGACACCAAGCTGGGGGGAACAGTAGACATGTTGGAGGGCAAGGACAGGATTCAGTGAGACCTAGATAAATTGGAACAGTGGGTCAATAAAAATCTTATGAGGTTCAATAAGGACAAGTGTAAAATCCTGCACATGGGACGAAAAACCCCATGCACCGCTACAGGCTGGGAAACATTCAGCTAAGTAGCAGCAGTGTAGAAAAGGACCTGGGGGTCATGGTGGATGGGAAGCTTGATATGAGTCAGCAGTGTGCTCTTGCTGCCAAAAAGGCCAATGGCATACTGGGCTGCAGCAAAAGAAGTATTACCAGCAGATCAAGGGATGTGATCATTCCCCTCTATTCTGCACTGGTGAGGTCACATCTAGAATCCTGTGTTCAGTTTTGGGCTCCCCACTACAAAAAGGACAGGGACATGCTAGAGAGAGTTCAGTGGGGGGCAACCAAAATGATTAAAGGACTGGAGGACAAGCCCTATGAGGAAAGACTGAAAGCATTAGGCTTATTTAGTCTGCAGAAGAGAAGATTGAGGGGGGATTTGATAGCAACCTTCAACTACTTGAAGGGATGCTCTAAGGGGGATGGAGCTCGACTGTTCTTGGTAGTAACAGAGGACAGAACGAGGAGCAATGGTCTCAAGTTGTGGTTAGGGAGGTCGAGGCTGGATATTAGAAAAAACCTTTTTACTAGGAGAGTGGTAAAGCCTTGGAATGAGCTGCCGAGGGAGGTGGTGAAATCTCCATCTTTGGAGGTGTTTAAGGCCCGGCTGGACAAAACCATGACTGGGATGGTTTAGTGGGAGTGGCCCTGCCTCTGGCAGGGGGTTGGACTAGATGACCTATGAGGTCCCTTCCAGCCCTATGATTCTAATGGAAGGAAATAAATGCAAGGAAGTGTAACTCATAGGAACAGGTCACACTGTAACAGCAAATCAAAGCAGTTGTAAGGATTCAAACACTGGGGAACAGCATACAGAGGAAGATGAGGTCAAATCACCTGTTGTAATGAGAAAAATCCATGCAATAAAATTTGCAATAAATTTGATCTCAGCAGCTTTTCTTTGAAGCCTTGATCTGGTATTCATCTGTCTGAGCACTGCAATTGGTAAATCCTCACTGCAGTGATCAGGAAGATTAAAATGCTGACCCACTGATTTTAGAATGTTGTGATTTCTGATGTCAGATTTGTGCCCATTTATTCTTTTGTGCAGAGACTGGCCTGTTTGTCCAATATACAGGCAGAGGGGCATTTCTGGCATATGATGGCATAAATCACATTGGTGGATGAGCAGGTGAATGAGCCTTTGATGGACTAGCTGGTTTTAATAGGTCCTATAATAGTGTCTTTTGTGCAGATATGTGGGCAAAGTTGGCAGCATAGTTTGTTGCACGGATATGCATCAGCTTTAATGTCTCCATTGTTATGTCTATAGTTGCTGCTAAGCATCTGCTTAATGTTGGGGGTCTGTCTATAAGCTAGGAGTGTGACAGGCTGCTCCCCTGATCGCGTCCTTTGTGCTGCTGTGACCACCATTCATTCCTCGGGGGCTGTGGGGCCAAGGGTAATCGGCCTGTGGGGCCCCTACCCAGCTGCCTCCAGCAGAGGCAGGCCCCACACCCCCACCTTTCCCCTGAGCCATTCTCCCACCAGCCCCTAGGGAGGAACAGCCAGCCAAAGGGAGGGGCAAGAGAGCAGAGCACGGCCTCTCGGCTGGCCTGCCCCACCCCGGGCCAGCAGTTCCCTTTCCTGGAGGTGGGGTGAGCTGGTCCACAGCAAAGGCTGGCTCCGTGCTGCACCCTGCCCCCCCCCCGCTGCCTTTGGCTCCACACCGAAAGCAGCAGGGAAGGGGCAGTGGTGTGGGCCCTGCATTGCCCTGCTCACGGCAGGACAGCACGGGGCCCACAGAACCACAGGGTCAGGGCAATTGCTATTCTCAGCCCCCTGCCAAAAGGATGGTTCTGGCTGTGACCTCCTAATATCCACTCCTGAACCCCGATTCACCCTGCTTTGCCAAGTGCCTACTCACTTCTGAGTCAGTCCACTCCAGCCTCTAACTTGCAGTCAGTCCAAAGCAGTAGGCGGTGGCTACTCAACAAGGACAGTCCCCCCAGCAAGCACCCCAAGCCCCAGGTACTACCCAGGAGCCACTGTCTACAGAAATTGGGAACCGCTCCCACCCACTGTATATTCAGGTCCTTCCATTTAACAAATAAATGGATTGTGCCTTCCCCTCTTCACTCACATCCTCTAAAGACCACACAGCTTTAGATAAAACAACTACTAGTTTACTGATCAGATTACAATTCTAAGTGAGTATATGGCCAATCATGGCAGAATCACACTATAAATGAGTCAGGAGACACCACAAGAAAATAAAAGGTAAAACACACATAGTACCCAAATATTTCTAGTTAAACTGACCGTATAGTTCAAGTTCCTGCTCAAGGTGTTTGGCTGTAAGATGTTTGTACAACCAGTCTCTGCCTGGAGTCAGGCAGGGCCTAGATCTTGCTTGAGGTTGTTTCAAGATGGAGAATCTTAGCTAAAAGCCTCAAATCTTTCTGTGTGTTTTTCTTTTGTTGCAAAATCCCTTCTACCCCTCCCCCCCACACCTTTTCCAGGTGTTTGCTTGCTCACTGCTGTTGAGAGAGTTCTGTCTGGCCCCCTTCTCCTTTAGCAATGGAAAACATGTTACATGTCTGTGCACATGCATGAAGTTGTAGGTAACATGATATCATACTAATCATGTAGACTAGGTTATGAGCATCCATAAAGCAACACTGCATGGTGTAACTGGCAACAAATCATAACTCACAGCATACAAGTGAACAGGAAAATCATATAGAGCTTAACCCAGGGTTCACAGATTTGCGTCCAATGACAAGGAAAGGTCTGTCACCCAAGGCTTGAGAGGGTGAGGGATTGTCTTGTAGAATAGGCTGTAGATCCCTGAGGATGTGCTGTAGAGGTCTGACTTTGGGGTTGTAGGTGATGACTAGTGGTGTTCTCTTGTTTTCTTTCTTGGGCTTCTCCTGTAGTTGTGATTTGATCGGATGTTCCCCTGTATGCTCTTCCCCCGTGTTTGAATCTTTATACTGCTTTGATTTGCTGTTACAGTGTGACCTGTTCCCATGACTTACATTTCTCTGCCTTTATTTCCTTGCATTCTGTAAGTTCCCACAACTTCAAAGGGTCTGACGAAGTGGGATTTTCTCCCATGAAAGGTCATGCAATAAATAAATTTGTTAGTCTTTGAATGCCACAGGACTCCTTGTTTGTTTTACTGAATTAGACTAACACAGCTGCCCCTTTGGAACTTAGTCAAGGAACTATCACTTTTTCCTTCTTTAGACAAAATTGTTGACATTTGGTGTTCACTCTTTTTGCAAAAAGGTCTCTTTGAGGTATTCCATGTTTGCAACAAAGGAATAGACTGTAAGGCCCTTGAAGTACAATTTGTACTGGATATTGTAATTACTGCTCAAATGATCTGCTAGAATACTGACTGCCCAGAAGATAGGCAGCTGTATGTGTTACAGTGATGAATATGCTGTTTCCATAGGCAGCAGAGGTGGCTTTAGGTTTTCTGGGGCCCTAGGCAAAGGGCCACTGTGGGGGCCCCTAGAAGAACTAAACTCACATAATAAAAAGCATAGCATTTTTATTCGCTTTAAGACTTTGGACAGTGAACTGGATTGCTTCCATATTGCCTATTCAACAGCCAACTTTTTCCCCCCCTCTTTCAGCACCTGATATGTACTTCCTTTTATTACCCAACTCATCTGTCATTGAAACCCCCATACACTCATGCTTATTCTTTATTATTAATAATCTCTTTCTGGTTGAACCTCACAATACAATCCTGAAAATGAAATGAGTGTCACAACACCACATCAGAGCAACCACATTTCCCACATATAAAATTTCGTGGAAAAACCACAACAACAACAAAATCAAATTTGATAAAATGTCAACCCATTTGTGTAAAAAACAATTCTACCAAGTTAGCAGAAACCATCCCAAAATGCAAATTCCTCAATATCACAAATGTTGTGCAAGGGCTAGCAATGTCATGAACGAGGAAATAAAAGCTGCCTCCAGCCCTGAAGGAGGGTGGGGAGGAAGGGCAAGGCTGAGAGCTGTGACCCCCCTCTTCTAGCCCCCTAGAGCTCTAATTTGCTGTTGCAGCATGACCTGATCCCCTGTCTGACATTTCCCTGCATTTATTTTCATCCAATTCTGTATGTTCCCCCTCTGCAAAGCATCTGATGAAGTGGAATGTTCTCCCTTGAAAGCTCATGCGATAAATAAATCTGTTAGTTTTTAAACTGCCACAAGACTCCTTGCTTTTTTTGCTTTACTAGACTAACACGGCTGCCCCTTTGGAATTTAACAAGAGCACTGTAGCTTAAGCCTCCCTCCTTACGTCCTCTGGAGCCCCCACAACCCCAAATGCTCTCCTCTCCCCTGGCCCTGCAGCTCAGTCACCCCAGCTTAGGTGCAGTCAGGACTTCTAAATTCCCTGACCTACCAGGCTGTGGGATATCATAAGAAAGGGACAGTGGGAGCCAGGGGGACTCCTAGAACTGAGGGTGAGGGGTGTGTGAGCTATCAGCTGCTGGAGAGAACATGCTCGTGCGGTGGTTCCCTCATGCCTGCTTCAGGGCTGAAACTGCTTCCAGCCCTGAAGAAGCTAGAGAGGAGGGGAGAGCTGGGGGCTGAGACCATCCTCCTCTCCCTCAATGTCTGAAATAGCCACTGCTGCCCAGGGAAGCAGAGGGGAAAATACCTGCTGAATCCTCAAATATGACTTCACATTAAAAAAAAAATCAAAAGCAGGACTAGTACTTTTTTACCAGTAGGAACCATCTATATTAACACTGCTGCCCCTGCAAAAATACATAACTCCCTCAGACTGCCTGATCCTGTGCATGGTGCTCAGTGCTAAGAGGAGGGGGTGGGAGGAGAGTGAGTAAAGCCTGCATATCCACTGATCCTCCCCTGCCCCACTGATACAGACCCCTTCTTCAGGGCAGTTTGGAGATGGTACCAGGACTCCTCCTGCCTTGTGCGGGGGCGGACGGGGGATGTAAAGTTGGCCCCCAGGCGCCAGAGACTCCTGGTAGCCCACTGTGTTCTGAGTCCCTTTAATAGCTGGTCATCAGTGGAAGAATTATGCATGTTTCCATTACTTAACCCTAATGTTTCCAGCATTCAGCACATCACCACACCTGCTTTTTTAGTATTAGCATTCTTTCTCAGTATGGCTGCCCTCCACCCACTTGGCCCTGCTGCCAGCACCAATCTCCTTCCCTGCAGCCCTGGCTAGCTTGTCCCCTCCATCCACCCCTGGCAACTGTGACATGGTGGGTCTAGGTCTGTCTATCAGCTATTTCTGTGGACCCCATCACTGTAGTATTTTGAGCACCTCACATTCCTTAATGCATTTATTCTCACCTAGACCTCTGAGGCAGGGCAGTGCTTCTATTCCCAGTGCACAGTAACAGATGGCTGGGGAACTGAGGCATGGAGTGACTAAATGAGTTGCCCAAAGATGCAGGAGAGATAGCAGAGCTGAATGCAATGGGACTGTTTACTTATTTAAAGCCCCCTAGTTACCCTTCCCCAAGCTCCCAAACAGCTCCTGACCCTGTTATTTCTCCTTCCCAGCTTGACAGCCTCTCCACAGTGTACATTCACTTCAGTTGGCTCCCAATACAAACCTCTGCCCCTGGGCTTTTCCCCCTTCTTGCTCACTTGGCTCCCTATGGGTGCAACTCACCCCATCTCATCTGAATCTAAGTTGGATCCTCCACTTTTTTTAATCTTCAGGGTTTGGGTTTGTTTGTTTTTTTAAACTTTAGATTTATTTGCTCATTTAAAGCATAGGTGCAACTGCACTTACCCAGCCACTGAATGTTACAGGTAGCTGTTGGTTTGAGGAGATAAATGATTTTTTCAAACTGGGTTCGAAGGAGAAAAAAAAGTTTGAAAATCACTGCCTTTGATGGGTTGTTATTCATGGAAATATCCAAGAGCAGAGGGTCTGTGGCCCAGCACGGAGTCCCAAAGCATGGTTTGAATGTTACTGGGTAGCACTAGCAGACGCTGAATTTGAAGGCCATGGGCCTACTCAAGCTAGGTGTGACTCAAGGCAGAATTTGGCCTGTGCTGTATGAGGAGAGAGAGAAGAACAGAACCCAGCTACTTTCAGATCTGAGGAGGAGTGGCAGTGCGGTTACAAAAGGGAAAAAAAGTTATTTGTTATCTGAGCAAATTTGATATTGGAGAGGATGCTCAAGAGGTACTAGCTGAAATCCAGAATGCCCTTTCCGAGGTTAATTTCAGTTCTATTGTAACCCAAACTGAACAAACTCTATTTCTTCCATGCACTCTGCTTAATGTAAAACAATTCAACACACAAGAGAACAATTTCAAGCACAGAATAAATATTGGGTGCAGCATATGGAGTGTTCAGCAGATTTCAACTTTAAAAATAATATCACTGCTGATGAGGTTACACCAGTCCACCTGCTGCCTCAACCAACTGAGACAACTAAGTAGGGGCTGGAGACCCCATGCTTGTCCCAGGCTGACCCCACCACGGGAGGCCCCCCCTGGGGTCAGACTAGGCAGCTCCACCACCTGGGTGTGTGGTGAGCGAAGGAGACCCCAGGCCTGGCCAGCCCTGACACTTGGGCATGGAGTGAGGCCAGGAAACCCTGGGGCAGACAGGGTGGCACCGCACTGTGGGAGCGGGGTGAGGGAGGAACACCCTGGGTCGGCTTCCCAACCTCACCCCCTAAGCTGTGGGGGGCTCCCTGGCCAGGGCTACCTCACAGCAGCCTGTCCATGAACCTGAACCCCAGGGGCTGAGAAAAGACCCCTGGCTCACCAGCCCCCTGTTGGCCCGATCCTGGCCAGGAGAGAGGCTGAAGAACATCCCTTGTCCCAGCCCAGAGCTCAGGTGAGGGACTCCATTTCCAGCCAACCCATCCCTGGGGCCTAGAGGCCATGGAGCATCCCGCAGTCCCACCGGGGCCCAGAGGCCCCCCACCCAACCAGGGGCACAGGGAGCAACTCCTGACCCACTCAGGACCTGGAGACCATGTGGGGAAGCTCCTCACCCTACCTCTGCCCCCTGCCTGTCCAGGACCTCTCCAATCCCCCACCCCCTACCTGCCCTGCCTGTTCTGGGGGTGAAGCTGCTGCTGGGACTGCAGAGAGGAGCCCTTTGAATCTGGCTCTTTCTCTCTTCAGCCTCTCATACAGGCTGGAACAGCATGGAAGGGGAAGGGCAGCAGCAGCTGAGCCGGCTCTGGAAAAGTGCTGCTTGAGGAGGGGGACAGGGAGAGGGGTGGAGCAAGCCAGCCCAGAGGCTGAACTCTGCTCTTCGGCCCCGCCTATGGGCCAGCCCCCCCTCCATCTCTAGAGTGGAGCAGCCCGCCCGGGAAGCGGGGAGGGGGGAGCCCTGCCCCTGGGCTGGTTGTTCCTGCCTGGGGGTGGGGCAAGCCAGCAAGCAGGCAGCAGAGGCTACTTGTCTTAGCTTAAAGCAGGGAGCTGAGTGGTGCAGCTCCCCTGCTTTCACCGAGGGGGCTGTGCCTTCCACAGCTCAGGGCCCTAGGACTCCGCCTGCCTCGCCTACCCCAAAAGCGGCCTCTGATAGCTAGGCAGCCTTTTGGTAAAGTAGACTAAATGTCACCTTTAGTGTTCATTTAGTGCATAATCCTAGAATTGTATGTAAATACCTAAGATGTCTTTCTCTAGGTATAAAGGAGAAAAGTTTTGAATACTAGATTGGACACTAATTTATGCACCACCTGACTTCTGCAGGATTCCACAGATAACTGTATCATTATATTAACTGACTGAGCATAATAGCCTGTTGTAGAGGCAGCAACTGTCTAATTACAAAAGGATTTGCATGCTCAAATTTCTGACTGTATCTACCACAAACAGAGAATTGAGGACACGTTGCAGAATAGCCATCATTGACTCAGTTATCTGATTATAAATAGATATACTATCTATAATTAATAGTGTAAATTCCCCATCTTGAGTTTGGCAAATGGCATCTATTAAAGATAGTATATAACCTGGAACTTCCAAGATGAGGTAAAGTGTGTTTCTTGACTGAGATCCATCTTTGGTGCACATAGCTTTTAGAACTGCCTGTCAGTCAAGGAGCAGTGCATTCTTAGGTTCCTAGTCAAGATATCAGATTCAAGATGAGTGGCATTAAAACTCTTATTTTGGTATAGTGCAACTATCTAATTAAATTTAATTTAGTATTCTGTATCATCGATTTTTAACTTGCATATTTTGTTCAAAATGTAATTAATAGACAGTGCTATCACCTACATAGTGTGGTAAATTTACATGAATTGTAAGTGTTTGTACTACAAACTTTGCAAATTGCTCACCACAGTGTCTGTTACCATAAAAATCAAACAAAAAGCTGAAAAGTGTACTTTTAACTTTTCAAAAGCAATCGCTTTTCAAATAAATGATAGCAATCTATTCATGGAAGCGTTCTACTACCACCACAAACTATTAAATGGAAAACAATGGATTGCAAGATGATACAGATTCTGCTATGATAGTTTTTTTTAATCAAAACATTCCAGTGTTTTCTTTTTATTTGTACTATTCATCCTTTATACATCCTAGGGAAATCCTTAACCCTCGTTAAGGAACCTTATTGATCACTTAGTTTCTCAGGGGGCTCAGAATATGTAGAAGCAGAAGCACACTTGGATATTTTGAGTGGCTTGCCATTCTCACTTCAGATATTATTAAATCCCCAGAGCAGATACACAATAGCAAACTAAATGACAAGATATGTTTTATCCAATTACTAATCAGGAGTCCTACATCCAGCCTGTGATGTCTATGCAATAAGAGGGGAACTCTCTGAATGTGAAGGTCCTGTTACCTATTCCAATCAAATTATTGCCTCATAGTCCATATAGACCAACATATTGGAAAGGATACATGCAAGACACAGTGACCTTGCAAAATGCCAAGAGGGAATTTCAATGTCAATGTAGAAACCCAGCTAATTGTAGGACCTAAAATACAAGGCAGAAACATATTAGCCTTGCAGAATGTAGCTGGGAGCTTTGGCCGCGCTCTGAGCCTGAGCCAGCAAACTGGCCCGAACGCCCTCCCTGGCCAGACTGGGGAACTACAACCCTTAAGCCCCGGAAGTGGAGGGGCGGGGCCCGAACAGGAAGGGGAAGTATAAAAACCCAAGCCAGAAGCTTGGTTGGGGCTGAGCTCCTGGAGGGGAAGGTTGGCCTGGCCTGGCCTGCAGGGAGCTGGTGCAGAGCAGGCAGGCCTGAGCTTGCTGCAGGTTCACTAACCAGTCTGCTGAACAGGCTTACGGCCCACCTAGCCTCCCAGGACCGGGCGATTGGGAAGGGAACCTGGAGGCCACCGACTGGGGAGGCCATTTGAGGGCAGGCCAGTCCTCAAGGCGACAAGCGACCGCCAAGCCATACCCGGGGGAGGCCGAGGATCCCATAATCTACAGTCCCTGTGACCTGGAGGGGCTCCCTTTGGCAGATGAGGAAACCCCTGCTGAGTGTGGACCCCAGGACCTTGAGGAACTGCCCCTGGCTGAGGAGACTGATGGGTATGGACCCCAGGACCTTGAGGAACTGCCCCTCGCCGTGGACTCTGCAACCTACCCGGACCTACCTCTGATAGATGCAGAGGGATTTGGGGTGATCCCCCAGGCCAGCTATGAGGGGGACACGGAAGATGCCTACCACCTCTGGAAATAGGTACCCGGACCTGAGGAGGGGGTGGGTGGAGGAAGTGGCCTGGGGAGGGTAGTGAGTTTGGAAGGCCCTGTGCCAGCGTCTTACGGTTGGGGACCCTGCTGGCCCAGTGACTCTCCTCAGGGTCACTGGTAGGGCCCTGGGCTGAGACGCAGTGGAGCGGGTGGGCCTGTGTCTCCCTTCCCCCACCTCTCCTCCCGTGGAGCCTAACCAGTAGAGGCCCTACGGAAACCCCAAACCGCCCGGACTTTGTGTTGGCCCGCTCCGCCCGGGGGCTGGGGCTCCTGGACTTTGTGTTGGCCCGCCCCGCCCGGGGGCCGGGGCAACAGATTTTATAACAGGCTTGCTCAGTGAGGGCTCAAGCCAGGAACCAGTCCACACCCAGGAGGGCTGCCTTACCGGCTAACTTCCTCCTGCATTACCGACAGGAGGCGCCCTCCCGCCTGGCCAGTGGCGCCAAAGGCCTACACAGAATAATGAGAAAGATGCAGCTAATCTTTCACCCCACAACATTTCTTGATAGACTATGGAATATAATATAATATTAGACTTCAGTGATGAAAAAGGACATATCCATCTGGCAACCATGGAGTATTTTCTGTCTATTTAGAAATGCTGCTTCCACCTACTAAAACAAGTCCACAGACAAGCTAAGATGTATCTTTTCTCTTCCTAGCTTTCCAGAAGGAATAGTCACTGACAATATGCCATGTTTGGCATCTCAGAGTTCCAGGATTTTGGGATACAATTTAATTTGAATCAGCTGTCACTTCACATAAGAGAATAGATTTCCAGAGGGCAATGCACATTGGTAAGAGAATTCTGTTGAGTTACAGGGCAACCCCCTACACCAGTCTGTAGAGTAAGCACAACTCAGTTTATGGGTTGACAGATCAGAACCATGTGGCCAATTTCAAAGGCAAATCTTCATCTTAAGTGCTCTTACTTAAAGTATATGAGGCTGACACACCCACATCTAAAAGGTCTTAAGTTTTGTTCTTTAACCATTAGAGTAAGGCCTGAACTTTACCCAAGTATAAACCAGAAGTCCCAGTCCTCATCAAATTGATTCCAGGGAAATACTGGACAACGTTTGCTGTTGTCACTGGACGTTGCTGCATCCCAAGCTCCTACATATTTGAGACTGACCAAAGTGCACAGTAAAAGACAAACAGATGGCATCTTCATCTGATTCCATCTTCAGTTATATTGCTGTGTGACCCTAGTAGCAATGTACATTCCTGACCCCCTTGTTTCCTACCACATGCTCTTGGCTACCTCTTGCCATGACCAAGCTTCTAACTTGGAAATTTTACCTCAAAGGCACTCCTCTGTCTGCTTCTTTGTAATAAGAACATGTCCACAGGAGCAGATATCGTAATCTTTCTTCAAAGGCGGCTGCAGAAATCCTCATTTGTCACCGCTCCACTGTACCCTGAATTAGCAAACTTGTCATATATTATTAAAGTTAAAGCCTATGGGTATGTCCATACTTAGGTTTTAAATCAAAATAATGCTGGTTATTTTGATTTAAAAAAACATTTGGTCCACACCATGTTTTCTTGAATCAAAATGATGTGCTCCATCATTTCAATTCAAGAAAAGTTAGATCAATGCAATAAAACCAACTTTGAAATTGAAATGACCCACTGAATCAAAAGTCATTTCAAAACAATGTGGGGATGCCAGCTGGGCACAGGGGGATCACTGCTCTGGGGATGTTTTCTACCCCGCCACTGGCTCTCCTAAGGAGAGCCAGGCAGGGGATTGGGTGGCAACATGGCCCTGCTAGGGGGTCATGCTGCTACACCTCTCAGGGTGCCCCTCTCCTAAATTGAACAAGCATGTCCTGTGTCCAGACATGCTAGTTCAATTTTTTTTTTTTTTTTTTTTTGGTCTGGACCTGTTAAATTGATTTAGCTTGAATCAATATAATGACCTTTAGATCGATTCAGCTTAAATTGATTCAACTTGAATCAATTTTACAATGTGCGTGGACATAGCCTATAAGTGAACTCCAGTACTTATAATCTAGTACAATGGTTCTCAACCTTTTGTGGGTTACGACACACTTGGCAGCATATTGCAACTCTACAGGACACACTAGTCCGCTCCCTCCAGGCCAAGTCCAGCCATCTCCCCAGCGCTCGGTGACACACTTACTGCTGTGTGGTGACACAGTAATGTGTCCCGACACAGTGGTTGAGAACCACTGATCTAGAAGAGCTGCCTACTGTCCTTTTTAAGCCCTGGAAAGTCTTATTACACACCCTAGTATGGGCTTTTTTGCATGAGCTACAGAATCCAATGTTCACCCAGTCTGGTCTTATCACAATGATCTTGTCAGCCTAGACCTCTGTCATTTCCGATAAATTAGTCTCTGGCACATGGAGAGACCTCCCTTGGCAATTTCAGCCAGGCCAGATAAAACCACCTTCAGCTGAAAAATCCCCACACTACCTCTGCTAACAGCTCTTTGTGAGCTGATGACTCTTAGATAAACATTCTGGGGTGGCTCTGGGCAACCCAATGGGTCCTGAAAGAGTCTGTAGTGGTTTGAAACCTATTTTACTTCCCTCATACCTATATAAACACGGTGTGTGCCTGTAAGGTCTCCACGGGCCAGCCCAGAGGCCAGGCTCTGTTCTCCTGCCACTCCTCTGGGCCGGCTATTCTGCCCTGGGGGCAGAGAGGGCTGGCCCAGATGTCGGGCAAGAGAACAGAGCCCAGGCCCTGGACTGGCCTGCTCTGCCCCTGGGGGCAGAGTGGCTGGCTCAGGGGAGGGGTGTAAGTGCAAGTGCAAGTGCAAGGCCAGCCTCTGGGCTGGGCTGGCCTGGCCTGCCCCATCCTCCCCAGTGCAGGGAGGAGGTGCAGGGTGGCCCCCCCAGGCCATTGTCCTGAGCCCCATACCCTCCTAGGGACAGCCCTGTATATACTAGGTACCATGACACACCATATGCAATGTTCCCTCTGAAGTTTGGCGGCTTGTATGCAAAATTTTCAACCCATGTGCAGAATTTTTTCTGAATAAAATTTTTGTGCAAATTCACGTGATAGAAATTATTTAGAAGTATAGAATAATGAAAACATAATAAATTATTTAAAATTGTTTTTATTAATAATTTGAATGTATTCTGTGCTTGTGACATTGTCTCATCAATTCTTCAATACCGTTTGTCTGCCATTCTCGGTTTTCCAAAATGAATAAGAACATAAAGTGAAAGCAGCTAACTTGCCTCTTTTCTTTCATTTTGCACAGCAGCTCATTTTACAATTTAAAAAATATTGTCCTAAATTGTTTCTAGCCAGTTCAAATGTGCCCCTTATTTGTTTTACTTAATTGGTCACTATTAGTAATTTTAATCATGGTACACTATTTTCCTTCATTTTATTAGTGTTTGCTACATGTTTTTCCCCAATTTAGCCCTTCCCTAAGGAGCAACAGGCCAGAAGTTTAAAAAACCCAACACAGGACTAGAACCTATCACCCTGAAATTATAAGCCTGCTGATATGCTAACTGAGCTATGGAGGTTCTAGCTAGAAAAAAGTCTAGGAATAAAGGATAACTGTGTACTCCACTGCCCCTTGATTCCCCTCCCCCCCATAAACTGCTTTCTCTTTTTTTTTTTTTTTTTTTTTTTAAATATTCTACTTATCAGAAATAAAAAGCTGGACAATCACCTATTTTTAGAATGCCTGTGGGAGGAAGGACATGAAGGTAAAAAGGAGCCCTTGGATAGCTCAGGAATAGCGACCCTGTGCCTCCGACAGCCGATCCTCAGCTGCACTTCAGGCGTGCCCCTTGCCCAACTTCAGCTGCTCCCAGCCTTCCTCCTCCCCCAGCTGATCCTTGACCATGGTTCAGGGCTGCTCCCCACCCATCCTCGGCTGCTTTACCAACCTGACCCTCCCAGCCCTGGGCCAATCCTCAGCTGCTCTGCTGGCCTGGCCCTGCCTGGCCGTGGGCCCCCCCCCCCCCCCGCCTTGGCTGCTTTGCCGGCCTGGCCCTGGCCCTGGCCCCAGCTCCGGCTCCCTCCCTTTCCCCATGGCCGATCCTCAGCCACTTTGCCAGCCTCGCCCTGCCTGGCCCCAGCACCTCCCCCAGCTGCTCGGCTGTCCCCCCACAACCCCTGGCCAATCCTCAGCCACTTTGTCAACCTTGCCCTCTGCCCGGCCCTGGCCCTGCTCCCCTCCCCCCGGCTGCCCAGCTGGCTTGGCCCTCCCTGTGTGCAGGAATGGAAAAGCCCTGCTTGGGGAGGTTTCTTTAGGTGCGTGATTGCACAGCCGCACACCTTAGAGGGAACATAGACCATATGTGAGGCAAGTCAACTTTTTCATAATACCCTGTATGTTCAGTTTTAGTCTTCAGTTTAATTCTCTTCCGTAGTGAAGTTAACTGCTCCTAGTATGTTAGTCTACCTCTTTCTTTCCTTTCCATTTGATTTCTAATTGACACCTTGTCCAACCCAAAAGGAGTCTGGTGGCACTTAAAAGACTAACAGATTTATTTTTCGCCTGAGCTTTTGTAGGAGAAAATCCCACGTCATCAGATGCTTGAAGATGGGAAACCTACAGACTGGGAACAAAATAAATGTAGGGGAGTGTAAGCCCAACCAATCCAACTTGTTCAACCAGTCTTTGTTTCTAAAGGCATGTTAGACTACCAAAAATTCATGGGGGGGAGCAAGGAGTCTTGTGGCACTTAAAGACTAACAGATTTATTTATCGCATGAGCTGTCATGGGAGAAAATCCCACTTTGTCAGATGCTTTGAAGAGGGGGAACTTACTGAATGTACAGAATGGGATGAAAATAAATGCAAGGGAATGTAAGACATGGGATCAGGTCATATTGTAACAGCAAATCAAAGCATTTGTTAAGATTCAAACACTGGGAAACAGCACATAGAGGAGAGTGAAGCCAAATTACCTGTTGTAATGGAAAAAGAGGCCTTAGTCATGAGTCATTCCTGCTTTCACACACTCTATTTTGCATATTAATTCAATTTCAGCTGTTTCTCTTTGCAGTCTAGGTCCCACCGACTTTCTTGAGCACAGTCGTTAACAAGCCACCCACAGAGTGATTAGAAAGATGGAAGTTCTCAGTAACTTTTTTTTTTGGTGTTGTGCTTTCTGATGTCAGTTTTGTGCACATTTATTTTTCTGCGCAGGGACTGTACTGTTTGTCCAATGTATAATGTGCGGGGGTATTTCTAGCACATGATGGCATAAATCACATTAGTGGATGAGCAGGTGGATGAACCTTTGATGGAGTAGCTGGCTTGATTATGGTCTATGATGGTGTCTTTTGTGCAGACGTGGGCAAAGTTTGCAGCGTGATTTGTTGCAAGGATATGTGCCTGCTTTAATGGTTCTGTTGTTAGGTCTGTAGTTGCTGGTGAGTATCTGTTTAAGGTTAGGGGGCTGTCTGTAGGTGAGGGGAGGTCTGTCTCCCAAAGCTAGAGACAGTGAGGGATCATCTTTTAAAACCGGCTGTAAGACCTCTACAACAGATCATTAAGGACCAACTTGGGGGTTGTATGTGGTGACCAGTGGCATTCTACTGTTTTCTTTTTTGGGCCTGTCCTGTAGTAGTTGACTGTGGGGTACCCATCTGGCTCTGTCAATCTGTTTCTTTACTTCCCCAGGTGGATGTGGTATTTTTAAGAGTGCTTGATAGAGATCCTGAAGGTGTCTGTCTCTGAGGGATCAGAGCAAATGCGATTATATCTTAGGGCTCATCTGTAGGCAATGGATCGTGTGGTATGTTTAGGATGAAAGCTCAAGGGATGTAGGTTTGTGGTGTAGGATGGTGCTTGAGTGATGGTCTAGCTTGGGGGCAGGCAAACTACAGATCTATTTGACAGTTTGTGATATTTGATTATGAACTGCATCCCAATTCTCCTCTTTCACCCCAATTTCTCCAACTTTATCCCCGTGTGTGTGTGTGTGTGTGTGTGTGTGTGTACACTGAACGGCACAACCAAGTACCTGGCATTGTGTACAGGAACATCTGCACAGTGTATGGGCTAGACCCTCCCAAGACCAGATGGGAGATTCCACAGAAGGTCGTGGAGAATAACAGGGCTAAGATTCTGTGGGACTTCCAGATCCAGACGGACAGGCAGGTACTGGCCAATCAACCAGACATCGTGGTAATAAACAAGGACCAGAAGACAGTGGTGGTGATAGATGTAGCAGTGCCAAGTGACAGCAACATCAGGAAGAAGGAGCATGAGAAGCTGGAGAAATACCAGGGCCTGAAAGAGGAACTAGAGAGGATGTGGAAAATGAAGGCCAGAGTGGTCCCAGTGGTGGTAGGAGCACTTGGGGCTGTGACTCCTAAGCTGGGAGGGTGGCTCCAACAGATCCCAGGAATAACATCAGAGATCTCTGTCCAGAAGAGTGCAGTGCTAGGAACAGCTAAGATACTGCACAGAACCCTCAAACTCCCAGGCCTCTGGTAGTGGACCCGAGGTTGAGGAAGGTGGGGGGTGGGTGTGTGTGTGTGTGTGTGGGTGTGTGTGTGTGTGTGTGTGTAAAAGCATGCCGTATATGGATGCTTTTTTGTCAGGAAAGCAGTTTACAAAAATTAATATAAATTAGTTATAATTTTTGTTTCCTAATTGGCTGGTCACCATCACTTCTACTTAAGATAGCTTTCTGTATAAATCAGGTTTTCTAGAATGTTGAGAAACATAATGCCTGACTTGAAAATAGTGGTACCATGGGAGAGTGGGCCAGCTAAATCTCTAAGTGAGTTAGAAAACTTTCTTTACTGAATACCTGGCCAACCATAGGTATTCCCTACAATAGCTCTCCTAATCTTGAAGCTCTCTGGTTCACAGTTGGTTTAAGATCTGGATGATTTGCATTGAGTGTGGGAAAAGAATTGTCTTATCTCTGGTTCTGTCCCAAACCCACAGAGTGGCCTTTGCTGATCAATGTGTGTAGATGTCTGCAGGGCATGACTTTTTCTCTTAATCCATAGTGGCCTAACAATGCTACTTTGTGGCAGTTTTCTTGTTCAATAAAAAACAATGTTTGACTGGGTTAGAATACACCATAATCCACGACTGTTTTGAGCTGGCTGCCTTGATAAAATCAAAGAATATTTGAAACAGCTACTCCATCCTGTTTAATGGGTCTTTAAAAAGTATCTGGTCTCATTCTTGGTCTTTTTTTTTTTTTACTCCATGTAAATTGTAACAGCTACTGTATTCCTGCTAGGGTTTTATATAAAATAATCCCAGAAAGATTTTGAAACAAGAAGGTCATCCTAGGCAGAATATTCATTTTAATTTAGCTATTCTTACCAAACAAGAAGTTTCATACAACCAGGGGCATCACTGACCCGGGGAGGGACCCGGGGCATGGGCATGGGCCCTGGCCCTGCCCCTGCCCCTGGCCCACAGGACCCACTCCCAGCCTGAAGGCCACATCCCCTGGCCGGGGCAGGGCCGGAAGTGGCTGTGGGCCACCATGCACAGCTGGGCCTCACATCCCTGGCCGGGGCAGGGCCAGAAGCGGCTGTGGGCCACCATGCACAGCTGGGCCTTGCATCTCCAGTCGGGGATGGGGCCAGAAGCGGCTGTGGGTGTCTGGGCCCCGCGTCCTCAGCTGGGGACAGGGCTGGAGTGGCTGCCTGAGTCCCGGATCTCCGGCCTGATTGGGCCAGAGACCAGGAGAGGTGGGGCCAGCCAAACCCATGGCACTGGCGCTGGGATTCAGGGCACGGGTCCCGTGGGCCCAGCGCCAGCGAAGCCCCTGCATACAACTTAAATTTCCTACTGAAACCAGTGCCTTTCAAGTCAGTGGCACTCTTTATGGTAATAGAAATAAGCAAGTGCATTTTGCAAAACTTGGACAGAATAATGTTAATAGAATTAGGTCTCGTTAGAAGCTGGAATTCTTATTCTATGGTTAATTTTGAAATGTAAATAAAATATTTTTCTGCTTCAGTACAAAAATTCATAGTTTTTAAGTTTTCCATGGAACAGGAACATTTTTAGTCTGAAAAAATTATGACATTGTTTTACGTTTTTGGGAACAAAACTGATAGCGTGCCTTTTTGCCCAGAGTTTCAGCTAGCTACCTGATGAGCTACAAAGACCCTGGGAGCCTGAATGTTCTTACAGTTCTGGCTCAAGGTGGGATTCCAGAGTCTCAGCATTGTGGCAATCTTTGAGCTGGCAAAAAATGAGGAACGTTTCTTTTGGTGTAATCAATAAGATTGACATGTTCCCACAAAATATTGATGACTTGGCATTTTTGGATGGGAAAACCCTTCTGCTGTAAAGTTTGATAGATTTAGATATAACTTCATATTGCAATCTATGTTCTCAAACTCAGCCACCAGAATAAGGGGTTACAGGTCTTCTATGCATAATATATTCCCTTGGTGACTAAACTGGAGTTGGATAAGGCATCTGCAATTGCAGATGGTGAAAACAGGGGCCTGTAGTCATGTGAAATATTTTCTTTACCTTTCAGAATTTACCATAGAACAAAAACCCCAGGTTCTAACCAGCCTTAATTCTGTTAACATTATTCTGTTAAGTTTTGCAAAGTGTACTTTCGTATCTCTATTATCATGAAGAGTTCCATTGACTTGAAAGGCACTGCTTTCAGAAGGGACATTAAGTACATGTATGTCTGTAGGATTGGGACCTCAATTTGTATAGTGTCAATAGCAAGCTAGATACTTTAAAGACAGGTATAAAGCTGAGGGGTAAGCTCCTGGGTCCATTAAAAACAATGTGAGTTTGACACTGACTTCAGCATGGCTAAGATTTTACCAATATCCTGACCTGAAAAAGTCTATAATAAAAACAGATGCATAAGAAGCAGAAGAAGGGGAAATGATGCAATAGGAGAGTAGAAATGGTATTCAATAATTACTCTATGATGTATTTGTATTAAAGTGTAAACTTTTTAGTAACTATAGTCACAGCTCTACCACCTGCTTCAGTTTTGAGTTACTAAGATGTTACTAGGACCTGCAGGTGTGATGCAGCACCAGTGAATGCTGTCCTGGGAAGGGAAGAGCCAATGGAAGAGTAGCATGGGGAGGGGCTCAGATGATGTTGGAAGGAAAAGAAATTGGGCAAAAGCTGTTAGAGAAGGAGAAGGAAAGGAGAAGAATTTAGATGCTAAGTTAGCAGATGAATCAGGCGTGGGACAAGAGGTTAAGTGATAAAGTAAAAGAACTACAAGAAAATAAAAGTGAGGACTGGGAAGGGAGAAGGAAGAAAGAAAGAAAGAAAGAAAGAAAGAAAATAAGAAAGATTTCAACCCAGGAATAGGAAAGGTTTCAACTTAGGAGAAGCAGTAAAAAAAAAAAAAAAAGATATGAGTATTTGAGCAGATGTTATTAGCAAAGGGAACTAGAAGGAAATAAAATCTACAAATGGACTAGGGGTTATTTTAAAAAAACAAAACAAAACTGAAAGTAAATGTAACTGGTGAAAAAGGGAATTGATCAAAAAGCCAAGTTCCAAAGGGACAACCATGTTAGTTTAGTTGAGTAAAACAAACAAGGAGTCCTATGGCACTTAATGACTAACATTTATTGATTTATTTTAAAAATTATTTAAAAAGCCATGTTTGATGAAAATAGATCCAGAATATAATAAATGAGAAGTCCAACTGCAAAGGACTATCATAAAGGATATGAACAGAGAGAATGACTGTTTGAACATCTGTTGAAAGACTACAGTTCCTAATCCCCTTCAGCCCAGCATCTTCATGCATTTCCATTGATGCAGCACTAAGCCATGTGAGGGAGTGGTTTTATTAAGTTGACCTCCAGATCAATTTAGCAACCAATTAAGACCAGCTAAGTTGATCTCATGGTGGCAAATTTGCCAACATCAGTATAGCTGTGGCCTAAATTTGGTTAAAAAGTGGCACTACCACAAGAATACTGAATCAAATCAAAGGAGCACTGCAAGTTGAAGAGAAGAATCTGATAGCAGTTTGGAGCTGGACTTACATACAGGCAAGAAGGGGAAAAGTTGATTCTTCTCTGAAGTGACAATATATTGTCAAATAATTTATGTTGTTCTTGTTAATGATACATTTACTGTCAACTGTCCTAGGTAGGGAAGAGTAGTCCATATAAGCTTACAAAGGCTAATGTGTTCATAATTTCTAAGTCATAAGCAGTTGGTAATGTTCTATATTATTTATGCTTTTTGTGATGGAATACCCCAGAGTGCAACCTGAAAACTGGGGAAACACCATACCCTCTTCCCCCTCCTGCCTGGACTGGCCCTTACAATGCCCTGCCAGCAACCAGCAGCAACCCCCTCCAGGTGGTGTTATCCCATAATCCAACCTCATGCAGAGCACCACACCCAGCTAGACCACATGTATGTAAATCTGATCTGATTCTCACCACAGGATGCTGTCAGCAAACAACTCTTACACAGTCACTCTCTATAGGCACCTGAGAGAGTGCCTAGCCACTCATGAATCCATCAAAGAGTAAACTGACATCTAATTACCACCCACAGTTTATAAAAACTACACCAATGGGATCTGTCCCCAAAAATTATATTAATAAAGTCTTCTCCTTCCTCATTGTGGGAAAGATAGGCAACAGCTTTTACTACTGAGCTAAGATTTTTGAACACATCAGTTCAAGAATACGTTGGTTGAGATAATACATGTTTATTAACTAAATGAAAATAGATTTTAAGTGATTATAGGTGGCAAATGTAAAGAGATTAAAAGTAAATACCACATGAATTAAACATAAGGTTTCAGTCAACATTCTATGCTACCAAAATTTGAATTAGCAACGTCTCATCCTTAGGAGGTACAAGCACTTAACTGTTAGCTGATACAATCAGTTTTTTAAATATAGGCTGGGCAGCCTTCTCTGCTTGGAACTCCCCTTCCCAATGGTGTTTCTGGGGGGGGTGGAGGGGAGCTCCAGGGCTTCAGCCCCCCTGAAACTCCAGGCCAGCCCTTGAGCAGTGCACCTCTAAACAGTGCGGGGGTGCGCCATCGTGCCCCCATGCAGGAACACAGCCCAGGCAGCTGGCAGATGTGGCCTCTACCCAGACAGAGTCTTCCAGCTGGTAGAGAACTACCTCAGGCTGGCCTGAGAGTTTTTAAAACTCCCGCCCTGGCCTGACCCTGCTCAGAGCATGCTCAGAGCAGGGTCATGCCGGGAGCCTCAGCTGGTGCCAGGGCTGTGGTCTCCCTCTGGTGGCCAGGTAAGGGGACTGGGAGGTGGGGAGGCCGGGGGCAGGCATGCCAGCCTAGCAGGGAAAGGGAGTGGGGGAAGGGATCAGCCCAGGGCAGCAGGGACTGGGGGGGTTAGGGAAGGGCACATGATATTTATGTGTAGTGGTGCCCCTGCCTCTTCCTCTTTTCAAAGTCTTCTTGTCTTCCTGATGTTGAGTTTGGGAGAGAGAGAAGCCAAGTGATGATGTAAGTGGTTATAGATTTTAAATTTGGAAGAGACATATGATCATGTAGTCTGACCTCCTGCACGGTACAGGCTACAGAACAGTCGTGGGATAAGAGGGAGTGTCCTCTCCTGGATCAGTACTTGGCTAAAAGATAAGAAACAAAGGATGGGAATAAATGGTGAATTTTCAGAATGGAGAGAGATAAATACTGGTATCCCCCAACATCCATACTTTGACCAGTACTGTTGAACACATTGGAAAATAGGGTAAACAGTAAGATGGCAAAATTTGTAGATAATAGGAAGCTACTCAAGATAGTTAAGTCCAAAGTGACTGCAAAGAGTGACAAAGGGATCTCACAAAACTGGGCAACAAATTGTCAGATAAAATTCAGTGTTGATAAATGCAAAATAATGCACACCGGAAAACATAATCCCAATCATTCTTCTTAAATGATGAGGTCTAAATTAGCTGTTAAGAGTCAAGAAACAGATCTTAGAGTGATTGTGGATAGTTCTCTGAAAACATCCACGCCATGTGCAGTGGGAGTTAAAAAGAGCTAACAGGTTGTTGGGAGTCATTAAGAAGAGGAGAGATAATAAAACAAAATATATACTGCCTCTTTATATGCCCATAGTACATCCACTTGAAAATTTCATGCAGATCTGGTCACCTCATCTCAAAAAGGTGTAGTGGAATTTGAAAAGATACAGAAAAGGGCAACTAAAATGACTAGATGAATGGAACAACTTCCATATGAGGAAAGAATAATAAGACTGACTTTTCAGCTTGAGAAAGAGACAAATAAGAGGGAGAGATATGATAGAGGTCTATAAAATCATGACTGATGTGGAGAAAATGAATAATGATGTAATAATATTTACTCCTTCTTATAACACAAAAACTAGAGAACACCAAACTAACAGGCAACAGGTTTAAAATGAACAGAAGGAAGTATTTCTTCACACAATGTAGAATCAACCAGTGGAACTCCTTGCCAGAAGATGTTGTGAAGGTCAAAGTTTTAAAAAGGGTATTTTAAAAAGAACTAAAGTTCATGGAGAATAAGTCCATCAATGGCTATCAACTGGGATAGGCAGAGATTGCTTTTTGCCAGAGGAATGATGGGATGAACCACTTGATGATTACCTATTCTATTCGTTCCCTCAAACACCTGGCATTAGCCACTACCAGAAGACAGGATACTCAGCTAGGTGGTCCTCTGACCCCATATAGCTATCCTTATGGTGCCATACTCCCTTTTTTCTAGTCTGTTTCAGCTTGCTAAAACAATCTGGGCTTGTGACCTGGGGGGTCATCCTCATTGTTCAGTCAACCCCCATTGTGAACATGCACTGTAAACATCCTGGTAGTGAAATCTATTCTTGAATGGGTGAGAGACAGAGCAAGACATGCTGCCTGGCCATTCCATTATTGTGCCTGAAAGGCTGTTCGTGGCAGTCTCCCACCTTCCAACATGTTCTAATAGCATGTTCAACAGTGTTTCATAATTTCACATACAACAGTACCACATACAATCTGATAAGCTACTAATGTTCAGCAGATCAAGACTTTTAAAATAATGCCAAGCAAGGTTTACCTTGTACAAAACACATCACAATTATATGACATTGGGGAATATGGAGTTTCTGGGATGGTGTTCTCAGACACAGGTAGTCACGCCCTGACAAAGTTCTAAAAATTTAAATGATCCCTTTTGTCTTGGTTTGCCTCTGATTTTCCTCACACTTAACATATGGATATTGCCTGGGTCACTGCATTTGTCCCTCCATCTTCATCTTCCTTAATTATATAAGAATTATGCAGCTCTGGGCCAGAATGGTGGGTGGGAAAGGCCTCTGACTGACATTGGCTGGAATTTGTCACTTAAAGGAGAAGAAATTAATCTATAGGCAGGGGGATTGCAATGAGGACAGGCTGGAGGTCTGGTACAGTAGGACTGGGAGGTCATTCCAATTACAGAGAATGGCACAGAAGAGAACACAGAGATTGAGTGAATGAGGAAAATGAACATTTTGTCAAGGCTGTCTTTGGTGGAATGAAAGGGTGAAGAAAAATGTGATAAGGATTAAAATCAACCTGAATGTTTTGTGATCTGTGGTGTATATCAATCATCTACTGTTAAATCCAACTTGCTGTGGTGGCCAGATGAATTTTTTTTAAAACCAGCACTAGTCTTGATATACTGTTACTTCAGTTTTCTTCCACTTTACAACGGCCACTCCCAGCCGCCCAGTTCTGCCATTGGTAACTAATGCAAGACCTTTTGGATCTTTCCAATTCCAACATCCCATCCTTCCTCTGTCATTCAGAACATGTTGTTTGCTATTAGGATTTCAATGGAGAAGAAAATAATACCACTCTGTAGCACAATATGTAAGAACTATACAGGCCTCTGCATCTACTTGGGTCTCAATCAACAGAAGCACTGCCTGGGTCAATAGAAGTATCATAAAATAAGACAAAGTTTTGGCTTATTTAGTATATCTATATATCTTTAGATACAGATATAGCTATAGATATAGATATAGATAGATAGATATTTTATTTGATGTCTGTATAATCAACTCAAGTTGAATTACAAATACATAAACAAATGGTGCAGTTTGTCTTTACAATACAATACCTCCATTCACCAGCAAGATATGACACAGCTTCAGCTTCTCTCATCAACACTGATGAGTAACACTCAATATCTGTTCATTGTGAGTGGGGGAAAGAGTTACCCACAAGCACTTACCCTCGTCTAAGGAAAAAGCAGAACAGAATAAAATAGAAGTGTCTAGCCTAACTGTAAATCAATGGAGACCAAAAGAAAGCAGAAAGGTGTTACTGTTTCACCTATACTCGGTTCTAACCTGATTTTTTTTTCCAGCAACTGATTTATATAGATAAACATGCTGTAGTGTCATGTGACTTAAGATAAATTATCACCAAATAGCTGAAGACAGTCAACTTTAATACTCATTTTTATTACTGTCTAGCTATCATACACATCCAAGCCAGCAACTAAACTAGCTAGAGAGAGGTTTCCAGATTTTAGTTTTAATCACTGAAAAGCCTACCAAATATTATCTAGAAACCGCACAGTTCACTCCCTATCCTAGAAAAACAAATCTCTAATTAAATATTTGCATTTTCTCAGGTTATAATATAGAAGCTTGAAGGTAAAAAGCTCAAAAAAAGTTTTTGTTGTTCACCAGTTCATTTTTCTCTCTTGAGGTTGTTGGCTCGATTTGGGAAATGATCCATAATTTCTGCTTGTGGGAAAAAAAAATGTTCTTTTCTGATAAGCTTACAGTCCATATAGTCTTTTACTTTCATAAACTGCTGTTATTATGTTAAAAGGACTTCCTTGGGCTAATATATGTTTAAGACTCTGTAACACTTGCCAGTTCATATGGTGCTTACATACTATATTGTTGTGTGCACTATAAAACCTTGAATACAATACAGTAGCATTATCTTCTTTCAGAACACCTAAGATCTTACAAAGCCATTTCTCTATAAAGCTTACTTGATTCTCCTCCTCACTGTTTGTTAAAACGCCTAATATACAGACTAAAATGCATGTTTCTTTATAAAAATTCTAGCTTGATTTCTCTAAATTGTGTTTTTTCCAGTCTAAAGTGCAAATGATCCTTTTATTCTTAAATCTAAAGTTTCCACTACTTGGCCTCTGACCACATAAATCTCAGATCAAGACTGTCTACATGGTATACAACTGTTGTTTGTTTTGCAAAATATTGTCTTTAATCTGCAGTGACATACAGATGGTTATAGTCTATTTATATTGAAATACACAGGCTCCCACAAGGCCTGCTGGGAGTGGTCCTACTTTGACAAATCTGATCCCCACTACAAAGAGATTGCAGAAGGAGGACTCTAAAGAAATCCTCCATTCAGATGTACTTTTCCTTTCTGGCATAACATTTAACAAAGTCCACCTCAAATTCTTGCTCATAGCAGACCAAATATGCAAATTTTTAGTTGTGGTGAACATTTGAAATAAATATATATATGAAGTTCCCCTCCCTTTCATTGGAGTGCTCTGAAAGTTCATGGGCTCTCCTTGTAGCTTTGCTTACCAGTTCCCCACCCGCCGATGCCACTCTTCAAATTGGGTTTTTCAAATGAAAATGTATTCTCTTCAAGTTCATCAATACAATTAATTTACCAACTGCTTTTAAAACTACTTAGTCAAGCATGTAAAGAGCTAAGTTTAACTTAATTGTTTGTATTTCTTAGAGGGTTTAATAGCAAGTATAAATTTTAATATTGCTTGATGGCAAAATCCTTCTTCTCTTTCTGATAAACCTGTATTTGATTTTTACCAGTACAGCAGTATTGCCCCTCTCCTTTACAAACTCCTGACCATGGATATGGTTACACTGAACTTTAAATTTAATGAAATAATCCATCTTGGTTAATGACTCTGTTTTGGTGGGTTTATTTATTTGTATAATTTATATTTTGAGTTTATGCAAACTAATTAACCAATTTCAGATTTCTTTGGGTGAAGAAGAGTGAAAAGTATCTTTAAAATTAAAATATTATAGGTTTATATGAACAAGTTGAACTGATTGTTATGGTAAATCATTTTTCTGACTAGCACAAGTTGAGATGCACCAGTTGCCATTTCAATATATGTTCTGTTATCTTGCTTCATCCAGGGATCCAGGTGTGTGGGAAACTAGGAAATGTGTTCCATATTGGTACTGTTTCTTGGAACAAGGAGAAGCTGTAGAGTACTCTGAGGCAAAGAGGGAATGGCTTCACATACCGCATCACAATTTCATGATGTCAATGTCAATTCTTTAAGGTATTATCTCTACTTGATTAAGGCTAGACAGAAGTTTGTCCTGCGTGCCGGCAAAGGGTATTACAGGGGGATAAGATGCCTACTTGACCCCATGCACTGGCTAGGTGACAGATTAATTGCACTAGCTGACATGTTGGGGGAAACAGTGTGCTGGGTAAGGCTGACACCAGTTATTCCAACCCCTCCCCCCCCGAGCGGAAAAGGCAGAAAAGGGAGACCTGAATACTCTTGGTGTCTCTGAGGCTATATTAGGTCTGCTCCAGGGGCATCACAGCTATGCACTGCTCCCTTCACAAGGCTTGTGTCAAAGTCATAATTTGTTCTTTGTTTCTTGAAAAAAAAATGTGTTCAGGTGGAACTAGGATTTCTTCTACGTTCAGAAATTGTTGTGCAGATTGGGTCCCTAGTAGTGGCACCATGTCTCAGATTTTCCAGATGCTCTCCCCAGGGTGGGAGCAAAGGAAAACCACATTTTTGGCTTCCTTGGGGTTTCCAGGCATCAGACCTATCCCTCATCCAAAAGAGAGCAGATTTCAGGATGCTCTGGGTTATACAGCTGTCAGAAGTTCCTGGGACATTCCAGAAGTCATGAATCACCAGATGTTACAGTGCATGCTTACCACCCCAATGTCTACTCATGCCAGGACACTGCACTGTGGGACTGTTCCAATCTAGTGCCCTTTTGTCCATCCACTTGTTTCTATAATGGCCTGCAGCTTCCAAAGGCCAGCTATCTGGTCAGTCCTCTTCAGAGGTTAGCAGAAAAGTCTAAAACAGAAAGAAGCAGAGTCCAATGGTCTTGACCTCTATTTGTAATGCCTCATCATTCTTGGTGTCTTTAATCCTGAGCCTTGTACTTCCCTGCTTGCTTGGGGAGGGGAAGAACTCTAGCCAACCCTCTTTTCTGGATTCCCAAAAGGACCATTTGTTAGGCAGCAAAAGACTATTCTGTCAATCCCTCACCAGTTCTCTTGGTTGGTCCTATTTTTTCCTTGCTTGTCAGTGTTTCCCACAAACCTGCACAGCCTGCTATTCCCACCTGGATGTGTGGTTTGTTGGACCTTCTTCCTAGCCAGCTACTAAGAAACTTCCTGAAAGCTGCTCCCCCATCCTCTTTGGTAGCAACTAGCAGGGGCATCACTGGTGCTGGGCTTATGGGGCTCAAGACCTGAGTCCCAGTGCCAGAGGCCTGGGTCCACCACAGCAGCAGCTGCACCTGTGGTGTGCTTAAAGTGTGCAAGCCCCGAGTTCTCGTGCCTGAGGCCTGGGTCTTTTTCCAGAACAGGGGTGTGCCTGGCAACTAGATTACATTTCAAACAGTCCTTCTGGTTTTCCTTCTTCAGTCAAGAGCCTGCCTCAGCCCTCTTCCTGGAGCAGGGATTATATTTCAGATAGTCTCACTATCGTTCCCCTTAAGGCAGCCACCCCCAGCCTGTGCTTAAGATGATCTGGAAAAAGGGTGGGGGGAGCTAAGGAGTGGAGGTCTTTCATTATTTGGGATCAGCAGCTTTGGAAAGACAGTATTTAAGGCAAACAAGGAGTCCTGTGGTACTTAAAGACTAACACATTTTTTTATTGCATACCCCTCATCAGTTCAGATCAATATTTTTGGGTCCAGGCTGCAACCATTCGTAATGACTCAACACTCCTATTTTAAGCACTACCAGTCCTCTTAGGAACCGGGGTTATGGACTTAGATCAGCTGTGGGACCTTAGGTAGTTTCTCCTTCAATTGACCCTTTATGTCAGTTAGCCCTCAGACAGTTCATCAGGCAAGCTGTCTGCTGATGTCATTCTACTACAGGAGAGGAGACAGACATGCTGGTCCCCTTCCTAAAGCTTATCCACATTAGCAGGGAGAGAGGAGCCTTGCCCAGCCATTCTGCAAGGCTCTAGTCCCAGGCACTTATATTAAGTCTCAAGATTTCCTCTCAAACACAACTTATTTCTAAGACCACTTCCTCTTTACAAATATCTCCTACATCTTGGTATTTAGCAGACCTCCCAAAATCTTAAAGAGCCATGCCACATGACTTAGGGGAGGGCAGTAAAAATGGGATAGGATCAGAAGCTAAAACAGGGAAACAACAAGTTAAAAATTACATAGACAAGTTAGATGTATTCAAGTCCTATGTACTGCTACAGGCTGGGCACTGACTGGCTAAGTAGCACAGCACTGTAGAAAAGGACCTGGGGGTTATGGTGGATGGAAAGCTAGATATGAGTCAACAATGCGCTGTTGTTGCCAAAAAGACTAATAGCATATGAACTGCATCAGTAGGAGTGTTGCCAGCAGATCAAGGGATGTAATTATTCCCCTCTATTTGGCACTTGTGAGGCCACATCTGAAATACTGTGTCCATTTTTTGGCTCTGCACTACAGAAAGGATGTTGACAAATTAGAAAGAGTCCATCAGAGGGCAATGAAAGTGATTGGGGGGTTGGGAAACATGATTTACGAGGAGAGACTTAAGGAACTTGGCTTATTTAGTCTGTGGAAGAGAAGACTGAGGGGGGATTTGATAGCAATCTTCAGCTACTTTAAGGGATGCTCCAAAGAGGAGAGAGCTAGGCTGTTCTCAATAGTAACAGAGGACAGAAGTAGTGATGGTTTCAAGCTGCAGCTGGGGTGGTCGAGGTTGGATATTAACAGGGGTTCAAGTAAGCTGGAATGCCCTGGAACAGCCCACAAATTTGAGGGACTAGCATTCCAGGGCCCTGAAAAATAGAGAAATTGGGTGGAATACATTCTGCCCTGCCCTGTCTCAGGAGCTGTGGCCAGGTTGGGGAGGGGAGTTTTCAAATCTCCCTCCCTGAGCATACTTAGATGCATGCCCAGGGCAGGAGTGGCCTGCGCAGGGAGTAGCTCTGGCCAGGTAAGGGGAGGCTGGGGAGTCAACGGATGGGTCAGGGAAGGGGGTAGGGGCATTGCTGGCACTGGGCACACAGGGATGAGCCTCTGTGTGTCCCTACAGTGCCATAAATCTGTGTAGCCCCAGCAGCAGCACAGGCACACAGAGCCAGCCTGCCAGGAGCAGTGAGAGCTGCCAGCCCCTCCCTCCTGCAGTACCTAGTCAGGGAAGGGAGAGAAAGAGGGAAATTTAACTCTCTCCCTCTCCTCTGGCTCTGGCATCCTCTGGATGGAGATTTTGTGTCTCTGCGCTCTGGCATTCCCAGCTTGTTCATAGTTTAAGTCTTCTGGCTTTTTAAGCAAACCTAAAGCTGTCTTCAGCATTGAGAGAAAAATCCTTTTGGGGAGCTTCAGTTAGCTCTGCAGATCCCATTATCTACTATGACTAGAAGTGAATGAGAAGCTATGTACTGTGCATTAGGGTGGGAGAAAAGGAGGTGTCCCTGTAGTTGAGAAGTCAAAGAACACTTGAAAGAGATGCTGTTTTCTGAGTGATAATTTAATAGCTTTGCTGGATGTTCCTTGCCAAACCCCTAAGTAATATAAAGAGAGCCTACTTAGAAGTCAGCACTCACAAGGCTGCATCCAAGTACTGTATGCTTACAGGAGTAAAATATTCATATAACTGCTCTCCTTGCAAGCAGGGAAGTGTTGATAGTCTCTTGAAATTTAAAAAGGAGAAATGCCTGTGGACAACAGGGACAGATGCTATGCTGTGAATGCTTAACCTCTATGTTAAGGAACCCCATTTTCAATGGCCAGATAATCTGTTGTGTTTTTGTTAGCATGTCAAACACCAATTGTGTGTTGCTCATTGCTGGACAAGCAACCCTTCAGACTAATGATGCGGATGGCCACATAAGACACATTTATCACTGGATTAAGTGTGTTGATATCCCAGCCACATTGCAAGACTTGGCTTCAAATGGTGTTCAGAGGCCACAAAGATGAATTTAGGGGCCTTATTAAATCACCTAACGGGCATCAATTCATGTTGCAAAACTGCCAAAGAATTTGATGAATAAGTAAATGCTACTGAGTAAAAGGTCAAAATCCATGTGTGTGAAGGAAGCAGGTGGGCTGCAAATCAGGGCTTAGGTGCTTTGCCAGAGCCTTTAGGAATGCTTACTTGTCTGTATTGTTTTGCTAGTAAACCATTATTTTCTTAAGCAGTAGTAATTAGCAAAAGTTGCACACTATTAGATAAAGGTAGTGCTGTCTTAACAATTGTACTCCTCAAAAATCCCTACCTTACTATTGTTATCAGCAACACCTTAAGTTAGAAAGAGTAGAATGTGCTTTCACCTTGCTTTTTGTATTGGAAAGCCCTTTGTCATATTTGCTTTAACCTTTTCCTTTGCATATTCAGCTGCTCCTGTTCATGTGTCTTTCAGACAAAGAAATTTGAAAGGACCAGGTCCTCAAAACAGGAAAAATATGATTGAGGAGAACAACAAACTGGAACAGGCTCTCAGGGGCAGGCATTATTTCTTTAAATCTAGCTGATTTTAAATATAAAGAGAAAGTGCCTCTCCTTTTTTATGAGTAAAATGTCTTGGATTTTTTTTAACCTCTTCATCACTGATAAATGGGAGAAAATACCACTTTGTCAGCCTCTTTGAACATGGGGGAACTTACTGTAACTTCCATGTTGCCAACTTTGCTCACGTATCTGCACAAAAGACATCATCATAGGACCAAATCAAGCCAGCTACTCCATCAAGGTCTCATTCACATGTTTATCCAATGTGATTTATGCCATCATGTACCAGAAAGCCCCCACACCTTATACATTGGACAAACAGGACAATCTCTGCATACAAGAGTAAATGGGCACAAAACTGACATCAGAAATCACAACACTCAAAAACTAGTCACTGAGGAACTCTATCATTCTAATCACCCTGTGAATGATTTGTTAACAGCTGTGCTCAAGCAAGTCAATGGGACAGCAAGACTTCAAAGAGAAACAGCTAAATTAGAATTGATATGCAGATTCAATTGTGTGAAACCAGAATTAAATCATGACTATGTTATTTTCCCATTACAACAGGTGATTTAACTTCACCTTCCTCTGTGTGCTGTTTCTCAGTGTTTGAATTTTAACAACTGCTTTGATTTGCTGTTACAGTATGACCTGATCCCACGTCTTTCACTCATCTACATTTATTTTCCTCCCATTCTGTAAATTCTCCCCTCTTCAAAGCAGCTGACAAAGTGAGATTTTCTCCCAAGAAAGCTCATGTGATAAATAAATTTGTTAGTCTTTAAGTGCCATAGGACTCCTTGCTTCTTTTGGGAATGCCTAGAAAACCATTCCTGGTCCCCAGAAATTTGATGGGCCTCCATTTGCATTGTGAGAACCTTTAAAGCAGGGGTCTCAAACTCAAATCACAATGAGGACAGCATGAGGACTAGTAGAGGGCTGCATGAGGATTAGTACCGTAGCCTGAGGGCTACACCACTGAAACCTTTCCGTACAATGATATTGCAAATATTGGTAATGATCGTGTCATTGTGGGCCCTGGGGAATAGCTTTAGGGACAGCATGCTGCCTGGGGGCCGTGTGTTTGAGACCCCTGCTTTAAAGTACAGCAAATCATGGTTACTTTTAAATCAGAGAGCAGAAACTAGCACTCAGGGTCTCTCGAGAAAGACTGGCCTTCAAGATGAAGATACAGCAATGAAATCAATGTGGCAAACAATGGAAAAACATTAATTGATTTTATAAACTGTTTTGGTTGAAGTTAGCTTTTATCAAAAATGTACGTATGCTGATATTAGTGAGAGTTTGAGTATCTGTGTTTTACTGCAAGCATTAAATGCAATTCTGTATTTACATATCATATTTTAATTATCACACTGTTAATCACAATACTTATTCTGTTGTAGTGTTTGCTAGTTTGTGACAATAATTGCTATAGACATAAACGCCATGTAACATTATAAATATTTTTATAGAATGATAGCCAGTGCATCTGGTATGGAGAAGTGGTTGCAAATGCCTACCTGGGCTGGGGCCTGCACATGCATGAAGGGGGTCCAAATAATAGGGTTAGGGATCCAAAGATTAGGGAGGTTCCGGGGTGTGTCAAATTATACATTTAACCATTGGATATTAGGAAAATTTTTCTCACTAGGAGGGCAGTGACACATTGAAATGAGTTACCTAGGGAGGTGGTGGAATCTCCATCTTTGGAAACATTTAAGGCCCAGTGAGACAAAACCCTGGCTCAGATGATTTAGTGGGAGCGGGCCTGCTTTTAGCAGAGGGCTGGACTAGATGACCTCCAGCCCTATGATTCTAAGTCCCCAGGGCCTGATGATATGCATCCTAGAACACTCAAGCATCTGACTCAGGAGATATCTGAGCCATCAGCTATTATCTTTGAAAAATCATAGAAGACTGGGAAGTTTCCAGAGGACTGGAACAGACCAAATATAGTGCCCATCTATAAAAAGGGAAATAATGACAACCCAGAGAATTATAGACCAGTCAGTTTAACCTCTGTACAAGGAAAAATAATGGAGCAAATAATTAAGGCATCCATTAGTAAAAATCTAAAAGAGAACAAGGTGTTAAGTGGTAGTCAGCATCAGAGGCATTGCAGGAGCTGGGCACCCCAGGGCACGTGCCCCAAACCGGGGCCCGGCGGCGTGCGCCAGTGGCAGCCCCATCCCTGGCCAGGGATGCAGGACCCCACCACCCACGGCTGCTTCCAGCCCTATGCCATTGGCCTGCCCCTGTGTGACTAGCAAGGGGCAAGGGCTGACCTAGGCAGAGAAGGCCTTAAAAGCCACTGCTTGAGCGAACAGAGGGAGCTTGCAAACAGGGGACTGCAAACAGGGGAGTTTGCGAGGGAAGGAGTTGGTGCTAAGTAAGTGATTTGCTTGTGTCTTTTTCCCTACAGGTGACTGTGTCTTTTTCCCTACAGATGACTGCTGTTAGTTGTGGGACTGTGCTTGTGTTATTGGGTGGGGGCTGTTTGCACCATTGTTCCCTGATCACCTTTAATCACCAGCCTCTAGCAGCCTTGTGATTGCCCTGCCCCTGTGTGACTAGCAAGGGGCAAGGGCTGACCTAGGCAGAGAAGGCCTTAAAAGCCACTGCTTGAGAGACCATAGGGAGCTTGCGAACAGGGACTGCAAACAGGGGAGTTTGAGAGGGAGTTGGGGGAGGAGTTTAGTGAAGCCAAGATGGTGAAGAGGAGCCGCACTGCTTGTGCCAGCGCCCCTTCTGTTTCCTTTGCTTCGGTTTGTAGCCAGACTGACTGTCTGACCGTGGATATCTCCACCCAGGTCCTGGTGTGGAGTTGCAGGGACTGTGGCCTTCATTTTCCTGCCACTGATGATCAGCCTAGGGAGATGAATCTATGTGATAGGTGCCTTCTGGTGGCATCTGTCCAGAAACAGGTAGGAGAGTTACAGGAGGAGGTGTCACAACTCAGGGGTATCTATGCACTGGAAAAGTTCCTTGACAGTGTCCATGATGAGACCTGCAAGGAGGAGGTCCCTATCCCGATGCCAAGGGCTACTGCCACAGATCTGGAGATGGATGGGGTGCCTATGGCAGAGGGAGGACAGTGGCAGCTGGTCACCTCTGGCAGTAGGCAGTGCTCCATGCCTGCTCACATCCCACCATCCATTGTGGTGAGGAACCGTTATGCAGCACTAGAGACAATGCAGGAGGTAGAGGAGAGGCCATGCACCCCAGAGGCTGGGGAGATCACAGCCATCTCACCTCAGAGGAAACGGAGGGTTGTGGTGATTGGGGACTCGCTCCTGAGAGGAATGCAGACACCCATCTGTCGCCCTCACAAGGCCTCTAGAGAGGTATGCTGCCTGCCAGGTGCCCATATCCAAGATGTTACGGAGGGAATGTCAAAGATCATCCGCCCCTCAGACTATTACCCCATGCTTCTTATCCATGTGGGTACCAATGATACTGCGAGAGGTGATCCTCAGCAGATCAAAGGTGACTTCAAGGCTCTGGGAGCGAGGGTGAAGGAGTTTGGAGCACAGGTGGTGTTCTCCTCGATCCTTCCAGTCAAGGCTAGAGGCCTGAGGAGAGACAGATGCATCCTAGAAGTGAATGCCTGACTGCGAAGATGGTGTGGTCAGGAGGGATTTGGCTTCCTTGACCATGGAGTACTGTTTCAGGAAGGAAGATTGATAGTCAGAGATGGCCTTCATCTGTCCAGGAAGGGGAACAGCATATTTGGGCACAGACTGGCTAACCTAGTGAGGAGGGCTTTAAACTAGGTTCAAATGGGAAAGGAGACCAAAGCCCACAGGTAAGTGAGAATATGGGAGATCTGGGGGAAGGGATGGAACTTGGGGGTTACTGGGACTGTAACACCAGCAATAAAAGAGAAGGTAGTTGGAACATGGGGGGGGTGGGGGAATCAAATAATTGTCTTAAATGTTCCACTGAAGCCGTAATACGTGAGGAGAGTGGGGGAGGACAACTCCTAGAAAAAATGCAAGGAGGTATATGTAATAGAATTGAAAATCAAAATGACAAAGTAGGGCAATCGGCCGGGTATCTTAGGTGCCTATACACTAATGCGAGGAGTCTGGGAAATAAGCAGGAAGAATTGGTAGTACTAGCGCAGACAAGGAACTGTGATATCATTGGAATAACAGAGACGTGGTGGGATAGTCTGCATGACTGGAGCTCTGCCATGGATGGGTATAAACTGTTCAGGAAAGACAGGCAGGGAAGGAGAGGGGGAGGAGTAGCGTTATATATAAAAGAGCTCTATGACTGCTCAGAGCTCCATTATGGAAGTGGAAGCGTGCCAATAGAAAGTCTGTGGGTTACACTGAGAGGGGAAAGCAACAAGGGGGATGTTGTGGTGGGTGTCTGCTATAGACCACCAGACCAGAAGCAGGAGGTGGATGAGGTGTTCTATGGACAACTAGCGGAAGCTTCTAGATCACAGGCCCTGGTGCTCATGTGGGACTTCAATTACCCTGACATCTGCTGGGAGGCCAATACAGCAGTGCATGGCCAATCCAGGAAGTTTTTAGAGAATGTTGGGGACAACTTTCTGGTACAAATGCTGGAGGAGCCAACTAGGGGCCTTGCACCTCTTGACCTGCTGCTCACAAACAGGGAAGAGTTGATCAGGGAGGTAGAGGTAAATGGCAAGCTAGGCAGTAGTGACCATGACATGGTTGAGTTCAGGATGCTGATTAAAGGAAGGAAGGAAAGAAGCAAAACAAACCCTGGACTTCAAAAAAGCAGATTTTGGCTCCCTCAGGGAACTGATGGGCAGGATCTGTTGGGAAGCTAATCTGAAGGGGAAAGGAGTCCAAGAGAGTTGGTTATATTTTAAAGAAACCCTGCTAAGGGCACAGGAAGTTGCCATTCCAATTAGGAGAAAGAACGCCAAACATGTGAGGCAGCCAGAATGGCTTAGCAGAGAACTCTGCTCTGAGCCTCAACATAAAAAGGAAGCTTACGGGAAGTGGATGCTTGGTCAGATGAACAAGGAGGCATGTAAAGATATTGCTAGGGACTGCAGGGATAAAATCAGACAGGCCAAAGGACAAATGGAGTTGCAGCTAGTGAGGGATGTAAAGGATAAGAGGAAGGGGTTCTATAAGTATGTTAATAACAAGAGGAGGATCAGGGATGGTGTAGGTCCCTTGCTGAATGGGGCAGGCATCCTCGTGACAGAGGATGAGGGAAAAGCTGAACTGCTCAATGATTTTTTTGCTTCAGTTTTCACAGGCAGGGTCAGCTCCCAGCCCACTACCATAGGTAGGCCAGATTGCAGAGAAGAAGAGAGGCCCTTAGTGACGGAAGGTCAGGTTAGAGACTACTTAAGGAAGCTGGATGTGCACAAGTCCATGGGGCTGGGCGAACTGCATCCAAGGGTGCTAAGGGAATTGGCCAATGAGATAGCAGTACTGCTAGCCATTATCTTTCAAAACTCATGGAGAACGGGGGAGGTGCCAGAGGATTGGAAAAAAGCAAATGTAGTGCCTATTTTCAAGAAAGGGAAAAAGGAGGATCTGGGGAATTACAGACCTGTCAGCCTCACCTCAATCCCTGGAAAAATTATGGAGCAGGTTCTCAAAGAATCCATCCTCAAACACTTAGAGGAAAATAAAGTGATCAGGAACAGTCAGCATGGATTCACCAAGGGTAAATCATGCCTGACCAATCTCATTTCCTTCTATGATCAGATGACTGGTTTTCTGGATGCAGGAAGAACCATTGATGTGATATACCTTGATTTTAGCAAGGCTTTTGATACAGTTTTCCACAGCATTCTCACTGGGAAATTAAGGAAGAATGGGTTGGATAGGTGGACTATAGGGTGGATAGAAAACTGGCTAGATCAATGGTTTCAGCATGTAGGAATCAATGGATCCATGTCTAGCTGGCAACCAGTAACGAGTGGTGTGCCCCAGGGGTCTGTCCTGGGCCCAGTTCTGTTCAACATTTTCATCAATGATCTGGATGATGGAATAGACTGCACACTCAGTAAGTTTGCGGATGACACCAAGCTGGGGGGACCAGTAGACACGTTGGAGGGCAAGGACAGGATTCAAGGAGACCTCAATAAATTGGAACAGTGGGCCAATAGAAATCTTATGAGGTTCAGTAAGGACAAGTGTAAAATCCTGCACTTGGGACGGAAAAACCCCATACACAGCTACAGGCTGGGGAACATTCAGCTAAGTAGCAGCAGTGTAGAAAAGGACCTGGGGGTCATGGTGCATGAGAAGCTTGATATGAGTCAGCAGTGTGCTCTTGCTGCCAAAAAGGCCAATGGCATACTGGGCTGCAGCAAAAGAAGTGTTACCAGCAGATCAAGGGATGTGATCATTCCCCTCTATTCTGCACTGGTGAGGCCACATCTAGAATCCTGTGTTCAGTTTTGGGCTCCCCACTACAAAAAGGACAGGGACATGATAGAGAGAGTTCAGCGGAGGGCAACCAAAGTGATTAAAGGGCTGGAGCACAAGCCCTATGAAGAAAGACTGAAAGCATTAGGCTTATTTAGTCTGCAGAAGAGAAGATTGAGGGGGGATTTGATAGCAACCTTCAACTACTTGAAGGGATGCTCCAAGGAGGATGGAGCTCAACTATTCTCGGTATTAACGGAGGACAGAACGAGGAGCAATGGTCTCAAGTAACAGTTAGGGAGGTCGAGGCTGGATATTAGGAAAAACTTTTTTATTAGGCGAGTGGTGAAGCATTGGAATGAGCTGCCTAGGGAGGTGGTGGAATCTCCATCTTTGGAGGTGTTTAAGGCCCAGCTGGACAAAACCATGACTGGGACAGTTTAGTGGGAGTGATCCTGCCTCTGGCAGGGGGTTGGACTAGACGACCTCATGAGGTCCCTTCCAACCCTATGATTCTATGAAACAACCAGTGTTGTTTCGAAATAAAAGCCCTGTGTGGAGATACCCGATGTGTTACCCATTTGCTTGAGCACAGTTATTAACAAATAATCTAGAGTACCATCAAAGTATCTCTACACAAGGGCATCCTTCCAGGTCCATCTCAGGCAGGGTTATGAATATATTGCACCACCAGATCAAGGCAAAATGACAACTATTACGGGATTATACCTGGAAGAATCAGTCGCCCTTGTACTGAATTATGCCTGTTAGCCTTGTTATTCAACTACACTTATCAATGTACATATTCCCAAGCACAGTATTATAACAGAAACTCACTGGTGAAGGAAAAGTATCACAGAGCAAACTTTCCTAGGTGAAACTAGCACCTCATCTCAGGGGGAGTGCAGATCCAGTTCTTCCACAGCCAGAGGAGAATTCAGATCTTGTCTTTACAGTGGCAAATACACCACTGTCAGATCTATCTCCCTGATCAACTGGGTGGGTCTGTTAAGCACTGCTCAGCCAGTCAGGAAGTCAATCCAGTAAAATCACCCCTGCAGAAGGAGTAGTGCTGAACTGGTGGAATGGGCTTCCCTCCAACTCAGGCTATTGAAAACACTGCAGTAAGTAGGCAGCAGGCAAGCAGAGGGAGACATGCAAAGTATTTTAAGTGTTTTGTATGTCTCCCTTCAATAGTTGCTGAAATCCTGCTGTAGTATAGACCAGGACTCAGATTCACTTCTGTGTTTGTTAGCACTTAGGGATTTCTCAGTTTTTGGAAGGTCTCCACCAGGCCTAGCTCAAGGGACTGTGGCGCTCCAAGCCAGCTTTTCCTTTGACGCCCCCCTGGCAGGGGGAGCAGAACTTGGCCACATCTCTGAGCTGGCTTGCCCTGCCCCCAGGGCAGGGAGCAGCCAGCCAGACAAGGGGTGGAGTGGGCCAGCCCAGAGGCCAGGCTCCACACTCCTGCTCCTCCTCTGGGCCGGCTGTTCCATCCTGGAGGGGGGCAGCCCATAGGCAGGGCGAGAGAACAGAGTCCACCCCATGGGCTGGCCAGCTCCACCACTTGCGTCTTATCAAGTTACATGTATTGGATCTGAGACCTGTTAGTCAATTCTTTCAGGTCCTTAAGCGGCAATTTGTTGTGATGTCTACATCAATACTAACAGAGCAGTTTGCTTGCTGCTCTATGTAAAGCAAATGCCTAGAAGGATGGAGGGGCTGCCTCCCTGACTTCTCTTAGCTAGTGGAGATGTGGCTGAAAAAAGAAACACACATCAGAATTGCTGCTTTTATACAGAGTGTGTTTTACAGAAACATCCAGCAAACTGCAGATGACTACCAGTTTCCTCCCAGATCCACTCACTTCCTTCTGGTCCCACCTCCTTCTGGTGAGCTTTACACCACTCTGCCATTCCCCCTTGCTCCCGACTCTGCTTCCTCAGTTTTAGCCTAACAGTTAGAAAGAAAAAAGAGTCAGATTCTTTCGTTTCCCATCTCCTGGGGCCCAGAAAAAAAGTAAAGATTACAGATAATTTTTAAAAATACAGAAAATCTTTGGTTAAATAACTAAAATACAAATAAATGTAACTTAAAAAAAGGCAAATGGTTAAAAACAAAACCACTAGTGATAACCACAAACAAAAGCAGAAAATAGCTAAAGTTATCACACGTCTTCTGTTAATAAAGGAACTTGGGCACAATTAACAGGTGCTTCAAAGATGGGTGAACTTACAGAAAGGAATGAAACTAAATGCAAGGGGGTGTAAAACATAGGATCAGGTCATAAAGTAACAGCAAATCAGAGCAGTTTACAGGCTCAAACCATGGGAAGCTTGAAGTCACATTACCCTTTGTAATGGGAAAAGAACCCATAGTCTCAATTAAGTCCTGCTTTCGCAGACGCACTTTGCTTTCCTACAGAAGAAAAAAGATACCAAACTATATAAACTTCGATACACCACTACAGGAAGCAAGAGTGACACCTATAACCCAGCCAGCAACATTGTTAATCTCTCAAGCTACACATTTACTCCTGCAGAGGAATCTGTTCTATCTCGAGGACTTTCCTTCCACCCCACAACTGCCACACATAAGATAAAATTCTGCAGTGACCTAGAGGCCTACTTTCATCGTCTAAGACTCAAAGAATATTTCCATAACACCACAGATCAATACACTGACACACAGATGCCTTCCTCCAAACACTACAAGAAGAAATATTCTTCATGGACTCCTCCAGAAGGCCGAAATGAGAGACTTGACTTCTATATTGATTGCTTCCGCCACTGTACGAAGGCTGAAATTGTGGACAAACAACATCCTTTACATCATAACCTCAGCCCTGCAGAACGCAATGCCACCCACAGCCTCAAAAACAACTCTGACATTATCATTAAGGAGGCTGACAAAGGAGGTGCAGTTGTCATCCTGAATAAATTAGATTATGACCAGGAGGCTTATAAACAACTCTCCAACACAACCTTCTACAGACCACTTTCCTCTGACCCCACTGAGGAATACCAAAAGGAATTACAACGCCTACTTAAGAAACTCCCTAAGACAGCACAAGAACGTATAGAGACAGAAACACCACCAGAACCATGGCCAGGGATGTTGTATCTACTACCCAAAATCCATAAAAAAGGAAACCCTGGACACCCCATCATCTCAGGCATTGGCACTCTTACTGCCGGCCTATCTGGCTATGTGGACTCCCTCCTCAGACCCTATGTTATCAACATCCCCAGCTATCTTCAAGACACCACAGACTTCCTGAGGAAAATCCAGTCCATTGGAGAACTTCCAGAAAACACCATTCTGGCCACTATGGATGTAGAAGCTCTTTACAACAACATCCCACACAAGGATGGATTACAAGCTATTAGAAGAACCATCCCAGATGATGACACAGCGCAGCTCGTGACTGAACTTTGCGACTTTGTACTCACCCACAACCACTTCAGATTTGAGGATCATTTATATCTCCAAATCAGTGGCACTGCTATGGGCACCCACATGGCCCCACAATATGCCAGCATCTTTACGGGTGACTTAGAACAACGTTTCCTCAAGTCTCATCCCAAGACACCTCTTCTTTACCTGCGCTACATTGATGACATCTTTATCATCTGGACACATGGCAGGGATGGTCTTGAAGATTTTCACAGAGATTTCAATAATTTCCACAACACCATCAAATTGAGCCTGGAACACTCCACACAGGAGATCCACTTTCTTGACACTACAGTACAAATCAGGGATAGACGCATCACCACCACCCTATACCGAAAACCTACTGATCAGTATAGTTACCTACATCCTTCGAGCTTCCATCCTAAACACACCACACGATCCATTGTCTACAGCCAAGCCCTAAGATATAACCGCATCTGCTCTGATCCCTCAGACAGAGACAGACATCTTGAGGATCTCTATCAAGCATTCTTGAAACTACAGTACCCACCTGGGGAAGTAAGAAAACAAACTGACAGAGCTAGACGGGTTCCCTGAAGTCATCTACTACAGGAGAGACCCAAGAAAGAAAGCAACAGAACACCACTAGTCACCACATACAATCCTCAAGTCAGACCTCTGCAAAAGATCATTAAGGACCTACAGCCTATTCTAAAAGATGATCCCTTTCTCTCTCAGGCATTAGGAGACAGACCACTACTTGCTTATAGGCAGCCCCCTAACCTTACACAGATACTCACCAGCAACTACAGATCTAACAACAGGAACACTGAAGCAGGCACATACCCCTGCAAAAAACCACGCTGCCAAGTCTGCCCACATATCTACACAACAGACACCATCATAGGTCCTAATCAAGCCTGCTACTCCATCAAAGGCTCATTTACCTGCTCATCTACTAGTGTGGTCTATGCCATCATGTGCAAGAAATGCCCCAACACCTTATATATTGGACAAACAGGACAATCACTCCGTAAGAGACTGAATGAGCACATAACTGATATCAGAAATCAAAGAAAAAAGAAACCAGTTGCTGAGCACTTCCATCTTCCTAATCACTCAATGATGGATTTGTTAACGACTGTTGTTAGAGCTGTACCTGGGACATCAAGACTTCAAAGAGAGACAGCTGAACTCGAATTCATATGCAAGCTAAATTCTGTGAAAGCAGGACTGAATCGAGACCATGGGTTCTTTTCCCATTACAAAGGATAATTTGACTTCAGGCTTCCCATGGTTTGAGCCTGTAAACTGCTCTGATTTGCTGTTACTGTATGACCTGATCCTATGTTTTACACCCCCTTGCATTTAGTTTCATTCCTTTCTGTAAGTTCACCCATCTTCGAAGCATCCAAGGAAGTGGGATCTTCTCCCACGAAATCTCATGCAAAAAATAAATCTGTTAGTCCTAAAGTGCCACACAACTGCTTGTTGTTTTTTTACTGGACTAGACTAACACGGCTGTCCTTTTGAAATTGACAATTAACAGGGCCGGTGCTAGGCAGTAAGCAGGCCCTACATTACAGGGGGGCACCGGCATTTGAGGGGCGCCAAAAGGGGACAGCTCCATGGTGCTCCCCTGATGACATCACTCGTCTGCACCAGCGTCACTCTGCTGCAGGGGGGCACCACAATCCCCAACCCCAGCCCTGACAATTAAAACTAAAAAATCACGACAGTAGGCAAAACAACTGTGTATGCATCCACACCCTTGCTCCTTCTTGGCTATGTCTACATTGCTCTGCATTTTTGAAAAAACTTTTTTCAGGATAAGTATTTTGAAATAATTATCTCAAAAAAAACTTTTTTCAAAAGTGCTATTTCAGGACAACAGTCCGGGGACTGCTTGTTGTCCTGAAATACCGCTGTTTTTTTTGTTTGTTTGTTTGTTTTTGTAAAGATAAGTCTACACCAGTCTTTCTTTTGCTGTGTCTGGGGACGGCTTTTTTCAAAAAAGCTACCTCAAAAAAGGCTTTTTTTCTAAATATAACAAGATTTAGTGATCCTGAAAAAACGCTAGGGTATTTCGAGGTACTGGAGTGCTTTTTCAAAAAAGCGACACCTGACAGCTTTTTTGAATGAACACAGCAAAGGCTTTTTTTTTTTTTCACAGCAGCCAGTCCAAACGGGGGCCTAGATTTGATCTGTGTTCTGGTGCTATTGTATTACTCCCCCACACAAAGCCATGTATTATGTGTTTAATTTCTATGTAGGGGTCATAGAATCATAGAATCATAGGGTTGGAAGGGACCTCATACGTCATCTAGTCCAACCCCCTGCCAAAAGAAGCAGGACCACTCCCATTAGATCATCCCAGTCAGGGTTTTGTCCAGCTGGGCCTTGAACACCTCCAGAGATGGAGATTCCACCACCTCCCTAGGCAGCTTATTTCAATGCTTCACCACTTGCCTAGTAAGGAAGTTTTTCCTAATATCCAGCCTGGACCGCCTCAGCTGTAACTTGAGACCATTGCTTCTCGTTCTGCCCTCTGTTACTACTGAGAACAGTCGAGCTCCATCCTCCTTGGAGCAACCCTTCAAGTAGTTGAAGGTTGCTATCAAATCCCCCCCTCAGTCTTCTCTTCTGCAGGCTAAATAAGCCTAGTTCCTTCAGTCTTTAAAGTGAAACTTCCCATACCGGGAGTCGAACCCGGGCTGCCTGGGTGAAAACCAGGAATCCTAACCGCTAGACCATATGGGAGGCTGTCTATACACACATATGGTGCTACAAAGATGATAATACTCAGGTTGCCTGTCACACACACCAAAATCCTAGTTACTTCTTCCCTTACAGTATTTTGTGTTCCATCTCAAAGGAAGCAGCCCTGAATAGAGATGATGTCCATGTTCATAAAGAGCTCTGTATTTCTAAAACTGTTCTGTTTTTTAACAAAATTTGTGGACAATAAGAAATGACAAATCAGAAGACTATATAGAAATGTGGTTGGTCTGTAAAAGTTCTTTGGATTAAATGAGCCCAGTGTTCCCATGGATTGAGTACAGAAGGGGTCAGTCAGTTGGGGTGGGGGTGGGATGGGGTTATGCTGGGCGTGGAGTAGTGCACATATGTAACTATGGCCCGTATCTTTTTGTTACCATTCTCTGTTGCAGTGTCTGTGAGTGAAATCCTGATCCCATTTAAGTTGATGGCAAAAATTCTGAACTGTTATGAATGAGAACATGTATAGTTTGCAGGATCCTTGTTTGCATGCTTAACATTCACCCTTTTCTCCCTCTGTCTCACTGGAAGATCCAGATAATAATAAATGATTCTCTAAAGCCAGACAGTGTCACACCCCTTACACAAAATTGATGCAGAAAGGGGTGTCACTTAGACACTGCTGAATGCATCACAAAAGGGTTAAACTATTACAGCTTTGAAAAAATTCCAAAGGTACATGGTACATTTTCCATTCTTTGACAGCAAATCAATTATAAGAATTAGCATAATTATTAACATTTATATATCCAGTCAGCATAAGAGTGTGTTTTACAGTTAACTTTGTTATGTGTAAGCAGACTGATAGCCCCTTACTGAAACTGAATGGGCCTTCTGATTGGCCACTCCTGCCTGGGAGTAGGACTCTGAAGCAGATAGGCCAGGGCCAGGGGGGAGAGGCCAGTGTCTGAGGATGGCCTGATTGACTGGTTGGACAGGCCAGTGAGGGAGCTAGGAGAGTGCTCCCCCTCCCCAGAGCTGAAACTGCAGGCTGGACATGCCTGGGCAAGCCAAAGTGTGTTTGGGGCAGAGCTAAGGAGGAAGCACTAAGCAGCCAGCATCTGGTGAGCCAGAGGACCCAGGGAAGTGGGCCAGGCTGGGCTGATTTGTACAGAGCAGAGCCACAGCAGCTGGACCAGCAAAGAGCCAAGTCAAGCTGAGCAGAGCAGAGCTGGAGCCAGAGTTGTCTGAAGCTGAGTGCAGGAGGCCAGAGAAGAAGCCCAAGGTGCTGATATGATCTGTGCAGACCCACGGCAGGAGAACTAGAGGAGCCTGAGGAGCACCCCAAAGAGCCACATGGGACCAGAACAGCGGCTGGGAGCCAGAGCTGCAGCCATCTGGAGCTGGGTGTGGTGAGCAGCTGGGTAGCAGTGAAGGGGAGCTGACGCTGGGAAGAAGGGCCCTGCCCCTGGAGCTTGGGGACGTGTGGCCAGAGCCAGAGCCTGCATCTGGCCCCCTGGATCATCCAGTCACAGCCAAGCCTGGGCAGAGGGCTTGCAACATGGAAAACAGACTGTGAGATTGTTCCTCAGACCCCAGAGACTCTGAGTGTAGTGCCCCCACACCAGGAGGTGGCACTGAGGGTTTACTTTTCACCCTTTTCCACTTTTTCTCTATTTACTTATTGGGTTATTTTTTTTATTTTTGTGTGCTTAAATAAATTGTATTACTTTAAACTATATATAGTGGCTGGTAGGCCAGAAGAGCGGTCAGTACCCCCTTGTCATCCTCCCCAGATAAGCACATCTTCCAAAGGCCCCTTCCGTACAAGGACGACTCCCGCTCGCAGTAGGATTTACTCTGCTGCGTGGGAGCAAACTTGAACATGGAACTGGGGGTGGTCAAGGAGGAGACTGACCCCCCTCTGTGACGTTGGGGACACTGCCCCACCAGCCAGGGTATCTGTTTCCCTTCACAAAGGGGTGTACAGAATCACCAGGGCATGGTGGCAGACCCCATCCTCAATTCCGCCGGTGTCCAAAGTGACAGATTGCAAGTACCATGTTTCATCAGACAAGTTTGTGTTCCTTTTCCAACACCCTATGCTGGGATCCTTGGTGGTGGACGCAGTTAACCAAAAAGAGAGACAGGGCCAACCTGGCTCTACTCCCAAGAATAAGGAAGCTAGAAAGCTCGACTCACACAGCAGGAAGATCTATGCCACCTCAGCCTTGCAGCTGCATATCTCTAATCACCAAGCGCTCATGGTGAGATACATCTTTAACCTCTGGAGAGCTATGGAGGTGTTTCATGATCTTATCCCCAAACACTGCCTCAGGGACTATGAGGCAATGGTGGAGGAAGAGGCCTTGGACTGCAAAGATGCTCTGATGTCTACCTGGGACACATCGGACACAGCATTGCATAATATGGCATCTGCCGTGGTGATGCGTCTCTCCTCCTGGCTTCAGGGCTCGGACCTGTTCCTGCAGATGCAGCTCATCATACAGGACCTTCCATTTGAAGGCCCAACCTCTTTGCTGAGTCCATGGGTGCAAAGCTGCATGGCATGAAGGACTCAAGGGCCACCCTCAGATCGCTGGGAATGTACACCCCACAATCTTCCTGGTGCTCCTTGAATCCTCACCAACTCTTGCAACAGCAACTACAACAGTTAAAGCAACAAGTCCAGATGCAAGTTTCCTTCTCTCAGTCCTACCAATACCCCCAACGATAACTCGGGGGCTTGGATAAGGACAAGGCCCATTCGAGCAAGGATGGAAAACCCTATGCCTCACAGTCCAGCAGGTGCAGGCAGTGTACAGACTGCTCATTGGGGAGGAAGAAGCATTTTTGACGGTTACTCTGAAGGCAGCGAACTCACAGCCTCAACCCCAACCTTTGCCAACCCCCTATATCACTTCGCACAGCACTGGGCTGACATCACAACCGATCAGTGCGTCCTTGAGAAGGTCTCAGAAGGGTATCACATACAGTTTTGATCAACACCTCGGGCCAGAAAACCACCCCTTTGGCCAAATCTCAGGAACCGGTAGCTAGATCATTTGCTCGAGATGAAATGCGAGAAGCTCTTCTCCCTTGGGGCCATAGAAAGGGTCCCAAAGCCAGAGTGGGGAAAGGGGTTTTTTTCCCCATACTTTCTGGTCTCCAAACCCAAAGGGGACCTAAGACCCCTTCTAGATCTCAGAGCTTTAAGCAAACACATAAGGAAAATAAAGTTCCGCATGGTTTCCCTGTCACAGATTGTCCCATCTCTGTCTCCTGGGGATTGGTTCACAGCTCCCAATCTAAAAGACACTTACTTTCACATAGCAATACGCCCAGCCACAGAAGATACCTAAGATTCATGATGGGGGGAAATCATTTGCAGTTCACATCGCTCCCCTTCAGGCTCTCTCTGGCCCCCAGGGTATTCACAAAGTGCATTGTGCCGGTCGCTGCATTCCTGTGCTGGCAGAGCATAAAAATCTATCTCTACCTAGACGATTGGTTAATACATGGGGAACTGAGATCTCAGGTAGAGCACAGTGACAGAGCGGTAACCCACCTATGCAGGTACCTGGATCCCTGCATAAATCGACAAAAGTCAAAAATCCGCCTGTCCCAATGCATAGAGTTCAGAGGAGCTCTCTTAGATGCCTGCAAAGGGAGGGCTTCTCTGCCCCCCTCAAGATTTCAGTCCATCTGTATCATCATTACAGAGCTGCAGGAGTTTCAAGCGACCACAGCCCATCGCTGCCTACAGCTGCTCAGACACATGGCAGCCTCCACCTCTGTGATCTGGACAGCAGGTCTGAGAATGAGGCTCATTCAGGTCTGGTTCTCCACGATGTTCCACCCATGGAAAGACCCTCTGTCCAACGCACTGTCAGTTTCCCGAGATATCCTAGTGACACTACAGATCTGGAAGGACCCCCTGTTTGCCATGGGGGGAATTCCCTTCAAAATGCTAATACCCACAGTGACACTGATAACTGATGCCTCAGATTCAAGGTGAGGCGGCCCACATTTCGGGGGGGCTTTCCACCCAGGGGCTTTGGTCTCTTGCAGACAACCTTCTTCACATAAATGTGAAGGAACTGTGGGCCATCAGATTGGCTTGCATAACTTTTCTGGACAGGACACAAGGCAGGTTGGTCCAGGTTCTAATGGACAACACTGCAGCCATGTTCTATACGAACTGGCAGGGGGGTGTCCACTCCCCAGCTCTCTGCAAGGAAGTGTGCAAACTCTGGGAATTAGCCCTGAAATACAATTTTACTCTGGTGGCAGCACACCTACCGGGAGTAGACAACAAGCTAGCAGACTCGCTCAGCAGAAAACCCGTAGCAAATCACGAGTGGTCCCTCCACAACACAGTGTTCTCTCACCTGACAAGTAAGGAACATCCCAAGTGGACCTGTTAGTGACATGGCAGAACCACAAGTGTCAGTACTTCTGCTCCCTCAGGGGGTCGGAAGGAGGGGTCGCTCACTGATTCTGTCCTCATAAGTTGGTCAGGCCCTCTAATGTATGCTTTCCCACTGATTCTGCTGATACACAGCGTCCTTTTGAAGATCAAAATGGATGGATAGCTCCGGACTGGCCCAGGCAACACTGGTTCTCGCTCCTACAGGATGTGCCCATAGAGGCCCCACTCCACCTCCCCCTGTGGGTTGACTTCCTGACACAGGACTCAGGGTGCCTGCAACCTAGAGACTCTTTGGCTCAGTGAGCAGGAAAGGCTCTGCTCAGACAGGGTCAGGCATGTCCTGGTTGATGCTAGAAGACCATCCACCAGGTCCACCTATACAGGCAAATGGAAATGGTTTTCCAGCTGGCCTCAAAGTATAGGGGTGAACCCTACACTAGCTCCCTGGAATCTAATTCTTGATTATCTGCTAGACCTTAGAGACAAGGGCCTCTCCCTTTCCTCACTGAGAGTCCACCTAGCAGTGATTTCAGCCCTCCACGAAAAAGTGGATAGTGTCCCTGTTTCCTCCCACCCTACTTCCACTAGGTTTTTGAAGGAGTTCAAAAGACTTTTCCCACAACCCTGTGAACCCACCCCTCAATGGGACCTGAACATGGTGCTCCATGCATTAACAGAGCCTCCGTATGAACCCTTGGACTCATGTAGCTTATTGGTCCTTGCCTGGAAGGTAGCCTTTTTGGTAACAATTACGTCGGCTAGAAGGGTCTCAGAGTTGAATGCCCTTTCTCCAGAACCCCCATATACGAGGTTCTTTCCCAACAAAGTGGTGCTTCGACCCCACCTGTCCTTCCTTCCTAAGGTAGTGTCTCCTTTTCACCTCAATCAGGATATTTGCTTGCCAGTATTTTTTCCAGATCCTCAGGTTACGGAGAACCAGAGGAGATGGCACACTCTGGATGTGAAGAGAGCGCCCCTGACATATATTAAGCGCATGTGTCCGTTCCACAAGCCGCCCCCCCCCCCAACTCTATGTGGTGGTCACAGAACGCAAAAGAGGTCTTCCAGTGTCCTCACAATGCATTTCCAAATGGACAGTAAACTGTATCAAAGACTGCTACGGAAGGTCAAATACACCCCTTCTTGGGACTGTCAGGGCTCACTCTACCAGGGCCCAGACTTCGTCAATGTCCTTCCTCACCAAGGTCCCGATCTAGGAGATCTGCAGGGCAGCCACGTGGTCACTGGTGCATACTTTCACGATGCACTACGCTATGGTCCAACAAGCTAGAGAGGATGCTGCGTTGGGCAGAGCCGTACTCAGCGTTGGCAGACTGTAACTCCTCCCACCATCCTCGTGTATGGCTAGCAGTCACCTGTAACTGAATGATGTGAGCAGTGCTCAAAGAAGAATGGTGGGTTACTTACCAGTAACTGTCCTTCTTTGAAATGGGCTGCTCACATACATTCAGATCCCTTCCACCGTCTAACCAGAGTTGGCGAAGGTATAAGGGACTGGGAGGGCCAGGGTCACAGTCACATATATAGTCACAGTCCCGGTACAGAGGGGGTGTTGGCCATGTGCCCTGACCTGACAGGCTAAGGCTAAAGACTTTCCAAGCTACCATGCGCTGTGTAACATAGACACCTGTAACTGAATGTATGTGAGCAGCCCATCTCGAAGAACGGTGGGTTACCTACAGTAACCATCCTTCTTCAAGATGGGCTGCTCAGATCCATTCAGTATTAGGTGTGTCTGTGCCGGAGCACTGGATTGGTCGGAAAAAACTTTGTCCTAGCCTGTCAGAAGAGGGGAGGCGGCCACTGCCCCTCGCACCACCCACGACTACAGTTCCTTGGAGTCGCCAACTCCAGAAGCGGGGATGGAAGGGAGGGACCTGAATGGATCCGAGCAGCCCATCTCGAAGGATGGTTACTGTAGGTAACCCACCATTCTTCTTTGAGCTGTTATAAGATTTGTAATGAGACCACAAACTTGTGAGCATAAGTGACTCCATCTTAGCACCATTCCCTTAATGTTATTTCAACCTCTAGCCTGACTAAGAGAAGTACAGGGGCCCTCTCATCCTTGAACAGTCTGTAAGCAGGAGATAGGGGAAACTTGCACCAGTCTCGAGGTCACATGTTAATCAACAATTTCTCCTGTTTATTACATTTCCAGGCTCTGAGGAGCCTGCCTGACCTTCTTTACTAATTCTCCTATCTTATATGAATATGTATGAAGACTATCCCTATATGGTACTAATAAATGTATTAACCTCGTTTACCTTGAATATATTAACCATTTTTGGAATTCCTTGAATTAAGTAATTGTACCTGTGTATAAAACCCTTTAGCACTGGTCCTTCGGGGCCAGCCACACTCAGTAGCTCTGAGTGTCAATAAACTTGTGATTCTTCCTCCTGTTGTCTGGCTCCTTCATTGACCAGAGCAGAGAACGAGCTTTTCTCTCAACAGAGTGCTGCTCAGATTCATTCAGTATTAGGTGACTACTAGCCATGCTGACGGATGGCGGATGGAGTTGGTACTTCCGCCTTCAGCACAGCGACACGTCCCCTGAAGCAGACTCCCCCCAGCAAGTTACTTGCTGGGGAAACCGGTGAGCAGGCCTAATGGCCCGGAGGGCAAGGGCTGAGGGTCTGCTGGGACCACTGTTCCCTCTAAGCTGTGCGCGTGTGCGCATGCACACAGGTCATGAAACCTGCGCACACAAAAAAGTAAAGTGCGCACAAAAAATTTCAGTAGTGCTAATATTGGTGCTCACAAAGAAATGTTTTTGCGCACACAAAGAAATTGTTTGTGCACACAGGCTACAAGTAATTAGAAGGAACATTGGCTGGGACGGGGCAGGCCTGAATCCACCAGGGTAGAAGAATAAGGGTCAAGCCATGTTACATGGTTTGGGAAAAAGGAAGGCAATTTTATCAGATTGCATGGGTGCGCTGCCTAAGAAGAACTTGGAACACAACTGGCCGATAAGTTGGCCCATGGCGCGTTCTATGGATTCGCCAGAGAACAATAAGCCTATCAAAGGGCTGGCCGAGTGAGCGCGTTTTGGCATGATGCAAGCAGGCAAAGGGCACTGGGGGCTTCCAGGGGCCACCCAGCCATAGGCTAGTGGTGGCTGTCAGTTGCATATGAAGGGAAGGGAGACGGCAATGGCCACCATGGAGAATACAGCTACGCGGGCTGTCTGAACCAAGGGAAGGAGGGGTAGGACCGCGAGGTGGCTCAAGGTGGTCTAGGGGCCCGCGAAACACAGCCTATGGCCTAAGGGTTCAGTCAAAAGGGAAAGGAGCGTGGCCTTTGGCGTGAACAATGACCCTGATTGCGTAAGCACATCCTTTAACTAGGGTGGCCCTATAACTGGGTCTCGTAGGAGAGGCATGAGAAGTGCTGGCTGCACGTGGCCTAGTAAGTGGAAGGAAGGCCTAAGGCTGGATGCAATGGATTTCCCTCCAGCTCTTGCTAGAACGTGGGAAAAACAGGGGGAGGTGGGAGGGAAAAAGCCACCCCTGTAAAAGAGTCCCTAGTTGATCGAGGGATCAGTGGGAAGCCAGAAGAGGCCTCCAGCCTCAATATGTAAGTCTTTGTCTGGTGAGTGGCTCTGGCGTCTTGTCAACTAGGTTGTCCAGGAGGCATTTCCAAGACACGAAATGAGGGAAGGGAGCCTGAGTCGAGCGGTCTCCAGATTGAGGGGTGCCCCATTATCAAGCATCCAGAGAAGACAAAAGAAAGAAAGAAGCATCCTGGAAATGTGAAACTGGGGTTGACCCTGATAAACCCCAACAATGTAGTTAAACTAAAATCCTATGCTACAAGATCACTGAGATAAGCTAAAAATGGTGGCTTACTTACCAGTAACTGTCCTTCTTCAAGTGCTGCTTGGATGCATTCAGTATCAGGTGTCTCCGTGCCGGAGCACCAGATTGGTCAGAAAAAACTTTGTCCTAACCTGTCAGAAGAGGGGAGGTGGCCACCGCCCCTTGCGCCACCTGCGACAAGATATATGGCCGCCTCCCCGCCTCTCCAGATTGAGGGGTGCCCCGTTATCAGTTACATTTCTTCCTCCTTGTGCGTCGGATTTGGAACGTCCACTCTTTGCTGTTGCAAGCGGCCTGTCCTGTGAGATCAGCTTCACTGACCAGGAGAATCTGCTGTGGAACTAGTTCCACACCAAGAATCTTCCGTCGTTGGACCGAAGCTTCTGACATGCCAGGGTTTAAACCCTGTACCGAATGCGGCAAGGCCTTCCCCAGGGAAGACCCTCATAGGAAATGCCTCAGGTGCTTGGGCAAAGACCATATGGTCTCGGCGTGCTCCGTATGTCTCTCTTCTTCAAACCCCGGACCATCAAGGAGAGGGAGCAGTGATGCCACATCCTAGCCTCGGAGGAGGCTCAGCTCCCCTCACCCGAAGCTTCAGGTTCAGGCCCAGTCCCAAGATCCAGCTCAGCGCTGGTGCCTGTGCGGCACCGTGCTACCGGTGTCCGTCGCATGGCGCTGACCCGGTGCCCTGGCACCCCAGCACTGCCCCGGGTCTCTGCCAACAAGCCCAGTACCATCGGCACCGGGCTCACCTCGGCACCGACCGAGGTGACCCTCAAGCAGCCCAACACCACCGGCACCAGGCTCACCCTGGCACCAAGCAGCCTCACCTCTGGTGCTGACGACCCGGCATAGCCCGATCTCACCTGTGCCGACTCCACCTCAGCACCAGTCAACCCCGCCAGTGGCACCACAGAGCCCGGTGCTGATGGAGAGGAAGTCCCACCCGAGCAGTCCTCCTCCTCCCAGCGAGGACTTGCCCACGGCCCATGCAGGGGAAATCCTTATCCCCTCCACACCAGAGATGATGCAGGCAGCACAGGCCTTACTGCTCCTCCCGACTCCCCCTGCCCTGCCTATGGTTAGAAGGGGCAAGCCAGCCTTCTCCTCCAAGGCCTGGGCCCAAAAAGGGAAACCACCCTCTCCTTCCACTACGGAGGCCAGCAGCATGCCACCGCCGGCTCAGGGCCGAGAATCCCGGCCCCCGGCCCTGGGTTCCAGCTCCGAAGAAGGGCCGTCCAGGGGCTCTAAATGGTCCCGGTGCTGAACAGCGTCCCCCTTCTGGTTCAGGGCGCAGGAATGGTTCCCTGAGAAAACCCCATCCCCTGCCCGCTGGGCCCCCAGTGCTGTGCTCTGTCCAGCACCGGACACCTTTAGGGGGAACCTCTTGGTGCATTTCAATTTACTGTGCCGAGCAACGGCCCATCTAGGCATGCAGGTGGAGCCCCTGGGTCTTCCCCCTGATACTCTTTTCAGGCCAGCGTTCACTGCCATGGAGCCCCTAGCAGTCCCACCCCAGCTGAGTGTATGGGACCTTGCGCGCTCCAGGTGGAAGTACCCATGCTCTGTCCCACCAGTCTCAGAGGCGGCGAGCATGAAATACAGGGTACCGGAACCGGACTACCCTTTACTTGCCAGCCACCCGGTTCCCCCTTGGGATGTTGTCCAAATGGCAACAGGGGCCGGAGAGTCCCCCAGGGACCCCCTCCCCTCCTCCAGGGAGGATCGGGAGATAGACCTGCTGGGCCGCAAGATGTATTCCTCATTGGCCCTTCAATTGTGGGTGGCCAACGACCAGGCCATAACCAGCAGGTACCTCATGGATATCTGGGAGTCACTGGGGAGGTTCAGAGACATGCTTCCACCCGAGGCTAGAGACGACTATGATGCCTTCCTGGAGGAAGGCAACGTGGTCACACAGGACCTTCTCCTCTCCGCCCATGACGTGGTGGACACCGCTGCCCGGACCATGGCATTGGCAGTTACCCTCCGGAGGGCAGCCTGGCTTAAAGAGGCCAGGGTGACCCTTAACGCGCAGCAGGTGGTCTTGAACCTGCCTTTCGAAGGAGAGGTCCTGTTCCCTCCCTAAACCCTTACAGTGGCGGGCACAGCCAGAGATCCACGCGGGGAGACCAAGTACTTTGGCCTTCTTACCCCAGGTGCCACTGTACCGCCCTAAATCCTACACCCTGGGGGGGAAGAACCCCTTGGAACAGAAGGGTTCCCAGCCATCACTCAGGGGCGCGAGCCGCCTGGCTGTGGCTATCCCCCCTTGGCTTAAGGCGCCGTTAGCCTCAACCACCTCCGTCTTCCATAGAAAGACCAGTTATACCAGGCCCTCCTAGGCCCACCCCCGTACTTCCATGGGCCTAGCTCCTGAGCACCAGGCCCTAAACTAAAGGTCCAGAGCTCGAGCCTCCACCCGGGGTGGGCCCTACAGCATTGGGAAGTTTGACAGAGGCGCTCCTGGTAGACCAGAACCCACCAACGAAACCGCCCCCCCCCCCCCCAGTTACAACATATTTTCTCCTCCCTTACTGTGCCCATTGCATTTTCCCACCCTAGCCTGTCAAGGGACAGAGATGTTCCTTGTTGTAGCCTAGCTTCGGCGGGGCTCTGAGAGGCGCACGTCCGAAGACTTTTCCCCCTGGTAGGACTACACATTGGCCATCATGCGTGTCCCAGGTAGGACTCCGTGTACCCGGGTGGGGGAAGTTAAAAGGGGGGGATGCGCCTTAGCCACACAGCTGCCCACACTGAGACTGCAACCCCTGGCAGAAATCTCCCTTGCAGTCAGAAGGTCATACCTTCATGAGGACACAGAGGTTTGGGATGCCATTCACGGGAAGATGTGTATAGAGAGAGGTGTACCCCGTAGGAACCGTAGGTACAGTCCACCACCTCCCTTCCCCCTTCCCACCTTACAGGATCCCCAGCCCTACCTCTGGATACCTACTGGGAACTGGGGGCCCAGCCAACCAACCCCCTCTTCTGATCTATCACCCTCAGGGTTGTCCACAATGCCCCGGACCAGCAGTATAACTGGGGACACAAAACCCTGAAGGGGGAACACCTTGCCGTGTCCCATGCCTCGAGAAATGCTACGGGGCCTACCCTTTGAGTGCTCCACACACACATATTACTCAATACCTGTCACCTTGGGGAGGGCCATCTACATTAGACGAGGGCTTCTCCCAGTTCGGGCACCTACATAGCGCTGCCTTCGGTCTTTCCCTGGCGGGGTAGGGCACGGCGCTCATGTTCCCCCCCCCCATCCGCCCAACTGTGCACTGCCCTTTACCAGTGCAGCCCTTGGTGGCCCTGCTTTTTCTCCACAATGTAGCTTCAGTACATTCCAGTGGCTAGCACATCCACTTTGCATGCAGAGCGTCCCAGGTTCGGACCCCAGGGGGTTGGACTGGATGACCTCATGGGGCCCCTCCCATCCTATAATTCTATCAAGTTGGTGACATCTAGCATGTTTGCGATCCCCTTGTCTCCCTCATGGGCCCCCGTTGACACCACCACAGTTCCCTTGGTGCAACATGCAGAGAACCCCATCTTTCTAGACATCGTATGGCGGCTTCAATGGTTCTCCCACCTCTCCTCTCCACTGCCTATGCCCCCCCTTTGGGCGGGGACCCTAGGTGGTTCTCTGATAATGGCGCACCCCTCAATCTGGAGAGGCGGGAGGCGGCCATATATCTAGTTGCGGCTGGCGTGAGGGGCAGTGGCCACCTCCCCTCCTAGGACAAAGTTTTTTCTGACCAATCTGGTGCTCGGGCACGGAGACACCTAATACTGAATGCATCTGAGCAGCGCTTGAAGGACAGTTACTGGTAAGTAAGCCACCATTTTTAGCTTATCTCAGTGATCTTGTAGCATAGGATTTTAGTTTAACTACATTGTTGGGGTTTATCAACCCCCGTCTCACATTCCCAGGATGTTTCTTTCTTTCTTTTGTCTTCTCTGGATGCTTGAAACCTGCACTCTGTGCCTCCTATGCTAACAGCTCTGAGTTTGGAAGATTGTGATGTTGCATAGTAAAGTAGGTTTTGAAAACTAAACTTATTTTAAAAGAAAATAAGAAACATTAATAAAGTATGTGAGAAATACTCAGGCTTCACAGCTGATTTGCAGTTAATTCACATTGTATTCATCTCCGGAATAGAAAGTCCTGGGGCAAGGAAGGTAGATCACTGAACATTTAGCATTTGAAAAATCTCAGTGGCATTCAAAACAGTGCTGATGCCCCTAATCTAAAGCTCCCCAAGCTAGTGCCTCTTTAGCTTATCAGTAGAACCAGCCCTGGTCTCCACTTACGTCATTCTGACACAACACTGTAGATCTTAATGGCTCTGTTTACACTACAGGGCTCAGTTAAGTCAACTTAATAAGGTCTACTTGAAGTCAACTTTAAGTAGACCTTATTAAGTTGACTTAGTGAGGCCACATTGCATTAAGTCAACTTTATAAAATTGACTTGAGCCAGGGAACCCATTTAAAGTCGACTTTATTAAGTCAATTTGAAATGGGTTGCCTGGCTTAAGCTGACTTTATAGAGTTGACTTAAATGACCCCACTGCACTAAGTCAACTTTATTAAGTTGACTTTAATGGCTACATTGTGTTAAGTCAACTTAATAAAATCGATTTAACTCTTAAAGTCGATGTTAAGGGCAGGAGTTATTGTCAACTTAAGGAAGCCCTTAAGTCGACTTGATGAACTCCAAATGTGGCCAGGGCTTTGTTTAAGTGGACTTAAACTTCCTTATGTCGACTTAAGCCCATAGTGTAGACACACCCAGTAATAGCTGTGGGAATGATTAACTTCTTAGAATACACCTTGCATATTCAAGTTCTTGCAGGATAGTAGAAACTATTGTTCTATTGTTAGCTATCTTAAAACAAGTCTCAGCGTACAATGTTCAATTTTTTCTTATTGTATTTGAACATGAAGATCCTACATTGTCACAAGAAAAACATCAGATGCCTCTGACAAAGTGGGTTGGAGCCCATGAAAGCTTATGCCCAAAGAAATCTGTTAGGGTATAAGGTGCCACAGGACTCTTATTGTTTTTGGTGTTCACAGACTAACATGGCTGCCCTTTTGAAAATTTCTGCACTGTCACACGTTACTTAAGTTCTAATTGGGATCAGTGCTAGGTACTATATCAAAACATACCAAGACATAACCTTTGCTCCAAAGATTTTATAATCTAAAGTAGCTATAACTGGTCAAAAATAACAGGGAAAAAATGATGTTTTTTCCCCCAAGTGAGCACCACATACAATTGTCTGAAAAGTCAGTATGAAATACTGGAAACAGCTGAAAGTTGTGAAGGGGGACAGGGGCAGCAGATGGGACACAGAAGAGGTGGGTGGGGGCAAGAGGTGGGGTGCAACCACTTGTAAGTAAGTACTATATGCATTGGAGGGATAAGAAAGCATGGGGTAGGGGGCATGGCAGAAGTGAAAATGAGGGGTGTGGGGTGGTGGCATGGGGGGAAGGATGAAGGTATGGATCTGGAGGGAGAAATGAGGAATGATTGAGCAGGGGCAAGAGGTGGGTGTGTTGAAGGGGTGGCTAGGGAGAGGGGCAGGAGATGAGGGCAATGAAGGGGAGGGCTGGAGCCAGGTGGTGAAGGGGGCCATGGGCAGAAGATGGGGGGGGGGGGCAGGAGCTGAGGAGCAGGGGTAGGGGTTGGAGGTGGTGAACATGGACAGGAGATGGGAGCAGAGAAGGGGTGAGTGGGGGCAGCAAGTGGGGTGCAACCACTTGTCAGTACCATATGCATCAGAGGGATAAGGAAGAATGAGGTTGGGGGAGTGGCAGAAGTGAATGTGAAGGGTGCAGAGTGGGGACATGGGAGGAAGGATGAGGGCACGGGATGTGGAGGGAGGGATGAGGAACAATGGAGCGGGGGCAGGAGGTGGAGTGTTGAAGGGGTGGGTGGGGGCAGGAGGTGGGGGCAGTGAAGGGGAGGGCTGGAGAAGGGGGTCACAGGCAGCAGATGGGGGCAGAGAAGGGGTAGGTGGTGGCACAAGGTGGGGTGGTTAAGGGAGATGGGGCAGGAGATGGAGGCAGAGAAGGGGCAGGTGGTGACAGGAGGTGGCGGTGATGAAGAGGACCAGGAGCAGAAGATGAGGGCAGAGAAGGGGTGGGTGGGTGTACCATGTGACAGGCCATCGTGATGTCAGAGGGTGACTCAACCAATTGCTCCTTGCTCCCTCCTTGGGAGCAATTGGTTGACGCATCTCTGACATCACGATGGCCTGTCACATGGTACACTTCACATCACACTCACGCACACACACAGCGAATTAATATAGTAGATTCCCAATCCTTCTAGGAGCTATGCACAAGCAGACCCAAGTGTCTGCACAAAGTTTCTTGCGGCATTGAGGCTCTGGATAAACAGTAATATATCGCGTGGAGTTGGAGAAGAACCCAATCAAACATATACAGTCTTAACTTCCATTTGCAACTGTTAGTACAGACAGATAAAAGTAACTCTGGTCTTCATTGAAGCTAAAGGAATACATTTTGGATACAATTGGATCACATGTTTTATGTATGAAATATATGCAGTTATACTGTAAACAAACTTTGCTTCAAGAATATTTTTGGCTGTGCTGTGAAATAGCACAACAAGCCTTTGTTATGCTCTGAGCAGAACTATTTATGTATTACAAGTGACTTGCATAAGAATGGATTGCTTTCATGTTCCTCTTCCACAAACTCAGAATTAAAAATATATTGATTATAAATGTTTATATGAGCAGTAGTAACATCATCTAACAAAGAATTCTGCAGGGAACAATAGGTCTGAGTTGCACATTTCACACTGAGATCTCAGTTAAACTTCCCCTAACTTTGGAAGAGTGTTCAGCTCCAGGGCTTTGATTCAGTAGAAATGGAAAATAAAACAAAAGGCTCTGCATAATTTAAACCAATTACACTCATCATCAGTTGAAAATGAGGCCCACAGTTTCTCACGCAGAAAAAGGAGGTCACAAAACAAGAGGGAGATATTTGGATGCTGGGAGAGAAATAGGGATCCTATGACAGAAGTTTATGAGCATGTGCCAGTGTCTCATATAGGATCCTTATGGTGCTGCATAAGGAGCATGAGCTGCCAACTGCTTCATGTGAATATTCTTAATGTCACTAAAGTGAAGAAGTGCTTGCGAAAGACCTCCTTCCAAAAATCCTTGCCATCGCTAAATAGGAAATAAAGGATGGCCCAAGAGCTAGGATGCACATGTTAGACTTAGCACATCTGGGTTCAGTCCATCCTCTGCCACAGAGTTTATGTGACCTTAGGCAAGTCACTTAGCTTCTCTATGCCACAGTTTCTCATTTGTAAAATAGGGATGCTAATACCATCTTTTTTTGTAAAGATGTTCTGAGGATTGGTGGTACTCAGTATTGTTGTAATGGGGCTAGGTAAATATCTAAGAAAGACTGGAATATCTCTCCCCAAGATTTTGCTGTAATGGAGCCTACTGAACACAGACTGTAGGCTATTCTTATGGGATAGTGAACTCCATGTTGGGAAGCAGTGGCTTGGAAAAATATTTGGCAGTTGCACTGGATAATCAGCTGAATGTGAATTGCCATTGTGGCCAAAAGAGCTAATTGGACTTTGGGATGCATAAGCAGGGAAATGAGGAGTAGAGATTATTTTATCTCTAATTTGATGCTAGTGAACTGTTCCTGGAATATTGCATCATTCTGGTCCCCAGTTCAGGAAGGATGTTGATAAATTGGAGAAAGTTCAGAGAAGAGCCATGCAAATGAATAATGGATTCAAGAATATGCCTTATAGCAATAGGCACTAAGAGCTCAATCTATTTAGCTAAACAAAGAAAAGATGAAGGAGTCTATTGATCACTGTCTACAAGTACCTACAGGAGGAACAAATATTTAATGAGCTTGTCAATCTAGCAGAGGAAAGCATAACTAGATTCAAAACCTGGAAATGGAAGCTAGATAAATTCAGACATAGATATGGAAATAAGGTGTAGATTTTTAATAATGAGAGTAGTTAGCCATTGGAATAATTTATTGAAGTTCATGGTGAATCCTACATCACTGACAATGTTTTTATCAAGACTGGATATTTTTCTTAAATATCTGCTCGAGGAATTATTTTGGAAAGTTCTACGGCCTGTAATTTAACTTGGAAGTCACAATTTGGCCCTAAATTCAATGTCACTCAGAAAAAGATAACCAGGGGTTAAAATATAATTTGGCAAGCCCTGAAACCCTCCTAAATTTGTGGGCCCACCTCGTGCTGGTGCAGGCCCCCCTCACACTGGTGCAGGCCCTGCTCACACACCCCAGCTACTGCCCCCCAAATGTCTGCCCCCCACCCCACCTACTTGCTTCCCACATATCTACCCACCACCCCAGCTACTGCTTCCCAAATGCCTACCCCCCACCCCAGCTATGGCCCCTGATCCCTGTCTTGCTGCTGGTCCCCCCACCCTTCCCCAACCTGCCCCCATGCCACACAGTCTTTCCCTGCTGCCCCAAGTCGACCCTCTCCCCTGTGCCCTTTTCCCACCAGGCTGGCTTGCCTGTCCCTGAACCAGGGATTTCCTTAACACCCCCTCCACACCCCCAAATTTCCCAACACCCCACCCAGTTGTCCGCTAGTGGCAGTGTTATAACAAATTAGTGAGCACCCCCTACACCTCGCCCAATTTCAAGTCCTGGGAAGAATACTGCCCCAAACATGCCCCCCGGGCCCCCTTAGCTGGCCACCATGTCATTGGAGCAGCCCTGGCCTGGGCTGAGGCTCTGGCCTGAGTCTGTTCTGACTGAGCATGCCCAGAGGCTCTGAGCATGCTCAGTGAGAGCCTCAGTTTGGGCTGGGGCAGCTCCCCTGCCTCCCAGAATGTGGTGGAATGCCATTCCAGGGCCTGCTATTTTTAAATGGTGGGCCCCGAAATGAAGCATTCTTGCTCCATTTTCTATTTGGGCCCTGGAATGCTGAGTCCCTAAAAATAGGGGGCCCTGGAACAGCGTTACGGGGCATTCCACCTTACTTTAACCCCTGGAGATAACAGATGCTCATTGTGGGGTGTATGTGCCAAGCACAGTAAATAACTAAGTGAGCTTGATGTCATTTTTTGTTCTCTATCATATGAGCTGTTTCTTGACGCAAATAGTTGGAAAATTGATCTTTCTTTTCAAAAAAACCACTGGCCTCTGAGTTGAGCATTGTTATTACTGCATTGATAGGGTGATGTTCTACTATTTTTTCTTCAAGAAACTACTGAGAGGCAGCAGGTTTTTACAAAGAAAATATTTGTGGATTTCATAAGAAAATGTTGAATTGTGACTGACTGACCTTGTTGTTTTAAAGAATTTTGGGTATCAGCTCACAGAAGCTTATAACATACAGGCCATTATAGAGAGACTCCATAGTAAGTAACAATGTTTTTGCAAGTTATACAGGTAGTCCTCACTTAGTGACTGGGTTCTGTTCCTGAAACCTGGTTGATAAACGAATTGGTCACTAAACGAGGAGCAGCCCTTACCGGTATTTCAGGCATAATGTACTTTACTGGTAGTGGGTTTTTCAACCATCGGTAGATAGTTTTAATGTCACCTTTGCATCATTTATAACATTTTTAATATATATTTTAAATGTTTTAAGCTCTAATGTACTGAACTTAGTTTGCATAGTGTACTGTAAATATAGGTAATCTGAGAGAGTTGATGCGAGTTCTCGTACATCGCCATAATACCAACTCATCAGAGAGCCGGTCATAACTCTGAGGGGTCACTAAACGAGTAGGTCACTAAGTGAGGACTAGCTGTATAGTAGCATTGGTATGCATGCAATTTATAGACAAAACTAAATTGGAAGTATCTTTCACATGCACACACACTTCTCGACAAAGACAGAGGGGCACCCCTGAGTGGCCTTAGGTATGGTAAGATAGAGTACCTGAGTGAATGTATCAACTCCCCAACAACAATCTAGCTATCACATTTGAGAAAGAGGTCAGGATACAAGAATAAGAAAAGCTTTGATTTATTAACCTGCACTTAGCCATCTATGTAATGGAATATAATGTTAACCACACATTTCTTTATGCTTTAGATCAGTGGTTCTCAAACACTCGTAGGCTGTGACACACTTGGTGGCATATTACAACCCTATAGGACACATTAGCTTACCCACCCCAGTCCAAATCCAGCTGTTTCCCTGTTTCTCTGTGACACACTTACTGCTGTGTGGCGCCATAGTAATGTGTCCTGGCACAGTGGTTGAAACTACTGCTTTAGATAAATAATTGATTGTTCTTCTTCGAGCGCTGCTTAGATGCATTCAATAATAGGTGTCTCCGTGCCGGAGCGCTGGATTGATTGGAAACTTTTGTCTTAGCCTGTCAGGAGAGGGCAGGCAGCCACTCCCCCCATGCCATCCAGTGGCTATATATATGGCCGCCTCCCAACCCCACCCCAGTTTCATTTCTTCTGCCTTGTGCATCGGATCTGGAACGTCCGCTCTTTGCGAACACAAGCAGCCTGTCCTCTTCCTATGAGCTTTTCGCCCAACTGGGAGCACCTTTTCGTGGACATAGTTCCACCACAGGAGTCTTCCACTGTCAGGCCAGAACATCGCAGAAACATGCCAGGGTTCAAACCCTGCTCCAAGTGTGGCAAGGCCTTCCCTTGGGACGATCCCCACGGGAAGTGCCTCCGGTGCCTAGGCAAAGACCATTTGGTCTCAGCCTGTTCCCTGTGTCTGTCCTTCAAACCTCAGACAATCAAGGAGAGGGAACAAAGGCGCCATGCCCTAGCCAATGAACAGGCTTGGCACTCTCAACCTGAGGCTTTGGGTTCCCGCCCGGCACTGAGACCTAGCTCAGCACTGGAGCCGACACGGCACCGTGCCACCGGTGGCCATTGCAGGACAACCTCGGTGCTGACCCCGGCACCTTGGTGCCAACCCAGTGCCTCAGTGCCTCGGCACCACTCAAGGTCGCCCCCAGCACCGCAACCCCGGCACAGTCCGGTACCACCGGTACAAGACTCACCCTGGCGCTGATCACTTTCACCTCTGGCACCGCAGGCCTGTCACAGCCCGGTGCTGTCGGCGCAGGGCTCACCCCGGCACCAGCCACAGTCACCTTTGGCACCGCTGGCTTGGGACAGCCCAGTACCAATGGGGCAAGAACTTTCTCAGCCAGGCAGCCCCCCTTCCCTGGGTAAAGACTTACCTTGAGCCCACTCAGAGTCACTCCTGGTGCCGACAACTCCGGAGGCAGTGGAGGCCGCTTGGGCACTCCTCCTGCTACTCACACCACCTTCTCCGACTCCAGTTAGAAGGGGCAAGCTGGCCTTTATTTCCAAGGCCCGGGCCCATCATGGGTGTCGTCGCTCACCCTCACCACAAAGTCCCCTATCTTCCACTCCGTTGGGCCCCAGTATCGTAGGGCCATCCCCATGCCAACATATTACTTTGCCGTCTCTGGTACCGCCCTTGGAATCATGAAGTCCTTCTCCCACCTCAAGCCCGGAGAAAGGCCCATCGAGGGCCTCCAAGAGACCCCGGCTCCACACCTCAGCGTCATCGCCCTTCCATTTTCGTCCCCAAGAATGGTCCCCCCAGGAAACCCCTTCTCCACAGCGAACACCTGGTACCGCCCTGTCCCCGGCACTGGGCTCCTATACTGGCAACCTGTCAGCACACTTTAATTTGTTGCACCGTGCTAAGGCCCATTTAGGGATGGAGGTCCAGCCTTCCAGTCCCCCTCCAGACACCCTGTTCGGGCCAGCCTTTGCCACAGCAGAGCTGCTGACAGTTCCACTCCACCCAAGCGTTTGGGACCTAACATCTTCCCGGTGGCAGAGTCCAAGCTCTACTGCCCCAGTCTCAGACACAGTGAGCCTTAAGTATCGGGTTCCAGAGTCAGACTTCCCTTCCTTCACCGATCACCCAGTCCCTCCTAGGGACATGGTGCACATGGCGCTAGGCCCGGGTGAGCCTTCTAGTGACCCCCTCCCGACTTCTAGGGAAGCCAGGGAAATGGACCTCCTGGGCCGTAAGTTCTACTCTTCCTTTGCCTTCCAACTTTGGGTGGTGAATAATCAGGCCCTAACCAGCAGGTATTTGCTGGATGTGTGGGAGTCAGTCGCAAAATTCTGATGCCTGCTCCCACCAGAGGCCAAAAAGGAGTATGACGCATTCCTAGAGGAGGGTAGAATGTCTCAGGACCTCCTCCTCTCGGCCCAGCATGCAGTGGATACAGCTGCCCGCACTATGGCCTTGGCTGTGACTATCCACCAAGTGGCCTGGCTTAGGGAAGCTAGGGTGCTCCCCACTGCACAGCAGGCGGTGCTTGACCTGCCTTTCAGGGGGGACGTCTTGTTTCCTCCCAAGACCCTAACCGTGGTGGGCACCGTGCGGGACCTTAGGGGAGAGACCAAATACCTCGGCCTCCTCCCATTGGGGCCTTTTTCCCTCCCATAAACTTTATGGGGTAATGTGCTGTCCTTCTTTTCCCCCACTTTCTTACATGACCCTGGGGTCAGAAACTTAAACCCTCCCCCATCACCATCAGCCCATCTGTAGGGTGTTTTGGAGCTTCTTTCTCCCTTTTTCACCTGCAAGGAAGGTGCCTGGCCCAGTTGGCTGCCACCCCATTCCCATAACATCTGGGACACAACATGACTTCAGTGCACCATCGGAGTGGGCAGCTGATACCCCTTTCCCCCTTTCTTCAGGGGAGAACGGGGAACTGGTCGGAACGAGCCCTGTCTCAACACTGCAAACAGGGGCAACCCAGTCCTTGACCCTGGCCTCCAGTCTTGGAAGAGACAGGGACCGTGTAACTGAAGTCCCTCTCAGCCATCGAGACATCCACACTGAGGCCCAACACCCAAACATCTCTTAGCAATTGCTACTTTCGGGCTTTTATGGGAGAAGGGAACAAAGCCCCCCATACTCCTTCAGGTAGCCCTCGACCGGTGACTCCTGCGCTCGTAAGTGGCAAGATGGGCCTTGCCAAAGCCGAGAAGCACATCTTATAGTAGGTCCAGCCACGACTGCAGATGCTCCGGTACGCACAGACACAGGTGCTCATCCAGACATGCGGAACCTTTCCCACCTACTCGACTGTCCTACATCAGGTAGGACCCATTCTCATTCCTGGGATGGGGAGGGAGACCTTGGACACCCCCTTTCTCTAACATACTGGTCAGCACGCTGGTTAGGTCAGTCCTGCTGGGTCCTCAGACATCTCTAAGGTAGAAGTGACCCTCCACCACTCCACCTGTCAGATGGGAACACGAGTCGCTTTTTATCATAAGACGTCCTATGCTCCAGGGAAGGCCAAGGCAGAGCTGTCCAACTCCTGCCCGCCCTATCCCTTTCCCTAAATGAAAGAAAGCTGATGCTATGTAACAGCCTCCTCTCCTTCTCTGGGCACTCTCGGTTATTATCAGGACGTCCTATTATGGGAGTCCTTATCTTAGGCCCACCCTACCAAGGAAGTAGTGGTGAAACCCTCTTCATATCTCCTCCCCTTCACCCCTGAAGCAACAACTTAAGTTCACCTGACCTGGAATCTACCAGATCAAGGAGCTCAGGGGGGAGAAGGCAATGTCTCTCCCCCAAAGCAGGTGAACAGCAGTGGGGAAGAACCCATTTTTGGCCTCCCACACTAACGACCAGTTACCACGGCATCAGTCCGCTAACAAGCTCCATGGGCAATACTACGTTCCATGCATGGAGGTTCCCCTACTGGGCTGTTCGTACATGTCTTACCCTAGCCCGCCTCGCTTCACCGATCGCTTGTATCTTGGCCTGGGACACTGCTCCCTGGGCGTCTGGCAACTTGCTACACCTTGTTTGGGGACTAGAGGCCCAAAAACCGTTGGGTTATCTCCATATGATACTTGATAATGGCAATTACCAAGGCCGTTTTGCTTCCCTCACTCTCTTGAGGGACCCAAAAAAAAAAAAAAAAAAAGAAGAAAGAGATGTAAGAGAAAACCCATTTTCCGATGTGCTCGGAAATTCAGAGGCCTGTATCCTCCATGGGGAATGCCACCCAGAATATTTCCCAGGATGGAGGTAATCCACCTTGATTGGTTTCTCTAAAACCCAGGGTACTCCCACAATACCGCGGTTGACACCCCGAGAGTAGCTTCACTTCCCAGGTAGTCGGGATGAGACCTCTCCTTCCTCTTGTAACCCATATCATTTGGGGTAGTTCTGCCTTAACATGTCCTTATCTCCGGCGCACACGTAGGTGCAGCATAGTTGAGACAATATAATTTCTGGCGCTGCCCTAGGCACGCGAAATCTTATTCCTGGTATTTGAACTCCACGAGCCCTCTGGTCACCTTGACTAAGTGGCCAAGCGGTGGCATTGCATTTGTTTCCTGCCTGCCCTTCTCCCATCCTTCACACATCCCTTATCCTCTGGGCAGTCTTCCTGGTGCTGAAATCCTGAAGAAAATGTAAGGCCCAATAGGCCGGCTCTCTCCATGAGTCCTCATGCTTACCGAGGTACTTATAGGTACCAAGCCAACAGCACCGCCTAAGGCCATCATGTCGCCTTATAGGTGCTAGTGATCTGAAGTGCCCTTCCAGCAGTAATCCTCTGGGTTCTTACACTATACATGGGTGGAAGTTTGCACTTCGTGCAATTCTTAACCTAAGGACCTTTGGCCCAGCATGCCAGGTGCTACTCATCGCACCACCTTTGGCTTTCTGTCTTCATCATACTAGCAGGAAGTGTCTTCTTTTAGACCTTTCTTGATTGAACTCAGTAGTCCTTATACCCTCGTACTGCTACGTATTTTAATTCTTACACCCTTCGGCCATGTACCTTAAGGTCCTGTCCGTGGCCAGTTCAAGGGATAATGTTCATCCCTTCTATGGGCTATCTGCATAGGCCGCAGCCATCATAGCTAGGCCCGTAACCCTTTGGCTTCCGGCACTTCTCTTGTAAGTCCACGCTGGAGGTCCCCTATGGCCAGTCATTTACCCTCTGGCCTTCGTACCTTATGCTATACCCCTAGGTACAGCAATTAATGCATTTCCTCCACGTTAGTCGTGTTCTGTTGATTCAACTCTTGTTTAAGGTGACATTAGTCCGTTCAGCCCACGCATGCTTGCCTTGGCTGGATTGGACCTACCCCCTGCTTTGGGCTGGCCCCACAGTTGTTGGTTCTCCTTCGCCAGGCCAAGAGCCTAGTTGGCCTCTTGGCTCCTGTTAGAACTTCATCCGCTGGGCTTCTTCCCTTCTGGGGTGGTTTGCTGTGCTGTAGGCGGAAGAGCCAACTCCACCCGCCATCCATCAGCAAGGCTAATAGTCACCTATTACTGAATGCATCCGAGCAGCACTCGAAGAAGAACGGTGAGTTACTCACCAGTAACCGTCCTTTGAGATGGGCTGCTCGGATCCATTCAGGTACCTCCCTTCCATCTCTGCATCTGTAGTTGGCGACTCCTAGGAACTGGGGAGGGGTCAGGAGGCGGCTGTATATATAGCCACTGGGTGGCGTGGGGGGGCGGTGGCCGCCTGCCCTCTCCTGACTGGCTAGGACAAAAGTTTCCGACCAATCCGGCGCTCCATCATGGAGACACTGATTACTGAATGGATCTGAGCAGCCCATCTCGAAGAAGGCTGGTTACTGGTGAGTAACCCACCATTAGCCAGTCATGTATCCAACCAGATACTGTTCTAGAGATAATTAAACCAAACCATGAACCATACATTAGTACATAATAGTGAACACCAATATAACCCTACTCTTAGGCTGCGTCCCGTCATTTCAAAATAAGGTCTGTCATTTCAGAAGACTAAAACCTGGGCTGTAATCAAAATAGCCCTTGTTTCGAAACGGTTGTTTTGAAACAGTGCAGTTAGGACGCGTTGTTTTGAAACAGGTCTTTGACCTTCCTCCCAGGGTACATGGCAGCCTGGGGAGAAGTCCCACCCCCCCAAGCACCCGGGCCGGGGTTCTGAGGGGAGGTGCAGGGGGACACAGGAAGGGGGTGTGGGAGCCTCTTTGCCCACAAGCCAGACTTTGAGCTGCCTCACCCCATTGCTGGCTCAGTGGGGCTGCAGCCCCGGCAGGGCTGGGGGAAACCAACCCACTGGGCTTATTGCTGGCTCTGGGGGGGCTGCAGCCCCTGTGTGGCCATGGGAGCCTGACCCACTGGCACCGCTGCTGGCTCTGGGGGGCTGCAGCCCCCACGGTGTCATGGGAGCCGAATCTGCTTGCCCCGCTGCCAGCTCTGGGGGGCTGCAGTCCTCATGCGGCCACGAGTGCCCAACCCGCTGGCCCCATTGCCAGCTCTGGGGGGCTGCGGACCCCACAGAGTTGTGGGTGCCCAACCTGCTCACCCTGCAAGCTGGCTCTGGGACCCCTGGCTGGGCGGCAGAGGGGTTGCCCCATGGTCCATGCCCCATGCCCCAGGGGGCTATTTTCCCCTGCCTGGCTCTCACCTGGACAGAGAGGGGGCCATGTTGCCACACCTCCCATGCAGCCGCTCTCCTGAAGCAAAATACCATGTCCACACAAAGGGCATGCTATTTCGCTTTGAGGGTTTCCCTTAATTCAATTTAATAGTTTCTTATTTTGATTTAAGTTATTTCAAAATAAGGATTTTATTTTTAAATAACTCATTTCAAAATGACTTATTTGGAAGTAAGTTTACATGTGAACATAGCCTTAATGTTCTTGTTGTAATTAATTCAGCTATGCCAGTAGTAAAGGGCCCTACCATCAATTAAACCGTTTCCACGCCCCCTTTTCAACGGAAATCCCCCCTACCGACTTCCGGACCTGCCCCCTGCCCACCTGTCACCGGAAGTCCCACCCCCAGCCAGTCACCTGACATCCGGTCCTGCCCTCTGGGTGTGACTTCCAGCAGAAGACGATGAGCTGAGCGGAAGTGGGATGGCGTGGACCCTCCCAGAACAGCTTTGCACCAATAGGAGCGGGTTTTGCCCCCGAGAGCGGGATTGGTTGCAGAAGGGCACGTGGCGGGGCCAGCCTCCCCCAGAAGACGGTCGCGTGACGCTCCACCAATAGGAAAAGGGTTTAGATCGGGCCGGCAGGGGCTCTTGGGCCAATCGGGAGGGCTGGAACCCCGCACCCGATCTGTGGGCCTCGACGGTTGGCGGCAGATGGCACCGCCCCTGGAAGTCTGGGGCTTTAAAGCCCTACGACCTCTGGCTCGTGCGCAAGACCGCATGGTTCAGAGCTCGTGCAGAACATGGACGCCTTCACCACCCCCTCCAGGCCTTCTGGATTAATTTTGGCTCCTATGGCCCCTCAGCGTAGAAAGTGGCGCAACAGTGACAGTTTGGAAGAGGAGAGCCCTTTGGCTCAGCCTTTGTTCGACACCTCGGACTCCGAAACCCCAGAGATCTTGTCTCAGCCTTTGTTCGACACCCCAGACCCTGAAACCCCAGAGATCTTGAGGCAGCAGACTGAAAGATTCTCTCCGACACCAATGGGGCAGGAGGTAAAGGAATGGGGAGACTGATCGATCTTTTTGGTATGGCTCTAAAAAAGCCAAAAGCCTAAAGGGTAGTGAACTTACAACTCTTTTTTTCTTGTCTTTCAGGAACCCCAGGATGGTGTTGCAGCGGACAAGCGAGATGAAGCAGGAACACCCCAGCACAGGGTGAACATCGATACCCGTACCAGCCCCGTGAGGCCCACGAGATTTGTTTTGGCCCCTAAGGTGTTGGTCTGGCATAGAAAGCGTTACATCAGCAGCAGTTCGGAGGAGGAGAGCCCTTTGACTCGACCTTTGTTCAACACCCCAAAGATCTTGAGGCAGCAGACTGAAGGACTCACACCAACACCAACCTGGCAAGAGGTAAAGGAATGGTGAGGAGTAACTAACTTGGCTGGCATAGCTCCCAAAAGAAAAATAAAAAAGCCTAAAGGGTGGCAGGCCTACAGCTCTTTATTCTGAAAAAATAACATCTTTCTTGTCTTTCAGGAACCCCAGGCCAGCACTGCAACGGGTGACCAAGATGAAGCTGGCCTATCTTGTTTCTGTTCAGCACATGTACATGTTAAACACGAGGAGACTATGGAAGAGGGCTATAATAATTTTGTAAGAGGGCTCGGCCTGGATAAGATTGAGCCGGTGCCCGTTCCTCAGCGTAGAAGGGTCATGCGATCTATTATGCGTATTGCTGTCTTTGCTACCCTTGATTACGGTCTTAAGGAAAAGATGTATGAAGATTGTGAAGGCTGTCTCATAGATGCTCCAGGCCAGTGGAGCCATGACTGCACGACTTGGACTTCAGAGACTATAAACCACAAACTTCGGGGTCTGTGTGCTGAAGTGTGTTATGAAAGCTCGTTAAACACTGTCATTGCCATCAGCTATATTTTGGAATGTCTATATGTAACTAGGGACCTTTTAGACATGGGAGTGAACATGGTACGTGCTGTGCATTTCAGTCCAGACCCTTCCAATGCGCTATGTGAGATGCCTAAACCCGACATAAGGGATGTCTGGTTACATGATCCTATGAACCGTCTGGTCCGCACCAAACATTACAGAAGCCTGCTTAGGAGGCCGCCCATGTGTAAGAAATCCAAAAAGATGTAATAGTGTGGGGACATATAAACCATCTTGTTAGCTGTAAATAAAATGCATCTCTGAAAAGGTTTTTTTTGACTGTTTGTATAGGTCTTTTAAATAAAAAAAATGTTTTTTTTGTGAGAACCAGTTACTGTGTCTTTGTGTATTTTCAGGGGGAAAAAGAAAAAAAAAAGCTGTAGTAGACTCCTGTGGGGTAGGGGGAGGGTCTGTTTAAAATAAAGCAGTGATGCTTGAAAACATGTTGGGGCATGTTTCTGGACAGGCCCAGCCACTGAACTGCAAGGGTCTCCATTCACAGGTAGCTGCATGGAGTTGGCTGAATGCTATTGGAGAGTTTAAAAAGAAAAATGTCAGGAATTTGTAGGCTTGATGGGTTTCCCTTACAGTAATGGGTGGAGGGAAATTTGAAAACAAAAAAATCAGGAATGGGGGAGAGGGGGACAATTTAAAGTCTTGACAAGTTTAAAAATAATATTTGACAAGATTAAAGGCACCCTTGAAATGTTTTAAGAAGTCTCTAGCATCCTTTTCTTAAAAAAAAAAAAACAACATTTACTGTAAGGACAGTGAAAGCAGTGTGTGACACATCCATTTTATTTAAAAAAACTTTGACACATGAAAAGACTCCCTAGGTCATTGTGCAGTCAGGAGAGGGGTACACAGTATCATTAAAATGACTTAATACTGTAAAAAGAGTCTACAGGGGAAAAAAAAATTTTAAAAAAGCACCACAGATTTTTAAGATCAAACTTGGATTCTTATCTGTATTCCTTGAATGTTCATGAATAGAGAGGGGTGGTACCACACCCCACTGAAACAAAAGGCTGGGAAAGGTATATAAACCTCTGCTTTTTTGGAAGACTCCCTTTTTCCTACCAGAAGCTGTCCAGAGCAGGCCTGCAAATAGGAGGTAAGCTGCTTGCTTTTAACTTTAAAAATATCTATTTTATAATGTTACTAGTTTGGCCAAGTGGTCCTTATTAATGAGGATACACTTTTTTATTGCAGGCTAACCTTGCTTAGCATGGAAACATCACCTTCAAGCTGTGTTTCACCAGGGCAAGGTAAAGTCCTTTTTGGACTATAGCTAGGCTTATTGCTATTTAAGAGGGGTGGGTATTAAACAGGGTTTGAGGAATTTGGAGAATCCTACTAACTAAATTATGCTTCTTCTTTAAATCAAAGGTACATCTACACATGAGAAAAATCATGGCCCAGCTTGTTTTCACCCTGTGTTGGAAGGTAAGTAGATGCAGTTGGTTTTTAAATGATGGGGTTTCTTGGAAAGTATTTAAAAAAAAAAACTGCTTTTTAATTCTGAATGGATGTGATTATTTAATTTGCCTAACTATATGGTTTTTTGGTGTCTTTCAAAGCAGCAGGCTTTACAACTACCACCTCCCCCCCCCCCCAAGTCTGATTGGCTGATCTCAGAGTAGTGGGGTGGTTTTTTTTGTTTTGCTAAGATAGAATCAGGATTGGGAGGGACCTCATTAGATCATCAGTCTAACTTCTGGGGGCTCAAACCCAGGACCTTTTGCCTGTTAAGCAGAGGTGCTAGCCACTACATTATTGCTGTGGCTTTTTTTTTTTTTTTGCTGCATTTAAATCTGCCCTGCTTGTTAGCTTGCGAGCATGGCAAGGCTGATTTTTAACTTCAAGTATTTTGTTAAAGTGATTTTAAAAAGTATTTAAAACTGCTTTTTAATTCTGAATGTTTTGCTTATTTAAACTGCCTAAGTCTATGGTTTTTTGGTGTCTTTTACAGCAGCAGGCTTTAAAACTGCCCCTTTTTGTCGAGCACATGGTTATGTCTGGTTAGGGTAGTGTGGTTGTTGCAATCTGGTTTTTGCTGAATTTAAATCTACCCTGCTTTTTAGTGTGAGAGCATGGCAAGACTGGCTTTTAAGTTAAAGTATTTTGAAAACTGCTTTATAAAATTGTTGGGGTCTGTTTTTTGCCTTAGTTAAATCTGCCCTTCTTGTTAGTGTGAACACATGAAGGGCTTTTTTTAATTTTTTGCTGGTTTAGGGTCTGTTTTGCTTATTTAAAACTGCAATTTTATTTTTAGGTTTTCTTTAATTTAACCAGGGCCTTTTTTTTCCTGTTTTTAGTCTGATCATGTGACAATGTGTTTTTAAGACTTGAATTGTTGGTGGGGCCTGAACTAACCCCTTTCCACACAGGGCATGCCTAGGCTTCAAATCGCAAGATCTGAGTCAGGGGTAACCCTAAGGTGGGGGTACTCCCTGGCCCTGAAATAGAGGATTTTTAAATAGAAAGGTTAACCCATTTGAAAGTTGATAAGAACCTTTTATAATAATGTTGTCTGCTTTACAGCTCTATCAAAAAATGAAAAAAAAAAACTGAGTTTGTCGCTGACCAAAAGAAAGAGGAAAATCCACCACCAATGACTGACAAAGAAATGGAGTGCTGTAAATATAATTTGTTTCTGTGTTTTTAATTAGATTTTGTGGTAAAGTTAAAGGGGTTTTATTTGATCATCTTTTTTCCTTCTTAGGCACGGACAGTCCTCCTGGTGCCCAACTCAAAAGAAAAAGGGGAGAGACAGCTGAAAAGGAAAATTTACCACCGCCAATAACTGACAAAGAAATGGAGTGCTGTAAATATATTTTCTTTGTGTGTTTTTATAGTAACAAATAGGGAGCTTGTTTTGAAAAGTTAATTTTTCTAAATAGGTTATGTTTGACATCTTTCTTCTTTTTCTACTCAGCCACTGACAGCTCTGGTGATGTCATTGTGGTCACAACTCCGGGAAAAACACCAAAGAAACAGAAAACCCATCCTGAGCCCTTGGCAACATCACCTGTGCAAAACAGCAAGGGAGTCCTGAGGAAACAGCAGGAAACCCCTGAGCACAGATACATCAAGCCCAAGGACAAAACCAAAAACTCTGGTACAAAGCATCACACCTCCAGTTCCTCAGTGGTCAGCACCACACCAAGCTCTGAGAGAGCTGTGAGTGAAAGCACACGCATTCACAACCCCTGGAGCACATGCTCTGGGGGTTGTGAATCAAAAAACACGGAGTGAAAGCTCCAGCGATGATAATTACATTCAACATCCACACCTCAACAGGACTGATGCAGTTCTCCAGGTCTGGGGAAAAAATGATAGGTGAACATAACACCTCATTTGGAAAAATGACAGGTGAACATGGAAAAATGATAGGTGAATATAATGCTTCATTCAAAGAGCTGATGTTTGCTGTACTGTCCAGGGTTCCAGAAGAAAGAATGATGGAAAACTATGTCAAAAAAGCAAATGCTCTTGATAAATACACTCAAAAATATTTCTGCCTTTCTGATTGTGTTTTTGAATCTACACATTTAGTCGTGGGAAGGGGTACCCGACCTAATCAAAAAGGGGGAGGTCTTTTCAGGGATAAACGGATGACTGCCAAAAAGTTAAGGGCCAGGGTCATTGTAAAGATTTTAGAAAGGGCTAAGATGGTGATGAGGAGAAAAAAACTAAAAGAGAGGCCCGCTAGTGACATGCCTGAGAATGGCGAGGTGGAAATTGACTCGCGGGGTGGCGGTTTAGAAAATTCCCCAGAAAGCTCTTTAGGCAGCTCACCATCTGCACCCTAGGAGTCTGGGGTAGATTCGGATCCCCACCCTGATACGTATATGGAGCAGGTGAGGAGCTGGCAGCGGGAATTACCTAGATTTAGGGGCACAGTATACAATGATGAATTTCATTTTGTCAATCTTGAGAGAATCAGTTCAGCCAGACGGGTAGTTGAAGCTGTCTACAGGGGTATACAGTCGGTTCTCAATGAGATTAACGGCAGGTTAAACCCACATGATTACGTTCAGTTACGCTTGGAGGGTTAGAATTTAACTAATCCTCTGTTTTTGGTCAGAAGGAATAGGGATAAGCATTTTAAATGGTAATGGTTTTTCTTTTTCATGCTCTAAACCAAATTTTTTTTCCCCCACACTGTAAATGAAATGTTTTAAAGGGTGATATTTTTTTTTGCTTTGAATAAAATTTTTGTTTACTTTTTAAAAACTTTGTCACGTGTATTTAAAAAAAAAAAAAAAAACCACAGACACCAAATGTCTTTAAACCCCACGCCCCTGGGTGTTTTATTAAGTAAAAGTCATTGCAGGATACACATGTCTGGGCTTGTTGAAACATGTTTTGAGCAACCCCAGGCAAGCCCGAGAACTTTCTTTTTATTTTTCTTACAAAATTCACCACCATTCGGTCATTTTTTACCAAGTCATCAGAATACAATTTTAAAATCTGGTCAAAAGGCAAATCCTTGCTACGGTGATCTAAGAAAAACACACAGTGATAGCCACAAGCGTCAGAACTGGGGTCCTGTAATTGTCTAGTCTGAAACACAATGGCAGTGGCGTTTTTGTTTAAAAATTTCATGATGCTTCTGGGGAACAACATGCTGGTCGGGGGGGGGGGTAATCCATATGAGTCAAAGAACTCTCCACGGTTGCTCTCCGCCAGGTACAAGGCTAACCAGTGTTCACCTGGTCGGTTGTGCGGATGCGTGTTGACCACTAAACTCAGGGGTCTCCGTGTCAGCCTGCCGCTGGGGAGCCATTCACTGGGAAACACATCTAAGAAAGTCTTTTGTGTGGCGGGGTCTGCCAGTAAGACACGTGAGAGCTGCACGGTGTCCATGTTCACATATAGTCGAACAGAACATTTCTCCTCTGATTTCTCTCTATCACGTTGTCAAAAACCCCATACACGATCATATTGACGGTGGTTGTCAAAGCATTGGCAAAACATATTTCTGCTCTCAGGGTTCCCGTTTTAATCAAGGAATAGTGATCAGTGCATTCCTGATCAGGGGAGAGGTCAAAGGCAAACAAGGTATAACCCTGAGCAAACTCAACGTGGTCAATGAGCAGCGCACGATCTTTCATGTATTTACCGGCCGTTTGCACCAGATTCATATACTCCCTCACGCAGAGCCCAGCCTCAAAGTCTGGTTGGAGAGGCTTGGTGGGTATCTGTTCCCCATCCACGTACAAAGCCAAAAAATTAATGTCATAATGCTTAAAGTTAAAGGGGTTTTTAGCATAAATCCCACTGAAAGCATCGTTATCCACAGACCCCAGGACAACCAGTTTGGGTAGCTGTCCCAAGAACAGGTTTTCCTGGTTACTGACCCTGCTACCCGCAGGGATGCTAAACACTTTCATCCCCACACGGTCCACAGGGTATTTAGCATTAGCCACGAGCAGGGCCTCTGCATGCCCCAGACGTACGCCTGGGGCTACCCACACTTTCTTCACAAAAAGGGACGCTGATACAATGCGCAGTTTACAGCCTTGGGCTGCATCGCCCATTAAGCAGAAAGCGTCCTTACTGCGTGTCAGTTTGATTTTCACATCCACACCGTTCAACAAAAGCTTCTCTTGAAAAAACAGATCACTGTGTAGATGGCCCAGCAGCTCTAACATCCTGCTTTGGGCGGTCAGGTTTGCACGCTTCACAAAACCTAGATTCTCACCGTCCAGCTCCGCAGCTTCATGTTTTCCAGGGGTGTCTTTATAAAACAGGCCGGTGGAAAATTGCGTGGCAAGAGTGTCCTTGCTGTAATTGAGCACTGATTCTATAAAGGCCCTGTAGGGGTAACAGTTGTTGCTTTGACTTATGAGGCGGTCCCCCAGTGTGATGTCCAGCTGACTGAAAATAGATGCCGCAGGATAGTTCACGAGACCCACCGCAGCGTCCCTGGCGATCGCGGTTCCATCTGCTTTGACAATCTTGCAACGAAGGTAAAGTGTATTGTTTAAGTCCATGTAATCTATGCCGTTCCCCGCTATAAAGAAGTCCAGGGGCGCAGCCTCTGTAATGGCCAATAGCGGTGGTACTTCAATGTAGATGCTTTTCTCGATGCTGGTCTGCATAGGGGCTATTTGAAACAAGTCTAGTTCCGACTTAGTACACTCTTCAGACCCGCAGTGAACAAAAGCCATGCTGATTAAAATATATCTCTTTTGCCAGGTGTTGAGCACCTCCTATGCTTTCCCTTGGTCTTTCGTTTCTGACTAGTCCTGCGTGCTACAGCTTTCCTTTTAAAAGGTCTGGGTGGGTCCGTGCATCGTGGGCATGACGCATTTCTCTTTCTCTTCCTCCTTTTAATATAAATCAGCCCTGACCCCTCCTGTTTGAGCGGTTTTACCACCTTCTCCAAAACAGCGCAGGAGACGTTGCCTACCACGTCTCTAGCTATGTTTTGAGCAGCAGTTTTCACGTGAGGCTTAATAATCTCTAGCCCCCTCCTCAGAAGCGGTACAGCTTTTCTAAAGAGGCTGCGAAATATTCCACCCACGCCTGCTCCATACATCACGGGGGAGCCGTGGTAACTGGGAAGGGCATATCCAGCCTGGGCTTTGTAATAGTTGCTATAGATGGCGGGGTCACCATAATTTTTTAGAATCACCATGGTGTTATTTTTGCTTTACCTTTGAGAAACCACACTCTCTCCGGGAACGCAGGTGCAGCTTGACAATCACCTTACCAAAGCGAAATGAGACATGTCTGTTCTGGTCGGCCTTTATTTCAATGGCAATGGTGTCGATGTGGTGCTTACTAACAGGAATATAATGTGGTTTATCGTAGGTGATGGTGACAAACTCGTTGTTTCTTCCTTGGATGGGGACGCAGCATAACAGGGGTACGGAGAAGCCCCCCACAAACTGGTGTTCCACGATATCTGCGTACAGATACAAGGAGTTGAAGCCTCCTGTGATGTCTGATGAGAAAGGGATTTTTTTGACGCGGGTGTTGGGGTACATACCCAAAATATTAGCCAACTCCCCGCCGGTTGAAATCATATAAGCAACATCAGTGGACTTAAATCTAACTTTTCTACCCACAGGATCATAGTTCAGGGTCACCCCGGGTGTTTCGGGATGGCGACTCATGACGTTGTTCATGTCCTCCAGCAAATCGGGTATACAAGAGTAATAACCTCATTGTAGGACAAAATTCCATTTTTTATCTTCACAGGTGATTTCAAAAGGGGCGTCTTCATTGATGTTGTTCCAGCTGTGTGGGTATTGTATTTCCACCAACCCCACCTCCCAAGCACCCCGGAGATTCAAGGGTTTAATTAGTTGTACGGTAAAGTTCGAGCTGGTGTTTTGGGGAAATACCCGAGAGCTGGCGTTGCTGGGCAAAGTGATGTAAAAACCACCGTCACCCATGTTTCTTTCATGATGTCTTTATTTTTGCAGGAGTAATCTTTTGTGTCTAAACCTCGCAGAGCTGAGACGCTTTCACCCAGCTGTTAAACTTCTCCGGCCACCCCAACTATTTCACCAAGAGCTGCTTTTTTCTCCCTCTTCCTTTCACCTCTAGAACTTTTTCAATCCTGTAAATCCTGTCAAGTTTGGAATTTACTTTTTGTAATTCTTCAGGGTAAAAAGATCCAGCCACTGTCTCGCCCTCGTAATCTTTTAAATGGTATACAGGTCTCCGGCCCTTTGTTAAGGCTTCGTCCACTATGAATATCTCATCAGTAAACGTTTGTTCATAACCTTTCTCAAAAGCTCCTTTGGTTTTAGATAGTCTCACGTGGTCGCCTTTTCTAAAAGGGTGGGCAACTGGTTTTACTTTTAAACTGTCTCCGTATACCGTTTTCCACACCTGCAGAGAATTTGAGGGGCTAACATCAATGGGTCTGGCCTGTATGGTTCTGTGAAAGCTCCGGTTGTAACTCTTTATAAAGTCAGGTAACACATCAATGTAGCGAAAGGTGTTGCGGGAGGTAAAATATCTCCACATCCTAGATTTTAAAGTTCTGTTAAACTGCTCCACAACCACCGCTTTGACCTCATTATTAGTCACAAAATGGTGGACACCGTGCTGCTTAAACAGCGCACTCACGGGTTTGTTTAAAAATTCTTTGTAATTTTTGAGGGATGTGGCCTTTGCTGAAAATAGCTTTAAAGGCCTTGGACACTTCACTCCCCGTCTTGCCTTTGAGGCCTAAAGCCCAGGCGTATTTAGACAGAATGTCTATCACTGTTAAGATGTACTTAACACCGCTGTTGTGTTTGGAGAACCTTTGCATGTCCACCAAATCCGCCTGCTATTGCACATCCACGTCTGAAACAACCATCTTGTTTCTTTTAAAACGTATTCGAGCCGGTCTGTGTAAAGTGTAAGCGTCCTGGTCCGAAAGCCAGGCTGCTACCTCACCCCTGTTCAAAGTTTTACTTTGCTTTTTGGCTGCCTGGAAAAGAGCGTCCACCCCTCCAAAGCTCCCGACTTCCCCGGGGCTGTAATATATTTTTTTTAAAACAGCCGTCTGCTCCGACATGGCTGCCACCCCAACGTGTTTTGACCGCGCAAGTCTGAAGGAGACATGTTCACATTAACAAATTTAAATGACTTTTTTATTAATCACCAGATTTAAAACCACCCCTCATTTACAGCGTCCTGCAAAAACATTCACCACCCCTTGAAGGAGTCTGAGCAGCTTCATTCTTCCTCTCAGTGTTGTGTACCAGGCACGGGCAGGAACAACTGGTGCATATTTCATTATTCCATTTTCATTGTCCCCTCACAGCTCTTTGTGCCAGACATGGGCAGAAACAGCTGACGCACGATACGTTTGTTTTCACAGGGCTACTGATGTGCAGGTTCTCAAAGGCCCGTGTAAACTTGTCGTTGAGCTGTTGAGAAAATTTTTTTCAGAAACATTACAAAAAAAAAGGATCCATAAATTCACCACCCTTTAAGGCCTTTGGTTTTTTTATAGCCTTCTTCACCTCGGCCTGCAACTCCCATGAGCCGTGTTCGCTTCCCTCCATGGGGATGGACAACGGAAGGCCATCGGGGCTATCGGGTTCCCTCACAATCTCTGGGGGATCGGTTGACATTTTGGCCACCTCCTCCACCGAACTGTCCCTGTTGCAGGGTTTTCTCCAGGGGCTATTAAAGGTTGGAGCCAAAACCAATTCCAAAGGCCTGGAGGGGGTGGTGAAGACATCCATGTTCTGCACAAGCTCAGAACCACGTGGTCTTGCACACGAGCCAGAGGTCGTAGGGCTTTAAAGCCCCAGACTTCCAGGGGCAGCGCCATCTGCTGCCAACCGTCGAGGCCCACAGATCAGGCGCGGGGTTCCAGCCCTCCCGATTGGCCGAAGAGCCACCGCCGGCCCGATCTAAAACCTTTTCCTATTGGTGAAGCGTCACGCGACCCTCTTCTGGGGCTGGCCGCCCCTGCCATGTGCCCTTCTGCAACCAATCCCGCTCTCGGGGGCAAAACCCGCTCCTATTGGTGCAAAGGTGTTCTGGGAGGGTCCACGCAGCCCCACTTCCGCTCAGCTTGTCGTCTTCCGCTGGAAGTCACACCCAGAGGGCAGGACCGGATGTCAGGTGACTGGCTGGGGGTGGGACTTCCGGTGACAGGTGGGCAGGGGGCAGGGCCAGAAGTCAGTAGGAGGGACTTCCGTTGAAAAGGGGGCGTGGAAACGGTTTGATTGATGGTAGGGCCCTTTACTACTTATGCCTATTATATAGCCTGATTTTTCCATAGCTTGCACTTGCATAGTTTTTTTACAACTGTGGAGATAAACTGATGTACACAATTGTAAATTAGTAGTGTTTCACATTAATTTTTCCAAATAATTAATAAATATATGGTACAAGGCAGCAGAGAATCATACCCATGATTTTTTACTTTTGTTTGCAAGATAAAAACCACCAGCAAGTTTTGCTCTAGAGCTAAGATTTTCTGTGTGGTTCATTCATGAAAATGAAAAACCATAGGTCAGCTCCTTGTCTGGCCAAGCTCTTTCCTGCATGCAACCAAAGGTGTGGTGGCATTGGTCTTTGACACATTTCTGCCTTCTTCCTCCCTGTGTAGGGCAGTGGCCATCTGCCTTACTTAACCTTTCAACATTACATCAGGTCTGCTCTAAATTATATGAGCTTTTAGCAACCTGCTAGGACCATTCTGCTAGCCTAAGATGATTGGAGTGCAAGGTGCTCTGGCCACATTTTTGCTTCATTGGAATATCACACAGGCCCAAAGTCAGGAGGAGCAGGAGACAGAGCCAACTATGTCAGTTTTATGTCACCTGAAGATTCCTCTATGCAAGGGGAATCTCTAGCTGATTTTTATCACCATTGCAGTGGAAGGGGAATGGCTCTGATCTGGCCTCAGTTCAAACAAGCAAATGTTAATTGTCTTTCTAGTCAACTATGCCTAACTACAAACAAGGAGTCCTGTGGCACTTAAAGACTAGCAAATATATTTATTGCTTGAGTTTTTGTGGTAGAAAATCCCACTTCAGTAATACTCCGGGAATGTCATTCCATCTGCATGTCAGTCTGTCTATTAGGTCTCTAGAGTTAATGTGAAGCAATGGAAACAGCTACAAGTGTGGTTGAGGGCTCTTTTAGTTGAGAATATCATCAGGTTGAATCATCATCAGATTTCACTGTCTGTTACCATCCAATTTTTTTAAATTCTTAGTCATCTGGATTTACAAGGTATACCCATGCAATGTACAGCTGCAACAAGACAAGTATCCATATCAGGCCAAGAACCTGAGACCATTGTTGTATCAGAGATGGCTCACTCAGTTACCATCTCCACCCTACAGCTAATTTGAATGCAACATGCTCATTTGTTGTATGAGGAATATTGCAAAGCTGGTGGATTACTTAAACAAGCTACCACCCACACAAATCAGCACAGATGTCACAGTACAATCCACTTAGACACAAATCAGCTCAACCACCCACACTGCCAACCAGCATACACTATAAACTCAAGCATCCAGACTTCATCACAGGGCCATACCTCTCATTCACCACTTGTACAAATCTCCCAGCACCACCACAAGACACAAATCAACACTATTATCCATACAACAACAACACAGGCAGCATAACCTCCAACCCCCCCCAAAACACTGCTGTGCTGGCAAACCAGCCAACCAGGGTATGACCTATAACAACTTAACAAGAAGGACTGCAATTGTAATCAAGACAGTACACTTATATATGTGTATACAAAAAAAATGCTAATTAGGACAGCAATCCCGAAATTATTCATTTTACATTAAGACTGAAATAATAGATACCAAGTCTATATTTAGACACTAATCTATATATAGCTGTATCCTGTTAGAAATTTAACGATGTAACCAAATCATTCTGTAGATGTTAGCTCCCTTTTGTGTCTCAATTGCCTTTACACTATGTATGCAACTGTCACCAGTTAACCTTAAGATCAAAGGTGTGAGACACAGCAGGAAACTAATATTATTTATATTGTCTTCTGCTTAACTATCTCTGTTATAACAAATGACTGACTGGCTGTTGTGTTACGATGTAACTAGATTACTTGTATATGCACAGGAAATTGAATGTTAGTTTCAAAGTAATGGTACAGAGAAAGTGCTCAACCAGAAAAATTCTCAGTCACAAGCCAGACTCAAAAAAAAAAAAAAAAGCCACTTCACACCCCTTTTCAGCTATAAAAACGAAACCTTTGAGTCGCATGCTTTCATCACTAGCCTGCAGAACTTTAAAAAGGGAAGTTTAAGCTGTGGGACTTATTTGGAGTACCCAGGGGAAGGCATGGAAAGACTCTTAACAGACTTTACATCTAAGCTATTTTTGGGTTCTGATCTATTGGGGTAATTCCAAAGAGATTTTTTACAAGCCAGCAGATAGAACATAACTGCTAAGTTCCAAAGGAACAGCTGCGTTAGTCTACTCCAGCAAAAAAAGCAAGGAGTCCTGTGGCATTTAGGCTATGTCTACATTTAGACTGTTAGTTCGAATTGACTGAATTCAAACTAATCAAGTCGAACTAATAATAATTAGTTTGAATTCATTCAATTAGAACTAACATGGCCACAGTAGGAAAACCAATTCAAACTAGCATGTCAGGGCCATGTTGCCACCCAATCCCCTGCCAGGCTCCAGCCCCTGCAGCCCAGCACAGAAAAAAGCATTCCCTGCCCAGCCCTAGGTGCAGTGCTGCTGGAGCTGGGCATGGGATGCTTTTCCCCAGGCACAGCTGAGAAGGTAGGAGCCTGGCATGGGATGTTTTCCTTAGGCAGGGCTCCTTGAGCCAGAGCACACCCCCCCCCCCCCAGCCCAATTGGGGAATCAGAACAGGGCTGGGAGAATCCCTTCTCCACCGCTCCAGCTGTGCCAGCTGGGGGAATCCTTTCTCTCCCCGCCACCCCCCACGCTGTCAGTGCTGAGTGGTGGGAATCCCTTGTCCCTGCACTGACAGCGCAGTGAGGCAGGGGAGAAAGGAAATGCTTGTGTGGCTCCCAACCCCTTGCTGGCTGCACTCGGAGAATGGAACCCCCATGCACGCCTAGAGCCCGGCTTGGGGAAGGGATCCCCCAGCGCGTGGCTCTCCCTGAGCTGGGGAAGGGACCTCCCCTGCACCACAAGAGCCATGTTCCTTGGCTGGGGGAAGGGAAGCCCCACACGCACTTAGAGCCATGCTGGGGGAAGAGACCCGAGCTCAGGGAAGGGATCCTCCCCACGCTCCTACAGCCGTGCTCAGGGAAGGGATCCCCCCACACACGGCTAGAGCTGCGCTCCCTGAGCTGGTGGAAGGGAACCCCCCACATGTGCCTAGAGCTGTGTGGGTATTCCCTTCCCCAAGCTTGGGGGCCGCAGCTCTAGCCATGCAGGGGGATCCCTTCCCTGAGCTCAGGTCCCTTCCCCAGCTTTGCTCAAGGCATGCAGGGGCTTCCCTTCCTCAGCTCAGGGAGAGCCATGTGCCGGGGACCCCTTCCCAAAGCCAGGCTCTAGGCGTCTGCAAGGGTTCCCTCCTCCAAGCTCCACTCTAAACACACACTGGGGTTCCCTTCCCGAAGCCAGGGGAGCCAGCAGGGGATCCCTTCCCTGAGCTGAGGAAGCAGGGCTGGAACCCAGCCTAGAGGGTGGGGGGCACCTTTCTTCCAGGGTGCTATGCACCCTGGGAGGAAGGTCAATGTTAATTCAAACTAAAGACAGTTCGAATTAACACAGCTAGACATTGTCAATTAGAACTACCCAGTTTGACTTGACAGTCGCTTTGAAGTTATATTAGGTTTTACAACTTTTAAGCTTCCTCTGTTCAATTCGACCTAAGGGAAGCCTTAGATCGAATTGAAAAAGCAGTGTGTCAACCTGTTTTTTTTTTTAATTTGACCTAATGTTTATTAAGTCAAATTAAACTCTGTGTGTAGACATACCCTTAAAGACTAACAGATTTATTTATCAAATGAGCTTTCATGGGAGAAAATCTCATTTCACTGCTATGATCCTGATCTATGAACACTGAAAAGCACTTGGATGCATACGATTCCGTACCCATTCAAAACCTTAGAATCATAGAATCCTAGGGTTGGAAGGGACCTCATAGGTCATCTAGTCCAACCCCCTGCCAGAGGCAGGACCACTCCCACTAAACCATCCCAGTCATGGTTTTATCCAGCCGGGCCTTAAACACCTCCAAAGATGGTAACTCCACCACCTCCCTTGGCAGCTCATTCCAATGCTTCACCACTCACCTAGTAAAAAAGTTTTTTCTAATATCCAGCCTCGACCTCCCTAACCGCAACTTGAGACCATTGCTCCTCGTCCTGTCCTCCTTTACTACCGAGAACAGTCGAGCTCCATCTTCCTTGGAGCATCCCTTCAAGTAGTTGAAGGTTGCTATCAAATCCCCCCTCCATCTTCTCTTCTGCACACTAAATAAGCCTAATGCTTTCAGTCTTGCCTCATAGGGCTTGTGCTCCAGCCCTTTAATCATTTTGGTTGCCCTCCTCTGAACTCTCTCTAGCATGTCCCTGTCCTTTTTGTAGTGGGGAGCCCAAAACTGAACACAGTATTCCAGATGTGGCCTCACCAGTGCAGAATAGAGGGGAATGATCACATCCCTTGATCTGCTGGTAATACTGCTTTTGATGCAGCCCAGTATGCCATTGGCCTTTTTGGCAGTAAGAGCACACTGCTGACTCATATCTAGCTTCCCATCCACCACGACCCCAAGGTCCTTTTCTACACTGCTGCTACTCAGCTGAATGTTTCCCAGCCTGTAGCAGTGCATGGGGTTTTTCCATCCCACATGCAGGACTTTACACTTGTCCTTATTGAACTTCATAAGATTTCTATTGGCCCACTGTTCCAATTTATCTAGGTCTCCCTGAATCCTGTCCTTGCCCTCCAACATGTCTACTGGTCCCCCTAGCTTGGTGTCATCCGCAAACTTACTGAGAGTAGTCTATTCCATCATCCAGATCATTGATGAAAATGTTGAACAGAACTGGCCCCAGGACCGACCCCTGGGGCACACCACTCGTGATTGGTTGCCAGCTAGACATGGAACCATTGATTCCTACACACTGAAACCGTTGATCTAGCCAGTTTTCTATCCACCTTACAGTCCACCTATCCAACCCATACTTCCTTAATTTGCCAATGAGAATGCTGTGGGAAACTGTATCAAAAGCCTTGCTAAAATCAAGGTATATCACATCAACGGTTCTTCCTGCATCTAGAAAACCAGTCATCTGATCATAGAAGGAAATGAGATTGATCAGGCATGATTTACCCTTGGTAATCTTTTCTTTCATTAATTAATCTTTAGTTAGTTTACTAAGTATTGGCTGACAACATAATATTTGAGTAAGATCTGAAACATATATTGACTTTAGGGTAAATGTCTTATCCTTTGGGATTGGTAGACCTTTAAATATGCCAAAGAGAGTTTAGAGTAATCTGTCATTATATTAGACTTGTTTGCCTAGATGGGAACACTATGGCTAGAATGCCTAAAGCAGACTGTGTTTAGCTTCTTGTTAATCAATGTGGTATTATGGAAGCTCTTTTGGTACTGGCTTAGTGAATCTAAAATTATAGACTAAACCACCAGTTTTGGGGATTGTCTGCCCTATTTCTTGCAGTCTTCCCAGAGTATGGCATTCTCAGGTCACATACATACAGCCTCACCCGGTACAAGCAGAAGAGTCATACTTAATATCTAGTTGTAGTACAATTATAATAATAGGATGGAACAATAATAGCATGTCTAAAACTAGAATACTAGTATATGTAAAGTCATCAAGGAAGATAAAAGAAACTTTAAAGAAAATGGTCTTGACTCACTCTGTAGCTCCACAGGCAGTCATGCCAGGGGATAAGACATAAATTTCAGCTTCAGTACTTTCCACGAAAACACACATCACTGCATTCTTACCTCATGACCTTAATTCTCTCACTTTGTGTGTATGCAGTATGGTACACTGTTTAATTATGTGACCACATGTTATTTTTTCCACAGGACATTAGTGCACAGGATGAACATGCAAAGGAAAAGAGTTAAGGTTGTTTGGGCAAACCCTAAATCTTGCATCTCTTGACATTTCAAGTGCTTGAATTTCCAACATAATGTTCTTTTAATGTATATTTTCTTCTATTCATTTATGTAAATAGCCTTTGTAGTACAGTTACTTATTGTTAAGATCTTAACTTAATATTTTCACAGTTATTCTCTTCTTTATAATCAAAATCTATTTTTATAGTGAGACTGATTGACATATTAAGTCTTGGCATTTTTCTGAAGAGTGTTGACTTCACCATCCTTCTCCTCTGACAGGCAAAGCAAGGCAAGGCAACTACCAAAGGCTTCATGTTTGGGACTTAGCCACCTATGATAGGACTTTTAAAGAAAATATTTCCTTGCACAGTAAAAATATGCAAGTGAGTGATTCTGTTTTCAAATGAAATATCTTTAATTAAAATCATTACTTTTATAATTAATATCTGCCTGCATATGCAAACATGGAAAAAAACTGAAATTAATCTTCCTCCATTTGGTAACAATATAAAAAAAACACAAGGGGGCAGTGCTGGCATACATTTTAAAAAGCCATGTGGCTAAAAAGCAAAATGCTATTCAACTTAATTGGAGAGAAAAATTGGGAATTGTTTGATCTGTTTGGGGGAACTTTCAGGAAGCTATCTGAAAAAATACCTTTTATACTTTAGCAACATACTAGCTACTGCACAAGCAAATGAACAGTAAACCAGACAGTTTGGATGATATATAGTTGCATAAAACAGAAACAAATTTAGGCTTTGCAAATAATCATGGACTACAGTCACCTATGCCTACTCTATACTTATAAGGATTGCCAGTATAGGGATACAAGTATCATTATACTGTCAAAAACAAACTAGGCTTGGGCGGGTGGACAAAATAAGTGAGTATTGCAGCTCACGCTCAGTTTAAAATAAGCTATACAAGTAAAAGCACTTTTATGCCAGTATAATTGTGTTTGCACTAGAACTTTTGCCAGCATAAAAACAGTGGGAGTGAAGGGATTGTATACCTAAGTGACATTACTATGCTGGCAAAAGTTTCTAAATTAAACTTGACAAAGATGGACTTTTATTAACAATAATTTGTCGTTAATAATTTTTCACTATTTTAGCACATGCCATAGCAGCTGAGGATCTCTAAGGACTCTGCAGCACTCTATGTGGTAAATAGGTATTATTCTGTAGATACCAAAGGTGTTGTATTCCCTCTCCTGGATCTAAGCTTCCAATTTAAGACCAGCCAAGAACACTCAATGCTCTATAGTGCTGGGGGGGGGGGTAAGGGAGATAAGGGTTGGGTTTTGTTTTTTGGACATTTTTAAGGTTCTGCTAGCTATGTATCATATACGGATCAACTCACAGGACTGGAAGCATGATCGCTGAAAGCTATTTTGGGCCCCGGGAAGGGGCACCATTTCAGATTTTGGTATGGGGGCAATGTTAACCATGATTCTAGGGTCTGCTGAGGCACCTGAAAATTCTAGCTATTTTATGAATAATATTTAAGAAAGAAGTTGACTGAAGCACTGTACCTAATTCCTATATAAAGAAAAAATATAACTAATTAAATCCACATCTATATTTTATTTTATTATTATATTATATTAAAATATTTTCTAATATATTAATATATTGTATCAAAATACTATATTATGTAAATATATTGAAAATATTAAAAATATAAATATGTAAACATCAAAAAGTATATTAAAATGTAACCAATTAAATCCATATTTTAAGTTTATTTGTAAATTTAGAATAATCAGGAGATAATACAACAAAATATTCCCAATCTCAAATCCAACTAGGCAAATAATAATGACAACACTAATTTAGGCCACTACAAATGAAAGAATTTTAAAAATTTAATGTAGCTACTAACTAATTTATGTGCTTTTCTTTCAATATTTCTTTAAGTGTAAACAATGAAAAAATCAGTTCTACCACTTTTAATTCATTTCACTTTCAGTGTTCTAGTGAGTACTCCAGTGTTAGGTTTCAAATACTGCGCAGGAATCTTGGTCCAAATTTTTTTCAGTCAGATACTTAGGCTTTTAAAGTGGTTTCAGAACCTTTTTTGTAGTCTATAGGTTTTATAACTTTTTTCTTTAAAAAAAAATTATCATTGGTGTATAACAGCAGGACCTGAGAGTGCAGCACACCCCTGTGTTAGCATGGTTTCATTATAGACAGGGCCAGCACAGTGGCTCCATGATCTCTAGATTATTCTTGGGCAGCATATTTTTGGAGATTTCTCTAGTCTGTCATGGAAGAAATTTTCAGATTATGAGTTGTAATTTGATCTTTCACCACTAACATAAATGAGCTGATGCTATACTACAGGGGTTAAGATGAATACTTAAAAGTTTGTCACAGGGGAAAGTACTATTAGAAAATATGTGCATTAATTAACCAATGGTGGGGATGAAATTGAGAATGGCTCAAAAGTATCTGAGATACCAAACTTATAAAAAAAAAACCCCTTTAAAAAATCACTATCTAGTGTGTAACTAAATGATGGATGTTAGCTACATGAATCTATAATGAAAAAAATTTGGCAGCCAAATCTCATAAACTGTTCAGATTGTCTTGTGCCTGTGTGCACTGAAGGCTTTATACAAATATCTGTGATAAATTCAAAGGATAAGTTGGAAGGAGGTTTCTAGTGTGTTGCTGTAATGATTTAAAAGAGTAAACACTTCAATGAAATTCACTGAGGTATTCTATTTTATGAGACTCTGCCCCACTCAGAAATATTGAAGAGTACAAGAGAAGCTAAGATTACTTACTGGTTAGAAGAGGAGGATATATATTACAGCAGTGGATTTCAAACCATGGGTCACATATCCTCAGGTCCTAGGTTGTGGTGCCCCCTGCTGCGGCCACTAGAAGACTGGAATGTATTGCTCAAAGCTGCAGTTGTTGGGGTATGGGCATAAATGATTTTTTTTCAACTGGGTCCCAAGGAGAAATGTTTTAAAACCACTGCACTACAGCACAGCAGTAAAGACAGCTATAAAATAGCTGCTCGTGGGCAGCAGTTGCTCGTATTTGCACATAGAAAGGACTAGCAACTTCTCAAAAGGTATTCTAGAGAAAAGGTCCTAGAACAGTGCAACCCCTGGGGAGATTTGTTAAGATCAAGTCATTCACAGCAGTTGTCTGTAACAGCCTCCATGGATCCACCTCGTAACCTGACTCCAAACCTATTGTAGGCAAAGGAAAGATTCTCATAAACAAATTTGATTAAATGGCCACACTGGGATACTGCCATTCACAGAATATTAGAGTTGGGAAAAAAAAGGGAAAGTTTTAAGTAATAATTTAAACAATATTTGTGGTTTGATAGCACATGCTCACTTTTTACAGCAGGGCAAGATTTCAGGTGGTCATAATTTACTGCTGCTCTTACAGCCTGAAACTTCCAAAGCTAAGCTGTCTGTGAGAATAACTATCTCCTGAATGTGCCTGGGGCACTAGTCTCCTATCCGACTTGAGCAGCACTCTGTCTACTACTTTTACAACAGGGGAGTAGCCAGGTGAGATTTTCTGTTGGGGCCCCTGACTCTCTAGGATGGGCTGGGCAGCTTACAGAAACTGAGATCAGACACACCCACTGTAGCGCCCAGCAGTGAAGCAAATTTCTCTATTGTGACTGTGGGGCCTGGCCAGCAGCTGGTGGCTGCACTGACAAAGGAGGAGTGCCAGCACCTCCATTCCACTCACAACTATGGCTGGAAGCTGCTAACCAGGCCCACAGCCATGGCGGAAAAATTCACACTGCTGCCGGGCACTATGGTGGGTAGACCCACTCTTTACATGGGTGGGCTCTGGTCCACACAGGCCCATCCCTGGTTATGCCCTTGTGTTACGAAGATCTTGTTCCTGCCTTTTTAACATGTCAGTATGTGAAGGTGAGGGGCAGATCTTGATGAAATCTGCAGCACAGAGTCTGAAAGCTTGCTTCCTCCCAACAGCTGAGCATCTTTGTCAGGATTGAAAAAGGGCTGTAATCTCCCAGCTCTACTGTTGGCGCTGCCACATCTCTACATTCTTATTAGCTATGCAAAGCTTAGGCCAGTGGGAGGAAGTGGAAAGAGAGACAAGCAATGTTGCTTAGTTCTCACTATGGTTATGGAATTGGGGGACTGGGGCAACTTCTGCCCACCTTTGACCTAAATGGTGCCCTTGCTCCTTGGGTAGAACAGACAATGGCCCCTGCTGCCCTAGAAAGATATGGCTGAGGTTTATAATCATACATAGCAGGTAAAACTTCACCTAGAAGAGGCGAGCTCGCCATCCCACCACTTCTGTCCACAGCCCTGCCCATACTTCACCCCTGCTGTGCCCAAGGCCCCACTCCCTCCTTTCCCCACTTGGCCTCTTAACTGTCATGTCCTTCCTTCCACTCAGTCACTCTCTTCATTTCCACATGCACCCCCCTTCCCATGTGGTGAGTGACAGCAGGGGGACTGAGCTGGAAGCGGGGGATGTGGTAAGCAGCAGAAACAGGGTAAGTGGGAGAGGAGGGATTCAGTGGTGGGCAGGCCAGCTGGGGAAGGGTGTGTATGCAAAAGAGTAGGGCAGGGGTCTCAAACGCAAATCACCAGGAGGGCCACATGAGGACTAGCAGATTAGCCCGAGGGCTGCACCACTGAACCCTCTTCATACAACGATATTAGAAATATTAGTAACAGTAGTGTCCTTGCAGGCTGCAGGAAATAGCTTTAGGGGCTGAATGTGGACCAAGGGCTGTGTTTGAGACCCCTGGAGTATGGGAACCAAGTAAGGAGGGACATGGCAGCAAGGCTTATGGTGCAGTGAGGGTGGACTGCAGTAGGGCCACAGCTGGAAGAGGCAGGATGGGAATCTAGCCTCCCTGACTGGAAACTTCACCCATTGCCCATGGCCCCAGGCATTTTAAAATTGATGGGCTACTAGGCAGTTGTCCCCATTGCTTCACATCCCACTTGTGGATCTTACCACAAGACACCTTTTTCATACCATTGTTGGGTCCCCTCTGAGCAACCAGTGATGGAATTCCCAGAGAGACAGCTTTCTCCTCACTGTTCCTAGTCTTCAGTGATACTTTGTTTTCTGACTTCCCTGCTATGGTTAGTGTCTATTCAAAACTGGCCAAGGTTAGGTACTTAAAAGATATTTGAGCACCTATGAAGGTTACCTGATTTTCAAATAAGCTGAGCACTTACCAACTCCCACTCACTTCAGTACGAACTTGTGGTTCCCAGGGCAGTTTAGAAAGTCAGTTTACTTATTTAGATGCTTATTTTGAAAGATGTACATTATCTTCTACAGGATTATTTAAATTCCAGTACCTGGTTCTTTTTCAGCCAATGCACTGACCACATAATGTGTTCAAATTCTTGGTTTTGAGTTGCTGCTGCGTGGGTGAGTCCTCAAAGCACTATTGTTCAACATGTGCAAGTGGATTGTCAAGGCCACCTGGACTGTCAAGATTCTACTCTGCACTGAGTTCCACTGGGGCTGGAGGCATGATTTTTCTCACTCTGAGTCACTGAGATGTGCCCCATTAGTGCTAGAAGCTTTGGGCCCACATATAAGTCAACACACTTGCTTTGAGATTTTGGGCCTCACAGCACTTGATGTCCTTGCTTGCAGCTTCCTCCTTTGTTGGAGCTCTTACATGCAGATTGTGGTTTATTGAAAACTGTGTTGAAATAGTGATCTCACACTTTAAATCCTCAAAGTGTTTTCCTGGTCCTGCTTGCATCCTAGGGTCTCTGGAGGAAGCACACAATCACCATCATCTATAGTCATCCAGGCTAAAGAAAGATGGAGTGAGTCTTTTAGGGAGCAGCTTTTTGGGGGCGGGGGGGGGGTCCATCTTGTTGTTGTGTATTTTCAGCATTCTAAATTCTAATAAATTAAAGTGTTACATTGCTAACTTTGAGCAAGACTATTTGTTTTTAATCTTTTGTGTGTTTGCTGTGAACATAACAGATATTACATCTGTTTTTTCTTTAGCCTCAGTTACCAGCCCAAAATATACATTTTCTCTGTTTGTTTTGCAGTAAGGTTCACAGTGTCATTGACACTTTCTATCCATATAGGAAAATGCAGTTCCTGCCACGAAGAGACTACAATCTTAGAAACCAATTCTAAAGGCTGAGTCAGGGTGTCAGATGCTTATACTTGTGCAGTCTCACTGAAGTCAATGGGGCTCTGCGCAGGCACAAAAGTTTGGTCATGCAAATCCCATTGCAGCACACAGGCAGTAAACATGGTGACTAATCCTGGATTATAATTTTGACAAGTCTATCAGTGCCATCTGGTTGATAAGTTTGACCCATATAGATTTCAGCCCCATTGGAGCTAACAATGACAAGCTCCATGAAGCTGAAGCTTGCTTTACCCTACACTTTTTCCAGTCAGCATGACTTCTGAGCAGGTAAACTTTCAGGGTCATGGTCAAGGAATCTCATATGGCTACTGCATGGCACTGCTAGTAAAAACTGGACCGAAAGCCAACATATATGGTCCAGGGAGGAACTCTTATGCTATTCCTTCTTGCTTTTGGTTGGATAGTTGCTGCCAGGATGCCCCTATGCCAGGCCAATCTGTGTTTTTGGTTCCCTGGCCCAGTTGTTGCTCTTGTAAACCAGAGTACTTGTTTTGACAGCTGTGACTTCAACCAGGGAAAAGAGCCTTATGCAGAGCCTGTAAATTGAGTAAGGGAATGTGAAAATGTGTTTTAAGCCATCACTGTACATGCACCTAACTTGTGCTGTGTACACTTTGACTGTAGCTGGGGGACAGGCGGGGCAGAGAACTGTCGTTTTTAAGGTCTTATGTTCTCAGTTTCTGGAGGAAGCCTGGCAGCAAGACTTAAGATGAGAAAGTATGCAGTGTGGTGCAAATATCTCAATGTATCTTTTTAAATAATCTGTATTAAAACTGTAATACTTTCTTCATTTTTCTGCATTTGTCTTAAAATCTTTACACAGAAGCTATTTCAATGTATCAAACATTCTGAAGGCAGACCAGTTGCTCTGCAGACTCCTATTGCCAGTTTCATATGGTGTTCAAAGTAGTATCTAAAATTCCTTATTAAAAAGGTACTCTGACATATAGGCTGATAATGTGTTTTTATAATATTTTGTATAAAATTCCTTTAGGCTCCTTATTCCAAAGAAACTCAAGTGTCACATGTGAAGGGCTATATGCCTGGTGACAGCAATTTTAGTTTGCACAGGACACTTAATAGGACTAATCCAACTGAAGCATTTTACAAAAATGGTAAAATCATGGTAGGTCTGCACCTTAAATTGTTGACAAAGGTGATGAACTTATCTTACTAAGCCGATCATCTGGCTCACATTTCTCCTGGAATTGCAAAAAGTAAGAGTTCTGTGGCACCTTAAACATTAACAAGATTAACCTTAAAGACATGCATGCTCATCCCTATGAGCCCCTTCTCCAGAAGTTCAATGTCAAAGTTCATTTTTTTAAAAAAACCTATAATGGATTGGAGGTTCCACAGAGCTTCAGTTCTTTTGACATTAACTCATAAAATGGACAACATTTCCAGGCAAAGGAAAGGGGAACAGGGCCTGGCCCTGAGCCCTAGTCACTATCTTAAACCCTGTTTCTGGTCTCAATTCTCAGCACCTTCTGGGCTAGCTTTAAGTCTGTCTCTGCCCAGTTACAGAGCATTTGCCCAGGAACCTTTTTATCTTTAGCAGTTCTGGTGGCTCTTTAAGTCTTCACCTTTCACTCGGACTTCTAAATAAGCCTTATTTCCTTCTCTGGGCTTAAGCCACCTCCTCATGGTCCAGGGGGAGACCCACATTTACTGCTCCTTTTCTGGGCTGGGATGGGGAGTTGAAGGGCTCCAGCAAGGGGCCTCAAAGGAAACTGTATGCCCCATAACACACACAGGCAGTGGGCACTTTTGAAAATATGGGTCTTGGCTTAGTGGAGGTATGTTTTCCTGTCATTGTAACTTTCAGTTTTATTTTTAAAACTGAGCTCTAACTTCATATGGTTTTAGGCATTTTTGGTTAACATTACTACTTCTGCCTAGTGCAGGTCTCATCTGACATTTCAGAGGTATCCCTGAAGGCTTCCAGTTTCCAGCAGTGAAAATGCAGAGTATATGGTAACTTGAGAGAAGCTGGAATAAAGAAAATTTCCTTAATACTTGGTCTCTAAAAGTTCAGCTAGAGCTGTGCTCCTTTTTTACACCAGCATGTTACCAACAGCACTAAGAAAATCCCAATAGTAGCTTTATTACTGTCAGATTTTCATCTTGTGTGTTAAATGAAGTTCTAAAGTGGTCTTGCTGAAATATGTTTTATTGTCAAGTGCTGAGATCTCATCTGCAATCAACTTCTGCCTGCATTTTGCTTCCCCAATTACATGTTAACTGATACATGGGCATCTATCTTCACAAATTCTTTCATGTGAAGCAAGCACATTTGGAAGTTCTCCATACATATTTCAAGTGAATACTTAAGCTACTTTACTGGATTTGAATTTCTGTTTCTCAAAGAGCTCTTTCAGCTGTTGTTCAGTTGTTGCTTCTTTCTGCTGCATCAGCTCTGCAGCTCCTTTGGTCACTCCCCAGTCATCTGGCTTAGACAGTGAAGGACAGTATGGCCTGCCTGAAGCTGGCAACAGATTTTCCCAGTACTCTTTTCTTGCCCTAAATAAAGAAAAATATTTTAAATGTTACAGTAGTCTCAGATATTTTAATAAACTGGCTCAAACCTTAACAGAAAGTGGATTTACTTCATTTGTACAAGTTTTAGCTCAATGGAAGGTCTGAATACAGGAAAAGATTTATGAAAGCATGCAGTGATTGGCTGTGTTTAAGAGTGCCTTCCCTTTTTTTAAAGCAACATTAAGCCGCTCACTAAACAGGGGTTATTAGCACAGTAGTCTACATTAATTCTGTATCTTAAAAGTTGCTAAGAGTTACTTGCATGTTAATCCAAACCATATTTTAATTTTAAGAAGCCTCTAGTTATCTGTTCCCAGAACCCAATGTGGATGTATTTAATTGGATTACCTATCAATAGGGGAGGAAGGGAGTACAAACGCCAAGACCAGTCAGCCCTGGTAAAAGAAGTCTTTGAAGTCCCATTGGGCAAATTAATGATCTTCAGAAATTAATTCAAGTGTCCATGGCTACATTTTGTTTCAAGCTACAGATGGCTAGAAGAGTTTCCTGGACTTTAACTAATAGCAATCAACTAATTAGTTTGACCTTAAATCAGCATACAGAGCTCAGCTTCTTGGGGCAGGAACATATCTCCCTGGGAACATTTAAAAGGAAGTTTACATTTCAGAGCTATATAATAAATATAGATTTTACTCATCACTGGGAGTTGTGTGACTACATGAGGACAAGTTATGATGATTAGAGCCTGATCTTAACAGGCCCTGAGCATAAGCATGATTTAAAATTTTAAACGCCCTGCAATGAAATCCTGGCTCCAGTAAAGTTAGTGGGCCCCAAATTTCATCCCTAGAAATTAGACCTGAACTTTCAAACCTATGCCAACATACATGTTCCCAGTTCCTTTGATAGCTCCATAACCATCAAGCATTTCACTATATGGAACAGAGTACTGGGTATGATGCACATTTAATGTGCCTTTTAAGTTAAGTACTATAGTTAATATACATACCTTGCTCTGACCCAGGGTTTGGTATGCATGCTCAAACCACTGCCCCATCTACCATGTTTCTCAGATGCTGGTGGCAAAAATCCTCTTTCAGGGGCCAGCTCCTCAGCTATTGCTCTGATGTGATAAGGCTCAAATCCACAGCAGCCACCAATGTACCGAATCCCCAGGTTATAGGCCTCTCTTGCATATTTTTGAACATCCCATCTGGTGACAATTCTTGGCTCCAGAGCTACAATGATATATACATCAGCTTTAATGTCAGTAATATTTAGTTTTAGCCAATATTTTGTAAAATCACTTTACATTTTCATCTACAGTTAGTTTTGCAAATATTGATCAAAGTACAATGTCATAGGCATGACTGAGTGAGTCAGTAAAAATTTAAGCTTTGCTTAATTGCTGGTAAGTCAGGCTAGGCATTACTGATGTAATATTTTGTTACATTTTTGCTTTTAAATGTTGCAATCTTCCTCTGCTGCATACTTGCCAGAAGTTTCCTTGTTCCAGACAGATAGTGCCCGCTAAATTCTAACCTGACAAAGTCCTAAACTGAGTGCCAGCTTTTAGGTTGGTATTTAAGTGTAAATCAGAGACATTACACATAAATATTGAATTTTTAAATGATTTAACTAATTGATCTTTAATGAAAAATGGAAGTACTACTTACAATATAAATGTCTGTCAACTCAAATTCTTACATATGTGGAGTATCCACATTTAAAGAAAACCAGTGTTAATCCCCACGCATGAGGAAAAATAACAAGAGAGCACTTCAACTGGGTAGACAGACTTCATTACTTTAAATATAGTATATCACCAAGCTATCAACTCACCAACAACTTGGTGAAAAACCACCTTGAACTCTTCTCTCCTGCTTTTTGAGTATGAGCTAAGGAAAAGCAGATGTGGTCAGCTGCTTCCTTGGATAGCTGGGTCACCAGGCTTTATACAGGGCAGATTACCCCCATCCTATTCTTTGCTTCCTCTGTTATTGGCTGTATCCAAGAGATGGCAACTCTGTTTCCCTTTTTCCCCCACAGTAGGTAGGGAGAAGAAGAGTAAGCTCTCTTTTCTCTGAGCCCCTCTTGTTGTTGCAGCGATGGTGAGTGGAGTAACAAAACCAAAATGCTGAGAAGAGACTTTGGGAAGGAGGAGAGATATAAGAAGGACGGACCACAGAGGGAAGTGACAAAAGTCAACAGAAGAGTATGGGAGTGCAGAGGAAAGAAGGATGCAGGAGAACCAAGAAGGAATGAGTGGGGAGGTGGAAGAAGGGAAACAGAAGACGTGACCTGAAACAGGAACTATAGCTATGAATAGAGGAGCAAATCCTGCCACTGCTAAAAGGGTTCTGAAGCAGTTGAACCAGTGTGGTGGTCCTGCACGACAGAGTGGGACTGGGTTTCAGGAAGCATCAGTCTCTTTGCTGGGGCAGGAGACCCATAGGAAGATATTAGGGCTGGCTTCTGCTCCATAGCAAGGAGTCAGAACTCATTTGCAGAACTCCATAGCATCTAGCCAAATTACTCAGGGTGGATACTGCTCACAGTACAATAGGAGGTTAAGAAAGGCATATTGAGAAAGAAAAATTAAATATTTAAAGAAGAAGAATCTATTTTAGTGGTAGAAAATGAATATAGGAGAAGTAGGATGAAATGCTTCAATATATGAAGAAAATGGTAATTGAATCCAACCCTTGTTTAAAAAACCTGAACATGCTCATATTTGTGCCTAACCTTGCAGTGTACAAAAAAAGAGTGGGGGAGGGAGGGAGGGAGGAAGTACAAGTGGCTCCAGTTTGCCAGCACCCTGCATCTTAATGTAGTTTTCAGTGCAGAGCTAATGTAAAGTGTCTGCAAAATACTAACAAAACAAGAATCCAGCATTTTGCACTCATTTTATCCATGTCTTCATGTAGACTGGAACAGTAGACTGGGTCCAGATAGTCTTCTCACTTCCTTCTCATCTTCTGGAATCCTTGTCGCAACTGATGCTATGTTCAGTGAGCCTAAAGACTGTACCAACTCAGTGCTAGCTAGGGCACTAACCTCTGAAAAAGGAGTGGGCCTTAAGAGGGGCACTGCGTAGCCCTGCATGTGGTGAAGGATGGAGGTTGAAAACAAGAATGCAACAATTCCTCCTTTCTAGATCACACTCTTTTCAGATGTGCTGTGTCTGAGTCAGTGAATCTAAGAGCTACCCCTAGGACCATTTGCCAAGCCCATAGGAAAGTATTTCTTTTGTTTTCTAGAAAATTGGCTTTATTCAGCTTTTTACAAATCAATGGTTTAATAGTGGTTTGGCCATTTATCACATAAAAAAAATACGAGCAGCTTACCCATCTTTAGATGCCATTACACGACTGTCTGGAGCTCAGACCCACTGTTCCCTCTAAGCTGTGCACGTGTGCGTGTGCACACAGGTCATGAAAACTGCACACACGACAAAATAAAGTGCGCACAAAAAAATTCAATAGTGCTAATACTGCTGCTCACAAAGAAATGTCTTTGCGCACACAAAGAAATTGTTTGTGCACACAGTCTATGAGTCATTAGAGGGAACATTACTCAGACCCTTTATGCATTATACCTGCTTGTTTTCAGATGTAGTGGGTATGACTGTACTGACCTGAGTTTTAGATTTCTTGATTATCAACAAATGAGAAATTTTGCTTTGCTTATATACTAACATTTGAAAGCAAACAATAGGGACATGAATCTTTGAATCCTTTAGTGAGACAGAATGGAAAAACTGGAAAAAAGTTCTTTAAAAAAAAATAAATCTTACACACACTATTTGGTTATTGATTTATCAATTGTATAATAATAGTGGGGAAAAATCCTTCACCGATTTCATTTAATTATGAAGTAATGCATTTATTCCACTTATTGCACTTGAAGTCAGAGGACTTATACTCAGGGACGAATTTAGCTCAATGAGTTCCCCAAAACCAGTTTAAGTCTCCCAGAATAGTACGTTTTCAGAATCCAAAGACTGAGGGTGAAGGAGTTTGGAGCACAGGTGGTGTTCTCCTCGATCCTTCCAGTCAAGGCTAGAGGCCTGAGGACAGACAGATGCATCCTAGAGGTGAATGCCTGACTGCGAAGATGGTGTGGTCAGGAGGGATTTGGCTTCCCTGACCATGGAGTCCTGTTTCAGGAAGGAAGATTGACAGGCAGAGATGGCCTTCATCTGTCCAGGAAGGGGAATGGCATATCTGGGCACAGACTGGCTGACCTAGTGAGGAGGGCTTTAACTAGGTTCAACGGGGGAAGGAGACCAAAGCCCACAGGTAAGGGACAATGTGGGTGATCTGGGGGAAGGGATGGAACTTGGGGGTTGCTGGGACTGTAGCACCAGCAATAAAAGAGAAGGTAGTTGGAACATGAGGGGGGAATCAAATAAATGTCTTAAGTGCTCTACTGAAGCCCCAATATGTAAGGGGAGTGGAGGAGGAGAACTCCAAGAAAAAATGCAAGGAGGTTTATGTAATAGAATTGAAAATCAACATGACAAAGTAGGGCAATCGGCCAGGTATCTTAGGTGCCTATACACTAATGCGAGGAGCCTGGGAAATAAGCAAGAAGAATTGGTAATACTAGTAGAGACAAGGAACTATGATATTATAGGCATAACGGAGACGTGGTGGGATAGTGTGCACGACTGGAGCTCTGCCATGGATGGGTATAAACTGTTCAGGAACGACAGGCAGGGAAGAAGAGGGGGAGGAGTAGCGTTATATATAAAAGAGCTCTATGACTGCTCAGAGCTTCATTATGGAAGTGGAAGTGTGCCAGTAGAAAGTCTGTGGGTTACATTGAGAGGGGAAAGCAACAAGGGGGATGTTGTGGTGGGTGTCTGCTATAGACCACCAGACCAGAAGCAGGAGGTGGATGAGGTGTTCTATGGACAACTAGCGGAAGCTTCTAGATCACAGGCCCTGGTGCTCATGGGGGACTTCAATTACCCTGACATCTGCTGGGAGGCCAATACAGCAGTGCATGGGCAATCCAGGAAATTTTTAGAAAGTGTTGGGGACAACTTTCTAGTACAAATGCTAGAGGAGCCAACTAGGGGCCTTGCACCGCTCAACCTGCTGCTCACAAACAGGGAAGAATTGATCAGGGAGGTAGAGGTAAATGGCAAGCTAGGCAGTAGTGACCATGACATGGTTGAGTTCAGGATGCTGATTAAAGGAAGGAAAGAAGCAAAACACAAACCCTGGACTTCAAAAAAGCAGATTTTGGCTCCCTCAGGGAACTGATGGGCAGGATCCCTTGGGAAGCTAATCTGAAGGGGAAAGGAGTCCAAGAGAGTTGGTTATATTTTAAAAAAACCCTGCTAAGGGCACAGGAAGTTGCCATTCCAATTAGGAGAAAGAACACCAAACATGTGAGGCAGCCAGAATGGCTTAGCAGAGAACTCTGCTCTGAGCTTAAACATAAAAAGGAAGCTTACAGGAAGTGGAAGCTTGGTCAGATGACCAAGGAGGCGTATAAAGATATTGCTAGGGAAGGCAGGGATAAAATCACAAAGGCCAAAGGACAAATGGAGTTGCGGCTAGCGAGGGATGTAAAGTATAACAAGAAGGGGTTCTACAAGTATGTTAATAACAAGAAGAGGATCAGGGATGGTGTAGGCCCCTTGCTGAATAGGGCAGGCATCCTTGTGACAGAGGATGAGGGAAAAGCTGAAGTGCTCAATGCATTTTTTGCTTCAGTTTTCACAGGCAGGGTCAGCTCCCAGCCCACTACCATGGGTGTGGCAGATGGGAGAGAAGAAGACAGGCCCTTGGTGACAGAAGGTCAGGTTAGGGACTGCTTAAAGAAGCTGGATGTGCACAAGTCCATGGGGCGGGATGAACTGCATCCAAGAGTGCTAAGGGAACTGGCCGATGAGATAGCACCACCACTGGCCGTCATCTTTCAAAACTCATGGAGAACGGGGGAGGTGCCAGAGGATTGGAAAAAAGCAAATGTAGTGCCTATTTTCAAGAAAGGGAAAAAGGAGGATCTGGGGAATTACAGACCTGTCAGCCTCACCTCAATCCCTGGAAAAATTATGGAGCAGATTCTCAAAGAATCCATCCTCAAACACTTAGAGGAAAATAAAGTGATCAGGAACAGTCAGCATGGATTCACCAAGGGTAAATCATGCCTGACCAATCTCATTTCCTTCTATGATCAGATGACTGGTTTTCTGGATGCAGGAAGAACCATTGATGTGATATACCTTGATTTTAGCAAGGCTTTTGATAGAGTTTCCCACAGCATTGTCATTGGCAAATTAAGGAAGTATGGGTTGGATAGGTGGACTATAGGGTGGATAGAAAACTGGCTAGATCAATGGTTTCAGCGTGTAGGAATCAATGGTTCCATGTCTAGCTGGCAACCAGTAACAAGTGGTGTGCCCCAGGGGTCGGTCCTGGGGCCGGTTCTGTTCAACATTTTCATCAATGATCTGGATGATGGAATAGACTGCACTCTCAGTAAGTTTGCGGATGACACCAAGCTGGGGGGACCAGTAGACACGTTGGAGGGCTAGGACAGGATTCAGGGAGACCTAGATAAATTGGAACAGTGGGCCAATAGAAATCTTATGAGGTTCAATAAGGACAAGTGTAAAATCCTGCATTTGGGACCAAAAAACCCTATGCACTGCTACAGGCTGGGAAACATTCAGCTAAGTAGCAGCAGTGTAGAAAAGGACCTGGGGGTCATGGTGGCTGGGAAGCTGGATATGAGTCAGCAGTGTGCTCTTGCTGCCAAAAAGGCCAATGGCATACTGGGCTGCAGCAAAAGAAGTATTACCAGCAGATCAAGGGATGTGATCATTCCCCTCTATTCTGCACTGGTGAGGCCACATCTAGAATCCTGTGTTCAGTTTTGGGCTCCCCACTACAAAAAGGACAGGGACATGCTAGAGAGAGTTCAGCGGAGGACAACCAAAATGATTAAAGGGCTAGAGCACAAGCCCTATGAGGCAAGACTGAAAGCATTAGGCTTATTTAGTCTGCAGAAGAGAAGATTGAGGGTGGGATTTGATAGCAACCTTCAACTACTTGAAAGGATGCTCCAAGGAAGATGGAGCTTGACTGTTCTCGGTAATAACAGAGGACAGAACGAGGAGCAATGGTCTCAAGTTGCGGTTAGGGAGGTCGAGGCTGGATATTAGAAAAAACTTTTTTACTAGGAGAGTGGTGAAGCCTTGGAATGAGCTGCCGAGGGAGGTGGTGAAATCTCCATCTTTGGAGGTGTTTAAGGCCCCGCTGGACAAAACCATGACTGGGATGGTTTAGTGGGAGTGGTCCTGCCTCTGGCAGGGGGTTGGACTAGATGACCTGTGAGGTTCCTTCCAACGCTATGAGTCTATGATTCTGTGCAGCTCCCAACCAGCTCAAAGCTTGGACTCCCAGAGTAGTTATTACATGGAAGAGATAAAGGGTTCCCTGTATCTTCATTTTTATTCATACAATATTATGGGGAGTTATCACAGAAGTACTGTATGCAAGACATAGGAGGTGACTGTCCTGTTCTACCCAGTACTTGTGAGACTTCAGTTGGAGTAGTATATCCAATTTTGGGCACCACACTTTAAGAAGAATGTAGATAAACTGGAGAGAGTCGAAAGGAGAGCAGCAGAAGAGAGACAGGTTTTAGAAAACCCAAAAACTTAAGACTGGCACGGGGAAGGCAAAGAGCCTTGGTAAAAAAAGTTTTAAATTATGCTAAGGGCTGATATGTAAAGAGGATTCTGAACAATTGTTCTCCATGTCCACTAGAAGTAGGACAGGTACTAGTGGCCTTAATCTGTAGCAAGAGACATTCAGGTTAGGTGTTAGGTATTAGGGAAAAAACTCATTATAAAGGGAAATTAAGATCTAAAATAGGCTTCCAAAGGAGGCTGTGAAATCCTCATAATTGGGGTCCAGATTGGACAAGAATTACTTGGTTCTACCTCAGTAGAGGGTGCTGGACTTGAGGATTTCAAGATCCCTTCTAGAGCAGCAGTTCTAAGATTCAATTTGGGTTAATATCAACTGATCTGACTTACCTGGATTTGAAAGTCTGAACAGTACCATACTGATAGATGCTACTGAATGCATTGATACCACTGAAGTTTCAGCTTTGCTAAAAACAATGCACCATTTTTATAGCTGTCTGGGTCTTACCAAAAGGAAATTCTGGAAGATCAATAAAGCCCTGCTTCCCACAGTCAGGGGTATGGTAAGCAAGTGGCTGAGACATCAGGTGTGCTTTCAGGTTAGCAGCCTCCAAGCCCTCTTTCATGAGCTTCACTGTTCTCAGGCAAGTTTCTGGGTCAAAATGGCAGTTCACTCCCACAATAGAAGCACCTGTGGGGAAACCAACTTTTCAGTTACAGCCTGCCTTAAAAGCAAAACATTCAATCTCTACACTATCAGTATGACCACAAGCCAGACAGAGTGGCATCAAGTGGCAGGACAGGATCAGAGACAATGTCTTAAGATCTTGCATGGTTTCTCCTCCCTCCCCCACCCCCATTCTCCAGTGGGAAACCTAGGTCTTTTCTGCATGTTCCCTATTCTGCATTTGTTTCCCTTGTCTCCTATCCTTCTCTCCAAAGCATTCCATTACTATTATGATCTCATGCCCCCTAACTACGTTCTCTGTGATTTTGCTGCTTCTCTCCTTTATCAGCACCAAATCCAGTGGTGTTAACCACCCCTTGTGCCCTCTGTGATCATGGAACCAACTATGCCAGGGACTACTTCAGCAGCTCAATCAGCAGTCTTGCAACTCTTCAACTTAATGACAATTGCTCCTGCCCCAGTGATCTATTCCAACTACCACCAATACCAAAGCATAGAGACTATTTGGCTATGTCTCCTTTTTTGCAAGACTGCTTTAATAGATCCTGAGGGATGTAGAGACTCAAAGAAGGGAAAGCAAAACTTGGTAACATTAATTATAACAACTGAACTACCTAGCTGAGATGTGTGTTTTTAAATTCCTTGTTTAAGGGTCTCAATTTGTCTTGTAGTCCTAAAAATCATTTTTGTTTTGTTATTTTTCTTTAAAAAATGTGGCAGGGGAGGAAGTTTCTTACCAGCCTTTACCAGTTGGACAGCACATTTTCCAGGTGGTACACCATGCATGTCTCCCTCTGGACCAATGCACATAGTAGCTGCAACTGGCTTCCCAGATTCTTTTAAGGTTTCCACAGCCCATGCAGCTTCTTCAACATGTTCAAAATACTGAAAGAAAGTCCATTTACTCAATTTTCTCATGGGTGAATATGTAGTTTAAGTATTACACACTCAAAGTGGGATTGTCTCCCATGAAAGTTCATGCAATAAATAAATTCATTAGTCTAAGTGCCACAGGACTTCTTGTTTGTTTTCCTTCATCTCTATCACTCTGCCTTCATAGATCTCAGGGCCTGAATCTTCTCTCATTTTACACTGGTCTAACTACAGCCTCTAGTAGTTACTCATGACTTACACTGGTTTGAGGATTAATTGAATCAGACCCTCGGCCTCCACCACTGCAGCTTTGATTATCTTTGTACAGTCTGCTCCATGGAAAGGGCTGTGTATAATGGCACCACCCAAAGAGTGCTCCACAGGATAAAACATCCCTCTGAAGCATAAGTCCTTCCTTATTACACCCCCTTGCTCCAACCTGGCGATAATTTTTTATTGATCAGTAGCATCAGTAGATTATTAACTCTATTTCCCCAGCTCTGCCCATGCCTTGTTTTTAGTCACTCCTCCTTGCCTGCATGACCCCGCTTTTCCTTCCACACCTGCAATAGATATTCAGAGAGACCAAAATGGAGCAAAGACAAGAGGAAGGTTTTTATACTCCCTTATTCTCCTGGGACTTGGCCTTCTGTGGCCACACAATTTAGCCCTGGATAAATTACACAGAACCCAAGACCACAAGGAATAATGAGGTTTGTCATCAAAATCATTTGACAGAGTAGAGTATAGGCCAAATACCGATTAATGTCTTCCACTTCAATTGAAGTCAAACAGAAATGGCATGTGTTTTAATACCTCTGGATTTAGTTACAAATGAAGACAAAGAGCCCATTTTTTCCCATTCTACATTGTCCTGTGGCCCCTTTATACCAGTCTGGCAGCATAAAGGAACTGTCAAGGCAGCAGAGCTACACAGTGTCTTCCCCAGATGACAAAACTAACATAGCTAGTTCCACACCATCCCATTCAGTGGGTCTGCTGGAAAATGGGCAGGGAATGTGACCCATGACTGGAACACTGCTGCATCCAGCTATTCCCAAGAGTTATGAGTAACAGAGTACAAGTTAAATCAGTCTGAAAGTTCCTTTACTTTAGGATCATAGCTATGGGGAGGTGCAGAAGTGGAATAAAGCCTATGGCCCTCCCCTTTCTTTCTTGAACAGAGCTAGCCTGGGCTGGAACCCAGATTTGGACTAAGGGTCTCAGTTGCACTCTATACTGCAAGGTCTGCCAGTCTATTTGGAAAATATATCTCCTACTATTTGCATAAGAGGACAGTAGCAAATTTTAAAGGAGGGAACAAAATACATATGAATTCCCAAAAAAACTAACTAGAGACTTAAATTCTAAGGAAATCTGATCAGCTGGCAAACTGCATCAACTGAAAGCACTTTTTTCTTTATAGCTGAATTTACCTCTGCAATCAAGAAATCCACATTCTTTCTGGCAAAGACTTCCAACTGCTTTCGAAAAATTGCTTTAACCTCAGCTTCATTCTTGCCACTTAGGTATGATGGTGTCTGACTGACTCCTCCAGCTACCAAAGCATCTCCTTCTTTAGCCACTTCCTTTGCAATGTCACAAGCAGCTTCATTCACTGTTTTGCCCTGAAAAACACAAGAACGGTTTACTTCAATACTGATTTATAACAGAGTTGCTTGCATTTCAGAAGAAAAATGAGAGTCTTAGAAACTATAATCAGTTTCCTATTTAAAGTTTCAAATTAGTTTTAGAAAATAGACTTTGGTTCATTAACACTGAACAAACATTCTGAAGCACCACGTAATTTCACACCATCTGAAAGTTATAATATGAAGATGTTAAATTGCTTCAGTGGGATGTTAGTAAAGAAAAGTCAACATACATCTTTCAGGTTAGGTAATAGGGCACATAATGATCTTTGACACTAACTGTGATATGTCTCTAGCAATTTATGTTATAATTAGTTTGCCTTTATTTATAGTAGCATCTTGAATAGCAAGCTATTTTGCAAATACTTTTATTAAGCACCCAATTATACAACATTCATTTTGATAATTCTAAATATTCATCATAAAAGATGAGACGGTTGTGATAAATTGCTTTATTAAGGATCATGAAGTCCACTTGGTTTTCCCACTTCATCATGTATCATTAAGAAGTCTGCTGGTTAACTTGTTCGACTGGGTACCTGACTGGTTACTCAACAGTTGCTACAATATGGCAGTTTAAAGTTTGTCTGTTTTATAAACAATCTCCATTTGAAAAGACAACATATTTCCAAGAGATCTGATCATATTAAGATGTTCTGGATCCCGCATAGCTCAAGCCATCATTAAATGTAGTTAGTCTGTATACAACCACAATCCTCCATCAAGATATTCTATATACCCACATATAAAGACCCTTCTATGAAATTGAAATAATGCTTATACAGTATAAGCAAATTTTCTTCTTTCCAATTCAAAAACTAGCTAAAGGGCCTAATACTTTTATGTTTATGCACATTTGTTTTTATGAAAGTATGGATTTTTATAAATGCAGAAGTGTTAGTTAATTGTTTGGGGCTGTTATATCTTAATTTGGAAGTTAAATTACTAAGCTGAATCTTGTACACACATCTGTGAAAATCAAAAGAAATTTTAACGGAAGTAGTATTAATTGTCCCATAGTAAGACAACAAAAAACAAAACAGATATTAGTAAATACGATTAATGATCTAGACTGAAAGCCAAGTTACCCACCTACCTAAGCAGCAGTAAGACGATTTGTGGGGAAAAAAATTAAAACTGGAAAAAAAAAAAATCAGTAATGTGTCCAACCGATGGAAACAGGGATTAATGACAGAGAGAGAGAGAGAGAGAGAGAGAGAGACTAAAGCATTCACCCTCTTTATACAGGCTAAATCACCTCAATCTGAATGTGTTAATAAATAAGAGAAATGTGCACATTTTCAACTGGGATAGGAAGAATTAAATTAAAAATAGGTCTACGGAAATGTTAGAAATAGTCATTTGGGCGCATTCTAATTACAGACTAATATACAGCTAGTCTGTTTTGAGACATTCCCACTTTAGAATCTTCTTATCGAAACATACACAGTGGCACAAATGAGTAATGACTCAGGACCCAATACTTCTCCATTTTTGGGATACAAGCAATTCTTTTATATACCACTGAGAATTACTTGGATCTTCCGGATACAATCGGACTCGGGATATTTACCATTGACTGTATGGAAGTTATGACTGTCTAAATTCATACTTATATTCAGCTTAAGTGGGCAAGATCTGATACCAGTTGAAGTGATACAAGAACAGGGGTAAGTGTCTCATTGTGATTAATCCACTTGCATTGGACAACCCTGATTTGTTAATTAGGTAGCAAATGCCACCCCAGCACATAACTAGAGTAAATTATCAGGGCACTGAGATGTCCACAGGGATGAGGGGAGGAATTTCTTCTGCTCATAGAATTCTCGCCATGTATCAAAGACTTGAGTAGACAATGCGACCCACTTCACAAGGAGAAGAATCAGGCAACCACAAAGTGACAAACCATCCATTCCCAGAAGACTTGATTGTAGGAGCAACACTGCCCTGGAAAAACATCCGCTCCCCCCCAGTCCTGATTCGGCACCCAGGCCCAATCTGGTCCAGGGCCTAGATTGGGCTCCTGCTGCTGCCAGCCCAGCTCCGGATCCCTGGCCAGCGACAGAGCTGGGCAAGGAGCCACCACTGTGGGTACCTGGCCCCGGATCCCCGGCTTAGGCCTGGCTGGATCAGGCTGCCGCTGCTGTGGGGCATGCGAGGCACTGGCACTGGGGCATGGGGCACGTGTCCCCACCCCCTCCTGCCCAGTCATTATTTCACTGCATTTAAGATAACCCCACATAAACCAAGTTCCTTAAATTGAAGGAAAGTATGACTCAGTGTTCCTTCTCACCATTATCCGCATTTGGATTTGCCTCTGCCATTGTTAGCAGGAGGTCCTTTCTACCACTTCAGACTCGTAAATTATAAGCCTCCCCCATTTAACTGGATATTTTACTTCCATGCCCTCGAATATGGTTAAGTTAACTGACAAGCTATAAAAGAAGAAGTATGCTTCTGCATTCAAACCAGAGAAGTGTATCCATTTTCCATAAACGATCCTCAAAACCCGAGTTTTACTCACAGATATTGTCTCAGCTACATAGTTGCCCCTGTTTTCTAATTTATCTTCACTTGCATAAAAGGTGAATGTTTGTAAAACATTTGATCCAGCTCTGAGGAATTCCCGATGAAGTTGACGAACTGCAAGGTATTAAAAAAAAAAAAAAAAAAAGGGCAGAGAAAAGTTTAATATGGTTGCTACCATTTTAGCACTTACGTTATCTTATCATAGGAAAGGTTCTGAATTAACGGTATTGTAAAAAGACACCTTCCACTTAGTTTTGGAACAAGTATAGCATGAGTAGTAAATGCTGCTACCTTCTCCTTCAATTGACCTTGAGGGACCATTTATAGGTAAAACAGACAATTCAGTCTTCTTGGCCAGTCAAATAGCCTCTGCTGAGAATGCCTGTTTCCAGTAAGGTGATGTTGACCAGCAGTGATCAGTTTAGTCAACCAAGTAGCACCTTTTACCTGACAGCAGTGCTTCCAAAACTAATTTGGCCATGGAATACTTCTGGGCTTGGAATATATATCCATGATGGAACACATACTTGCTGGTCAGGGAGGAGGAGTGGTGTTTCATACTGAAAAATTGCTGCATATATTGCTCAGAAGTAGATTTAAGTTAGTTTTTTGGGATGTCTATATACTATTATGAATGCATTATAAATATTAGTATACCTATAGTCTAAATACTATTCCAATACTTTGGAATTTTTGATACACACATGATTTCATATTTAGTATTTTAGAAGAAAAATTATTGCTAGCATTAGAAGTTTTTCACTGAAAACCTATTCACATTATGCAGAACACTAGTGTTCCATGGAATATAGTTTGGGAAATGCTGCCCTACAGTTACTCGGCTGGTAAGCTCACTTGCTGAGTCTATGGAACCCTGTTAATCTTATGCCTCAGTCTGCCCACCCCAGTATCATTTGATAAGATCGCTCCAAAGTGGTAAATTGAATGGGAAAGGAAAGTAGATGTCAGCAGAAGGAAGGAGAAGTACATCCAGAGATCAGACTAAGGGATCACAAGGAGAAAGAGAACACACCAACTGCCCAGGAGTTTAGTGGATATAGAAGATAAGAAAACTGCTCTAGCCTGTGAAAAAGACAATAAGAATTGTATTAGAAATGTAACAAGAACTGTGACCACTTACTGCTGCCCAAGTCTCTCTTTCACAGGGACCTTTAAATGCTTTACAATCTAAAGGAAAATCTAACCAGTCTCCATCTTTGGTCCAGGTTATCCAGCGCACAGGTACACACTGGCACTTACGGCCCGAAACCCAGTTTCACGTCTCACTTCCCTCATTTGAAGAGCAGGGAGGATGTCTCAGCCATCTTTCCCAAAGGTAGGTCACACTTCAATGTATGTGCAGGTCGGGCCGTCCTTCAGGGGGAGGGGGTGAGAGGGGTGATCACCTCTGGCCCTGCAGTTCCCTGGGCCCTGCGCTGTCCTGCCATGAGGACAGTGCAGGGCCCCAACTGCTCCCCCTCATGGCTACGCTGTCTCCCGCCCCCTTCACTGCTGTCTTCAATGTGAAGTCAAAGGAAGTGGGGGGGGGCAGCTGGGAGGATGAAATTGGCCTCCACTCTGGGCCAGCACACCCCATACCCAGGGAGAAACAGTCAGCCCAGGGGCAGAGCAGGCCAGCCCAGGGGCTGAGCTCCACTCTCCAGCCCCTCTCCTGGGCCAGCTGTTCCACTTTGGGGGTGGGGAGGGCTTGCCCAGAGGCAGGGCAGGAGAGCAGAGCCCAGTCCCTGGACCATCCTGCTTCATACCCAGGGGCAGAGTGGTTGGCTCAGGGGAAGGGCGGAAGTGTGAGGCCAACCTCTGGGCCAGCCCACCCTCTCCCCTGCCCCCTGTGCAGTGGGGGGCCATAGGCTGATTGGCCCCAGGCCCCACACCCCCTTAGGGACAGCCCTTGGTGCAGGGGCCAATATTTATTGCTCCCTACAGCTGCTTCTTCAAGCTGAATTTCTGGCTTCCATTTCATGAACTTCTCCCAGTTTACTGCCAGGTTTCCTACCTATAGCAGCCTTTAGTACCCTTTCTACCACGCCTTCCCTGTAGCTTCTTGCTGCCTTTTATGTTAGAATCACCCAATTCCTCTCAGGAGGGTCTCATCTTGTAAGCAGGGCTGGCTTAGCCTCAAGTTCTCCAGTATTCAGGCAAGCCAGCATGTTACAGGAATAAATAGCAATCTTGGAAGTTAAAGAACAACAAATCAATAAGTTATGTGAAAATGTTAGTGTACCACCAAGCACCCTCCTCTTCCAACCAGCCCTTGCTAATCCCTCTTTTCTACCCACAGTTAATACTACTTGTTTGTACAGCAGTAGCACCTCGAACCTCCACACAAGATCAAGGGCCCATTTTACTAACCATTGCGTGCACAATATGCAGAGAAAACACCTGCCTCCAAAGAGCGTACAATCCTAGCACAAACTTCACTTGTCCTATAAAGTTAAGTGTACTGAGTTTTTTGGGGGGCCCAATCTTGTATCTTAGAGACAAAGCTTCCAGTGATTTTAGTAGGAATTTCACCTGTGAAGTCAGGTACATTAGACATAATCTGATCTTATCAGTCTGTAAGTAGAAGACTGCAATTGGGAGCAGGTGAGCACAAGCCTGCCTGTATCCTAGTACTCTAGGGGGAGAAGCTACTGTACCTCAGTTCAAATGAGATCAGGGAGGGGGGCAAACAAATCATTAAAAAACACCAAGGAACAAACCTGAGGGTCACAAGTAGGACACTGGAGAGTGACACTAAGCAGAGAACCCTGGACAGTGCTCACTGCTCTTAGGTATCGAGGAAGCCATCGGATGCAGCCCAGACATGTGACCACAGCTGCAACTGCCTCCCTGTTCAACATCCTCCCCCTCATGGATGGGGCAACTGTCACAGTAGATGAACAGAGATTAATGATTTATCTTACATACAGTCCCCAAACACTGATTAATGATTTATCTTACACACTGTCCACTGAGCAGCAATCAAGTAGCTGGTAATTTCTTTGGGAGGAAAACTGCTCTACGCAGAGATGAAGTAGTAAGATAGACATCTAAGGCTTTGTCACCCACAGCCGTTGCTGAGTCACTCTGTCTCTTAGACGCTCAAAAGAGACACGGTAACACTGTATAAAAATGTCTATTTCTATGGCAGATGTTTGGAGAGGATTTTAGAAAAGCCTTTGATGTCATATTGCATCACTGATAAATAATCTGCTTCTTTAGACAACTCTGCGAATGCAACGTGGGAATAGAAATCACAGTCTTCAAGAAATACAGACTTCTAAACTAAAACTAGCTCAAACAGTACTTAGTAGACTAGGAGAATAAACAAGGAGTCTGGTGGCACTTTTAAAAGACTCACAAATTTATGCATAAGTTTCCATGGGGAAAAAATGCCACTTTGTCAGATGCTCAAGTATCTATACATACGAGTATGTTCAATTCCACTCAGTAGAGGGCAGTACAGAGCACAAATCTGATCAGTGTTACTGCAGGATTTTATTGTTCAATTCCCAGGGGGTTGGACTCCATGATCTCAAGAGGTCCCTTCCAGCCCTGTGCTTTGATTTGATTTGAAAACACTCCAATTACAAGTCCACATACTTTTTTACATCTCCTAAATAATGTTTGGCTTATTTTCCCCCTCCCTTACCCATAGGCTACAAGTGCTCTTTTGTTACAATTGTGGCATCCCCAGCATAGTGCACAGTTCACAAAAATCAAACAGCTGGTGAGCTAATAAAAAAGTAGTAAGCATGCAGAGTAGATGAATATCCCAAACCACCAGGTAAGGGATCAGCAGCAACTTAGAATTTGTTAATATTTAGAGAGGCAAGATGGCCTTATGATTAATGCAGTGGCCTGAAACTAAGGATAACTGGGTATAATTAATCAATTTTAAGGCCAGAAGACACTACTATGGTCACCCACTGTGTGACCTCCTGCATAATACAAACAACAAAATTTCACTCAGTAATTCCACAGTGGGCCATAGGCGCCTAGGATCGTCGACTTCTGGCACATCACAATCTCTTAACAAGTTTTTAAATCTCTTTGTAAAGGGGGATGTTACTTCCCTTGCACAACAGGCCACATTCTATGTGGTGCCTCAAGAAACTACTGGAATCTTAACAATTTAAAAGTTCTTTGCAGTCGCAGTTGAGGTGCATCAGCTAAAGATGTGTGGGATTGTCATTATACAACTCATTCATATCGTTTTTCATTTCAACCCATGTGGACAAAATGTGATCGCCCACATAAGACGAACGAGCATTATTAGAGATCTTCTGAGGGCTTCAGAGCAGTGGTAATATTTAACACAGTTTACACACATTTATTACATTGTAGGTACTTAGGGCTCATTTCTGAACTCTCTAATCCCTACTCATATAATATTCCTCTTCCCCCACTCCACCCTCCTATAGGCTATGTTCACACGGGGAGGGCTTGTTTCGAAACAAGAGGTTTCGAAACAAGAGGTTTCGAAATAACTCTATTTCGAAACACCTTATTTCGAGGACAAAAAACTTTGTCCTCAAAATAAGGCAGCGAAATAGCAGGTCCACAGTGTGGACATGCTATTCCGCCTGGGGAGGGGATTGCAGGCAGGGGCGGGGTAAAGCGCCGCTGGGCGCTTTACCCCGGCGGTGCCTGCAGGAGCTGCAGGCACCCGCCAGTAGAGGGGCGGAGGGGCGCCTCACCCAGGGGGGGCTTTAAAGGCCCCAGTGCCCCCAAACCTGGGGGCGCCGCCCCGGAGCGCGGCTGGAGCCCGCAGCTGACGGTGCCGGAGTAAGCGCCAGCCGGAGTCCCCGGCATGACGCTCCTGCCGGGGGCGTGTCTGGGGGGTGCCCCAGACACGCCCCCTGGAGTCCCCAGCGTGACGCGGCCCCGTGCCCCTCCCCCCAGCCCGTGGACACCCCTCAGCACACTGGGAGGAGGGGCACATGTTGTCTCGGAACACTTTGTTCCAAAACAACATGTCCGAACAGGGCTGTTTCAAAACCTCTGTTTTGAAACAACCCTGTTTCGAAACAAAACGAGGTTTTAGTTGTTTCGGTAGGAGCACAGCCATTTCGAAACAAGCTGTTTGCTTGTTTCGAAATGGCCGTGCGTCGTGTGGCCATGGCACTTCTTATTTCAAAACAACCTCTGTTGTTTCGAAATAAGAAGTGTGTGTGGCCATACCCATAGTGTCCTTCCCTTCCTAGGCCCCCACTCCCTTCCTTGGTTTGTTTTGCTTCCCTGCCTATGGCCTCTATCTCATCTGCTTTCCTTACAAGCAGGAGTACTGAATGATTTGTTTACTGGGCATGGTGAGAGACATTGAACCAATCTGTAAACCCTGTATATGATGGAAACCACTTCAAGCCAGAGGGTGCAGCTACGCTCACAGAATCCCTAATTCTAGCACCTATGCTTATGGTGGGAAGATTTAATAGCTCTGTTGCTGTTTTCATACCAGTTGATCCAGCCAACTACCTCTTCTGTTTTTCACACCCTGCTTTTTAACTCTGTAAAGTGCAGGAACAAAAGTTAGAGGCAGCACACTGCACAGAAGAAGCAATGTTCACATTTCATATTAAGGGAACACATTCATAAATAGAATTTTAAAAGATTAATAAATGTTATAGACACAAATGATGTGTTATATATAAAGTAACCAGCACATCAATAGCAAATGTCATAAATGATTTTAAAGCATGGTTACAACTAACCTATTGAGCTAGGACAGTCCATAACAATTAACCAACCATTTAAAAATATACATTAACCAAAATCTATTATATTCTCAATACCATTGAAGATATTTATACAGGTACCCTTCACATAAAAGTGTGCCAGAGGAAATCAACCAGCTCAACAGCCTTTGAGGAGCATGATGCAAAGGTTGATGTCTGCTACAGTAATCATCTCTGAAACATCACGATGACAAGGATTTGGCCTCAGCTACCAGACTCCTTGTCTGTTTTATACAACATTAGCTATTTTAGAGACCTATTTCCTTTATGCAGTTTCAGGGCAACACAATTAAAATGGATGAAAGGAAATACTTTTCAACCATTGCAAATTGGCAGGTGGAAGACGCTGTCAAAAGATATTAGACTATTACATTTCAAGAAAAAGATTACATACATAAACATATAATGTTTGCTATAACTTTCAGTCCTCATGCTTTGTTGTAGAAGCTGATCTCTTGCTGTGTCAGGAAGAAATTCTTCTCCATCATTGAGAATTGTTCAATTAAGGGCATTTTCCAAGAGAGGGAAGGAGGAAGTTATACCATCCTCTGAAGTGTGTGGCATTGGCCATTGTCAAAAGGAAGATACCCGGTTTGCTCCTTTGGCATTTCTTATGTCCTTATAGCCTTTAATTTTTTCTCGTTTCACAGCAGAGCACATTTTATAAAACGAATGTAGGGCTTAGCAATCTTATTAAAAGCCTCTAGTTTCCTGCCAGTATTAAATAACAAACTATCTCACTAAGGCAATAAAACTCTTAAAATAGCCCCAGTCTTATGAAGGTCCATTAGTCTTAAAAAAAAAAAAATCAAGCAGCTGTTTCAGTTCTTCTATTTAAAAACCTGCTAAGAAATTCATTAAATAAAAATGCATCCAATTTTTTTTATTATATAGTCAATTTTTGCACTCACCACATGATTACCATTTCTTCTAAAGACTGACCTGCTTCTGGGTGTTCTACTGCAGCTTCTGGAGTCCAGGGTCCAGCTTTTACATAACCTCTTTTTTCAAGAGCTATAACAAAGCCTCCATCTCCAATCACAATTTCTCCAGCATCTAGACGTTCTAGAATACCCTGAAACATGAGTATGGAAACGTTGATAGACTGTAGCTTTGTATGCCACCCACCTTTCAAGAGAGACTTTACCTCTGAGTATAGAAAGAGCAGATAGTTTGAGAGCTACTGAAATCAGAACCGAAGCAGCAGCAATAGTAATGTGTTTCTCTAATGCATCTTTCACATTTAAACTGTGGTAGAAGGATAAGAATGTAGAATGTTGTTAGAGCAAGCATATGCATAGTACCTGGGCTGCCAAGTTCAGTTGCACTTTTATTAAACTGAATGCTCCTATGAAAGTAAATGATACACTATTGGCCCAATGTGTTCCCATGAGGTTTGTGTTTACTTTTGAAAGAGAAGCACTAGTGTAACGCTGACTTCTGTAGTGTCTCATCTGCTCTTCAGTTGTAATAAAAGTCAAAGTGACACAACTGCATATCATACAACAGCTAAAAAAGCCTATATGTAACATTCTAAGATATCGTATGTCAGCAATCTTATCTGGGCTTTCTGTGCAAGCTGTCTTCTCTTTATTGGATTTGCTCACACATATTAGTAAAAATCAAAGAGTATCGTCCATTTTGCATGGCCCAGAAATTTTAAAAGATGCCAAAGAAAAGAAATTCAGCGTTTGCACAGGTGGCCTAGCTTCTTATCTTGAATCGTAAACTAGTGCAAAGAAAATCTTGGAGCAAGATAATTCTGCTTCAATTGTATCTGAAGATACAATATGTCTTGTATTCCTCTCTTTGGTTTATGGACCCAAAGTCTTCTAATAAATGGCCCACTATTATACAATATCCCTGTGTACTAGATTCTGTATTTGGATCTGATATTGCTTTAAATTTGATCATGAAAATAGCTGGATACATCTGATTCCGCCCCCCCCCCCCCATGACTACACAGTCATGAGTGTTGAAGAGTTCAAAGTTATTGCAATTAAAGTTAGCCACATTACCCCCTACATCTATCCTTTTCAGATGGCATAATACAGTTTATTGTTTTATGCAGTAGTTTCTAAGATCTGGAGGCAAGTGAAAGCTTTTTGAAGGTACAATTGTGTGCAGCTTGAAAGCCCCTGTAAAAGGCCTTTCCCATGTTTTAGCCATCATCCTTTGATTTTACCCTTGAGAGATGTAAAAGTAGAATCTCTGTAATTAATTAGCACTTCACTAATCCACACACTGTCATGAATTCCACACAAAAAGTGACCAGTTAAGAAATCTGTGAGCTCTCTTTAACTTTGTTCTAAAAAAAAAAATTATAAGAACACTGACTTCTACTATGAAATATCAGAATAAATATTTCAAATTAAAAGGATACTTTCCAAAGAAATGAACAAAGTAAATTTCATAATGCAGTGTCCCTGCTATTTTTTTAATCTTTCACTTACACACAGTGGGTCTGATACTGTTCCAGCTGAAATCAGCAACAGAAGTTTTGACACTGATTTCAATGGTACTAGGAACAGGCCTCAATGTGCAAAATGCAGCAATTCAGAGTGAGTTTTCCAGTCATTAGTAAGTTTCTTTAATAATTAAAGGCATAACAGACTTTGAGATTATCATTTGTAAATCAGTAAGTGAGGACCTAGAATGCAGCTAAGCCAAGCAACTTCAAGAGTAAATCTGCCATGCAGAAGATCATTGGTGGATCTCTGTTTCCCTAGTCTCCCAAGGAACCTGATCTGGAGACTTCACTTCAAAAATTTAATAAAGAAGGGGTACACAGAGACTTTAAAGGAAAGTAAACTTTAAATGTACATATTACTTCATGTCCAAGCTACCACAAAGGACCTTCCACATGTTAATGTAAAATATGGACACTATATTTTAATACGATAAATATCACATTTTAACGTAAACTTGTTGGCCACTATTCTGTTAATTCAATGGTGTTTTCAAGAATCCAAGGCCAATTGCAGTGACTTTAAACTCACATTTTTAAAAAAAAAATTATTTTCAGTCCCTCCGTTGTGTGAAAGCCCCACACAATCACCAGGGAAAACAAAGGCTTTTTTTACTCTAGCCTCTTCCCTCTAAAATTTCCCACTCTCACTACCATGAGTAGAATCACACCAGTGCTAGCAATGACTGGAAATTTTAAGGCTAATTAGTAGTCTAGGTACTACTTTATTTACTGGATATTAAGGGGGAACAGTGAAGGTGGTAACACATACAAAATTTAATGTAAAACCGAAAGAAACAGAGAAAAATATTTTTCCCCTTTAATTCCTTTCACTAATAGTAATCTGAGGTGTTATAAAAATAAGGAAAACATTTTTACACAGAAGTGTAACATTAATCATGATACAATCCTTTCAAGAAAGTGGCATAATTACAAGGTTTCACTGATCCTTTCATGAAGATATATCTAGTATATGCTATCGCTCTAAAACCATCAAAGTTTTCTTTAGATAGACATTGTTCAAATGCTTGGTCTAATAAATGTTACTGGATTGTAGCCTGTAACTTTTGATCTGATCTAACTATCTAAGCATATTTTCCCGCAACTGTCTGACTGAAAATCAGGAAATGATCTCATTTATCTGAGCACCCTCTAATATTACAAAGCCTTAGGTATTACTCTTTAGTCACATAAATATAGGGAGGAATAACTTTAATCTGGTACAGTTGCAAAGAAAGTGGGGATAGAAATCCCACCTGACTAAAAATTGTGCTTTCGGTATTTCAATAACTTAACATAAAGCACTGCTCATCTGGCATACTAAATATAAACCATCAAATGATTCAAATGTATTCATAGTAAGAATATAGAGGTGGTTCCATTTCCTCATTCATTTGATGCCACTGCATTCTAAAGTACCTATGTTACATCATAAAGTTGAAGAGAATAATTCATAGAAGTAATGGAATAGTTCAATGGATACATTTATAATCACAGGGTTATATCTTAGCAAAACCAAATAACAAAGAAGCTCTGTGACACTTTTAAAGTCTAACAAGTTTATTTATTGTATAAAGCTTTTGTGGGTGTAATCCCAATTCATCCGAACCATGTTGTATTTTGCTTTTGTTAACTCTTCATCTTTGCGCTGTATCAACTTTTTTGTAGGAATGTTTACATATTCACTTTTTTAATTTAAAAATAAACAGTAGTTAAAATTATACAAACGTTAAAGTCCTAAACCAGTAATCCTGGAGGTCTATGGACTATTAAAGGGGCTTGTAAAATGCTGTTGCTTCCAAAGAACAATGGTTTCAACCTGTGCTCTGTGGGGTCTGCAGACTCCGTGTAAGATTTCCGAAGAGAGCCATTAAAAAATGTTTAGGAGTCCACAAATGAAAAAAGATTGAAAAAAAATCACTGTGCAAGAGCAGGAATGTAAGTGTCTTTACTAGATTACAGAATGATAGCAGTTAGGTTTGGAAGTGGCCTCTGGAGATCATCTAGTCCAGTCCAATCCTTTGCTCAAAGCTGGACAAATGATGACAAAACCTAATGAATTTGCCACTTACAGAGAGGTCTGGCTCAGCCTCACATTCTGGAAAAGGGCCGTGCCTGGGAGGAGTCAGGAGCCATGTGGCACCCTGATAAGTGGCAGCAGGGCTGTTCTGAGCAGGGGGTTTTGCCTGGGTTCAGTGTTTGCAGTGGATTCTCTTTCCCACCTCCCCACCCGGCCACCCACGGACTGGTTGGCAGCAGCAGCCGGGGTGGGAGCGGGAAGTTGATCCTGTCTATGGTGCCTGGCAGCGAAACGCCCCCCCCGCCCCCGGCCTCTCCTGCAGCACCGAGCCGAGCCCAGCCTCCAGCTGGGGCCTCACTCAGCCGGACAGACAGCGGGAGCCCGGGCAGACACCCCCGCCTGCTCCCCTCTCTCCGGCGGCCACAGCCAGGCGGGCCTGGGGCTACCAGGTACCACGACCTGGAAAGGAGGACAGAGAAGTAGGAAAAGGAGGAGATTGGCGGACACGTGGAGAAAATGTAGCATTCGTCTGGTTTTAGGGGCCCTGGCACGCTTCCCCCTAAAAATAGGCTGTTTTCCCAGCATGCTTTAACCCCCGTCAGTAAAAAGCCAGCCAAACTCCCGCGTTTTTTATCATGCCTGCGGGACGGAGGCGGTGAAGGTCAAAAGGGGGCCGTGTCCTCCTTCTGCCTGACAGCGGGGAGCCCCAGCCAGTCCGAGCCCTTTTACCTTCTTGGTCCCTGCGGCGGGCGGCGCCTGCATCTCTCCCGCTGCTCCCAGCCACTCGCCCGCCCTGCCGGGACCCCGGGCCGCAGCCCCCCAGCCCGCCTCTTTATAGCCCAGAGGAGAGGCGGGGCGCGGGGTGGGACCTGGGGGCCGGGAGAGGGCCGGCGAGCTGGCGGGAAATGCCCCCTGGGCGGCCGCTGGGACGCCGGGCTCCGCGCCGCCCCTCACCCCGGCCCCCGCGAAGGGTGTCCCCGGCTGGGAGGCGGCGGGTCGCCAGCGAGCCGAGCGCGCCATGCTCCGCCGAGCCCTGCGCCCGCTCCGGCCCCGGCTCGCCTCCCTGCCCCGCGCGCGCCCCCTCAGCCGCGGCTCCGCCAGCTCCACCGGGCGGTGAGTCCCGCCTGCGCGCCCCACGCGCGTCTCCGCAGGGGAGAGGCCGGCGCAGGTGGACACACGTCGAGGGGCGAGGGGCAGGGCTGGCTTCCCCCGGCAAGGGGCGCCCCACGGTGCGGTGTGACCCGGGTGGAAAGGCGCGGGCGGGCCGGTATTCCCTCCAGACTTGAAATTAGGGGGAGGTTGGGGGGTGCACACTAATCTGGTATGAATTCTTACTAGCGGCCAGCTGGGGGAATCCCTGGGGTGGGCTAGCCGACCTCATGCAGCTCTTTCTGCCCCTCATTTTGCCATACTCATTCCTGTAGGGCAGTGTTTCCCCACCAGTGTGCCACAAAATTTTTTGAAAAACCACTCAAAGAGCTCTTTATTGGCTCAGGGATATTTATGAGCTCGTTTGGAAACTATATGGTGGTTTGCCTCAAAATAATTAAAGGTAGCAAGGTGTGCCACAGTAGAGAAAATTTTGGGAATGACTGCTGTAGGGGCATAGGAAAGAGCCTCCCCCGCCCGTACCCCACCACTCTGCTGAGTTTGACAGCCAAGAAGAATTTAAAATACTGCTGAAATGGCACCAGCCGCTGTTGGCTTCGCTACAAGTGAAGAGGGGGAATCAGAATTCAGCAGCAGCTGCTAAAATTAAACACATTCAAGGCAGGGCTGCATACCATGCACCCCACAGCCTTAAAGCAGCGATCCAAGGAGCTCCTTGAGCCACTAGCATTAATTCTAAACAAGCCTTAGAAACTTGTAGGATATTTCAAAGGGTTGGTGGAATGCCCAATCGGTTCCAAGGTTCAAAAGAACCGCAGACCCGCCATAGTCCGGCATCAGTCCTGGGCAAAATAATGGAATGGACAATCGAGAACTCTGTCAAAGAATTTGAAGTTAAAAATGTAGTTGATGCCAGTCAGTATGTTTCTGTATCTATCTCATCTTTGCTGGTAAAGAGTGCAGATGACACAAAAATTGGTAGGTAGGAAATAACAAGGAGGACAGGTTACTTTTACAGAGAGATTTGAATTGCCTGGTTTGATGATCACATCCAAACAAATGTATTTTAACAAAGCTGAATTAAATCTGGGAATGCGGGCTGGCTCAAGGGATTGTGGTGCCTTCAGATGACTTTTCCTTTTGTGCCACCATCACTGACTCTGCCTGGAGCATGCTTGTGGGGGCAGGAGGGCAGGCGAGAATAGAGACTGCAGCTTCTAAAGATGCTGATGATCCAGCAGTGGTGCTGGGGAGTACAGGCTCTGGGGCCAGCAGCCCCAGCAGTCTGTGGTGTTCCTACCCTACTTCACCCCCAGGGCCAGGTGGTGTGCGCCCAGGGCTGGGGCTGGCTGCTGCATGTCTACTGCACTCCAGGGGGTGGGGCTGCCCCACAAGCTAACCATCCCCACCCCTGACCATGTGCTGGCAGGCCCACCTCTGGGGGCAAACCAGTCAATTCAGAGATGGGAGTGCCATGGCTAGTCATGACTTCTGGCTCCAGAACCACGGCCCATCCTGCCCCATGGTCACTGTGGTGGGGGGCCAGGGCCCCAGGTGGGGGACGATAGTGAGGGAGGTCCTGGGCAGGGGCAGATTACTGTACAGGTCAATGGGGCCCATGCCCAGGCACCCACCACAATGTAGGGGCCCTCCACCCTGCTGGCAGTGGGAAGCGAGTTGGGCTGGCCCTGAGGCCAGCTCTGCGCTCCACTTGTGGCCCACCCTTGGGCTGTCCAGTCCTACCCCAGGAGTGAAGCAGACAGGCCAGCCGTGGCCTGGCTGGTCGTCCCCCAGGGATGGTGGGGCTGACTGGTGTGTGGAGTACATGGCATGGCCTCTGGTGTGGCCTTTGGGCCACATCAGAAGCCTCACCGTGCGTGCCAGTCAGCCCTGCCACCTTCAGGAGCCAAGTGGCCAGGCTGTGGCTGGGCTCTGGCCGCACCCCCCCCAGCACTAGCCTGCTGGTGGGGGGGCGGGCACCAATAGGGGAGGCCCAGAGGCCCTGTGGCTCCTGATCCGTGTCTGGTCCTGGGCTCTAGGCTGGAGACCTTAACTCCCCTTAATCCAGCCCTGAAAGCAACAACTCAGAATAGGATATAAGTGTCGCTGGTGATCCCTCAAGATTAGCTGTCACTGTAAGGCTGTGGCAAAAGGGCTAATACAGTCCTAGAATATGTAAAAAGATGAGTATCAAGTAGAAGTAGAGAAAATGGGCTTTTGTACACGGTTAGCATTAGGAGCACTGCTGCTAGAATTTTGTGCCTAGCGTGTGCACTTCATGAAAGATGAGGAAGTACTGAGGGAGTTCAAAGGAGGACCACAAGTGATCTAGGAGCTGGAAAACCAGCCTTATGTTGTGAGGTCTGAGGAACTCTATCTATTTGGATTATCCAAGAGAAGGTTGAGAGGTCACATAATCACTGTACCTACCCTATACATTAAAAAGATGTCAGATAGTTGGGGGCTGATGGTGTTATAGACCACAGATATAGCCAGCCTTGTTTTATGGCCCCATTACACCCAGGCCGGCAGTGATGTGAACTTTGCTGTCACGGCTGTGGGTGGTTGCCAGCTTCTGAGCAGCCCTACAGCTGCAGTGTCAAAGTTTGTGTTGCTGCCGGAGGCTAAGGTGGTTATGCCCCGTGTTTCAGACAAAGACGTAACATGACCTAATGACTGGACATTGAAGTTGGAGAAATCCAGCCTTGAAATAAAAGCAGTTTCCTAGCTGTGAGGGTGATTAACCATTGGAACAGCTTTCCAAGGAAAAGTGGAGGACTCCCCATCTCTTGGAGTCTTTACATCAAGATTAGGTATTTTTCTAAAATATATGATTTAAACCAGTTTCTAGGGAAAATTCTGTGGCATGTAAGCGGGGCGTCATTGCCCCTGGCAGGGATCAGGAGCATGGCCCCAGGCCCCGCCCCTGGCACACAAGGCCCCACCCACTGGCCACAGACCACGCCCCCTGGCCAGGGACAGGGACAGAAGCTGCCGCGTGCTGCCACGGGCGGCTGGGCCCAGCATCCCCAGCCGGGGACAGGGACGGAAGTGGCCGCGGGCGGCTGGGCCCCACATCCCTGGCCAGGGCCAGGGCCGGAGCGGCTGCCGCTGGGCAGCCAAGCCCCGGATCCCCCATCGGGGACGGGGACAGGAGCGGCCTCTGCGGTCGAGCACTGGATCCCCAGCTGGGGACGGGTCTGCTGCAGCTGTGGGTGGCTGGGCCCTGGATATCCGGCCTGATTGGGCCGGAGACCGGGGGGGCTACCAGTCTCGGGGCACTGGTGCTAGGATTCGGGGCACATGTCCCAGGTGCCCAGCACTAGCGATGCCTCTGGCATGTAATATGCAGGGTGTTAAGCTGGATAATCATAACATTCCTGTCTGGCCTTGGATTTATGAATCCTTCTGTTCATTTACTCCCTTCCTTGGCTGTGGAGAGAAGAGAAGAGAAAGCTCTGCTTTGCATCACACATAATCATAACACTTGCAGGTCTGCATTAAAACAATGCCTTTACTTCTCATGGTTCAGGTCTTCAGCTGGTCACCTGCAGGATCAGGAAGAAATATTTTGCTGCAAGGCACAATTGGTCAGATATATTCCGGGGTTTTGTTCATTTGTTTTGATGGATTTTTGCGTTCCTCTGAAACGTTAGGGATTGGCTATAGCTGTAGATGTGACACTGGACAGATGGACCAGTGTCTTAGAGACATAATATGTCCAAACGTCTCTTTTATTTCAAAATAACACTGGGTATTTTGAAATAAAAGAGATTAGGTCCACACGACATATCTTATTTCAAAATGATGGGCTCCGTCATTTCGAAATAAGAGCCATCATTTTGAAATAGCTTAAACCTTCTTTAAATCGAAACGGCTGTTATTTTGAAATGGTTATTTTGAAATAACACCATTCGGACATGTTATTTCAAACTAACCATTATTTCGAAATAACACTTCTGCCCTTCTCCTTCCCAGGGTGCCTTCCTTTCAGCCTATATTGGGTGGGAGCATGGCCCAGGGAGGGGCCATGTTGCCACACCTCCCATGGTGCCCCTCTCCTAAAGCAAAATAGCAAGTCCTGTGTTTGGACATGCTATTTCACTTTGAGCTTTTCCCTTAATTTGAATTAACTTATTTCGAAATAACAATGTACGTGTGGACATAGCCATAGAGTGTGAGGCCGTAAAGGATCATTAGATCATCTAATGCTGTGAGATAGTACTGAGGATCATCTGCCTTAGATGCCTTGCTGATGGTTTTGCTCATGTGCTCAAGGCTTTACTGATTGCCAGATCTGGACTTGGGAACGAATTTTCCCCCCAGTTCAGACTGGGGACCTTGGGGATTTTCATCTTTCTCTGCAGCATAGAGCATGGATCACCAGCTGGTATCATCTGGGCTCACCAGACCTAATCAGTTCCGTGCTGTTGCAAGGGTGTTGGGCATTGACAACACTTCTGTCTCTCCTGTTGTCTGCTTGTGTCGCACTAGCTTTTAGTCTCCTGAGGACACCAATGCTTTAGTCTAAAACAACCTACTCTGGGCAGGGGTGACTGCATGAATTTTAATGGTTTGTGATTTTAAAGGATGTCAGACTAGATACAGGTAAATCTTTAAAGGTAACTTTTAACTACTAGCTTAGGTGAGAAGATAAAAGATCCATTTTGTTTCCTGTTTGTGCCTTTTTTCCCCCCTCCCAGGGAAGAAAAGCCATCTTCTTTCCTGGGAACGAGATGGAAAGATACAGCAGAGACAGTGATTATTGGAGGTGGTTGCATTGGTGTGAGTCTTGCTTACCACCTGGCCAAGGCTGGCATGAAGGATGTCATTCTGCTTGAAAAATCGGAACTGACTGCTGGATCTACTTGGCATGCAGTAAGAGAAAATGACTGTTAATCACTAAGATCTCAAACGTGAGAAGAGGTTTCAGATGACTTGTAAAATCTGATTGTAAAGATTTTATTTCCTCTCCCCACTGCCTTCTGGAAAATCAGTTTATTGTTTATCTAGATATAAAGGCTAGAGCTGGGTTCTGTTCTAGGCTCTGTGGTAGACTCACATCTGACCTTTGAGGAGTCAGTTAAGATATCTAGACTGCAGTCAGTGGTTGTGCCTGCAGTGTGAGCCAAGCTACCTGAGCTGCCTTTAACATAGCTGGATCAGATCACCCACAACAGTGCAATGAACTTCAGTGTGGGCTAGCCCCATGAGAAATAACCCAAGGTTCTGGAAGGATTTTTACAGCCTGTTCTGAAGCTTGTATTGTCAAGGCTTTATTGTTCTGGCACCCAAGATAGCTAGATTTTTTTTTTAAATAACTTGAACTAGCAGGGTCTTGAACATGCAAGTGTTCACACTATAATTTCTTTTTTTGAGAGAATCAGTACCAATTAGTCCAGTGGTTTCCAACTTTTTTGGCTTGAGGGCCACAGACATAATTTTTACAACTCTGAAGGGCTACTAGTCTTTGCCAGCAAGCCACGGCAGCTAAATGGAAGGAAATCAGTGAGGAGACTTCTTCACTGATCTCCTATCCCCCTCACTGCAGCAGGAAAATTGCACATGCCCTGTAGTCCTGCATGCTCCACCTGAGTCCCTAGGCTCCCTTCTGAAACCAGGGGGACAGAAGATCAGTGCTTCTCTCTCTCTGGTCCAGCAGGGACTCCCAGGGCTGTAGACCCAGATGGAGCTTTTTGCCATGCTCCCTGCTGTAGCCAGAGGGAGGAGAGCACTGATCCCAATCCCCTTGGCTGCAGCAAGGAGCCTGCACCAGCCTTATAGCTCTGCAGTAACACACACTGTCTAGGTCCTTAGGCAGCAGCTCCCTTCTGCAGCCAGGGGGAGGGGATCAATGGGCCATTTTGAAAAATGGCCTGTGTGTCACAGATTGGGAAACACTGAGCTAGTCAGAGAGAGTGTAGTGATGTTATATACTTTGATTTATTGCATATACTGCATTGGTAACATTCTCAAAACTACTGTGGTATTAGAACCTCGGTCTGCTAAGCCTGGTATGGCTGATAGTCCCAAGTTACCAATGGGAGGGTGTGTAGAGTAACATCCAAGGAGCAGTGCAGAGATTAGGTGCTGTGGGAAGTGTTGTCCAGCGGTCTAGAGTGACAGCATCCTGCAGCCCTCTGGTTGGAGAAGCACACTAACCCTGGAGTGCGTGTGGTCAATAGAAAAAGTATGGGTCAAGTCTGAACTATCAGATGCCTTGTTATTATTTTTGTATTAGTTTCTCTGGAGTCTGGACCTTGACATACCGTGAGCGAGAAATTTGGGTCTAGACAAAAAAAAAAAAAAAAATTATCTGGAGAGTCTCTGAGCAACCACACAGACTTCCAGCCTGTTGTGACTCCAGACTGGCATCTGATTTCCATCTCTGACCCCAGACTGATTCCTTTTTGATCCTGACTCTAGCAAATACTCTAATGCCTGCTCACTGAATATGGCCTTGACTTGTGGATGCCAGCCTATCTTTGACTGGCAGGCTAGACCAGTGGTTCCCAACCTCTTCTCTGCTGTGGCACACTTTGATAACTTTAATTATTTTGAAGCACACTACCATACAGTCTCCAGATGAACTCATGAATATTCATGGTGCAATCCAAAACTCTGAGTAGTTTTTCAAAAAATTCTGCTGCTCAGGCCTGACAGCACACTTGTGTGTCATGGTACACTGGTTGGGAAACACTGGGCTAGATTGCCTAGCCCCCAGGTCCTTACCTATGGATACCTGCAGGCATTTTGGTTTGTATCCCCATAGAACTGTACTTTTCAGTGATGCATCTCATGATTGTCAGCAGCACTAAAGAGGGCTGATATGTTGCAAGGGCAGATGACTGATATGCAAAAGGTTAATGTAAAACCAGTAGATATGCTTCTTTTGCAGAACCTGTGTATGTAATATGGAGAGGGAGAGACTGTTTGGAACATAAGTTAGTGAAAAAATTGTGATGCCTGTTCTCCATGGGCTTGTCATCTATATCCATAGTACTGTACACGGATTTCCTGCACAGTTAGTAAGATGGTCTTGAGTGTTCAGACAGTCAGGATGTCTTTATACCTGTGACTGATAGACAGACTCGAGTGTTAACAATAATCGACATATGCCTTTAAAAGATAGCTGACCAGTGAAAAAACCTACTTCTGTGAGCCTTTCTTCTGAGATGAATTGCTTGTTGTTATAGTAAGTTTTGAAATCTGCTAGTGAGACAAAAAACCCAATAGAAGCAAGTTTAAACTGAAGTGTTTTCTGTGGCGTTCACCCATATCATGTGGAGGCATCGATTATCTCACTGGGTGAGCTCAAGCCAGATAGTTTACAAAAAGCAGTGAAGTCTCTTCTTTGAGAGAGGAAGGAGAGAGCTCATTGAGAGTTTATTGCCTCCAGCATGATAGGAGCCTTAAGAGCTCGTACCAAGGGAAGTGCTGGAGATTGGTTTAGGGGCTCTTGAAAAAGACATAATGAACTATAGAGAGTGTTTAGGGGTTCTTGAACAAAATGTAATGAACTATATAGTGAGTGCATCAGAATTTAAGGCTCATTTTTCTGAAACTTACCACATACCAGAGGGCAACTTTTTGTATACTTGAGCATTAGCCCAAAAATTCTTGAGGTTGGTGGAGTGAAAGACACAAAATTTGACTCTTGCATACAAGATTAGTCTTTTATGAGGTTGTTAGTATTAATCACTGCTAACCACATTCAGGATCACAAGAACTAGTCCAGATGCGAAATAGGGAAACATTTCTTATGTGGAATTCTTACGAGAAGTGAGATCTATGAAGAAGGAATGCACTGATAAGGAGGAGATTTTGGAGAGCTGATAATTCATTATATTAAGTGTGAAATTAGAAGAATTCTCTGGTGAGATGGGCCCCATAGAAATAAAAAGATCTCTAGAGTGGAATGAGGGTTTTTTTTTTTTTTTTAGTTGACCCATGTGGAAGAGAGGAAATGTCAGGTTTGTGAACATTGTCTCAGACAGAAGGCAAAAATACAGAAGATTATTAAGCTTGAGTATCCAAGCATTTGTTCCACCTGAAGTGGTCTGCATTGTTTTCCTAACTCTAGAAATTATGCATTCAATACCAGGAATATGCTAATTATTAATGACCACTTTACCAAGTATGTTCAAGTGTAACAGAAGACCAAACAGCCAGGACAGTAGCTAGTGCATTGAGGAGAATCTTATAAGACACTGTGGTTTTCCTAGAAGGATACACAGTCAACAATATGACAACTTTGAATCAGAAGTGATTACTGAACTGTGTAAGATGATAGTAGCTGTTTGAGTCCTTGTGCAAGAGCTTTCCAACGAAGAAGAAATCAGTGTCAGAGGCCAAATGTCATCTTGAAACAGAATGACGTCAGTTCCTTTTTCCAGGGGTCCCCAAACCAAAGTCAGATTCCCAGAGAGCGTTCTTCAAGATTTTAATCTAACCAGACTACAATAGACAGCTGACATGTCTGCTGCTTATACAACTCCCTCTCCAAAGACTACTGCCTCTGCCCAGAATCTTTCCAAACAACACATCTTCTCAAGAGTGAACATTTGCTTGGATCCTTAAAACAACCAAAAAACCCTATGCCATACTTGCCATAATAATTTTAAACAAATGAAAGTATTGGTGCAGAGCATGATGCACAGGCCATAGCTAGACATTTTCTCTGCTAGTGCCTGTAGTAGGAATTGTAATGAAATGAGGAAGGCATTATTGCACTTTTTAATAATGGGTTTTTAAAGTCTTTTTACTTTGTTCATCAAAAGTCCTCTTCAGCTTGTGGCTTTAAAAAAAAATTGCCTCTATACAGGATCAGTCCCAATTGAGCCACCATTGCCAGGGGCCCTCCTAGCTCCTAAATGTTTTTACACACAATGTACCTGTGACTCATCTCTGTACAACACCCCATTAAATAGTTTGGAGTCTGCTGGTTGGGGTTTGGAGTCTCAAACAAGCTTGGATCAGCGATCTGGCCTTGTATTTCTCCTTTAGATTGTCCCTGTGATCACATTCACTCCATATGGGAAAGGTGTCCAAGAGAGCTGGCTGCATTTTAAAGAAACCCTGCTAAGGGCACAGGAAGATAACATTCCAATGAGCAGAAAGAACAGCAAATATGGAAGGTGCCCAGTATGGCTTAACAGAACTCTGCACTGAGCTAAAGCATAAAAAGAAAGCTTACCGGACGTGGAAGCTTGGACAGATGACTAAGGAGGCGTATAAAGATATTGCTTGGGACTGCAGGGATAAAATCAGAAAAGCCAAAGGACAATTGGAGTTGTGGCTAGCAAGGGATGTGAAGGATAACACGAAGGCGTTCTACAAGTATGTTAATAACAAGAAGAGGATCAAGGATGGCATAGGTCCCTTACTGAATGGGGCAGGTATTCTTGTGATGAAGGTTGAGGAAAAAGCTGAAGTGCTCAATGCATTTTTTCCTCCAATTTTCACAGGCAGGGCCAGCTCCCAGCCCACTACACTGGGTATGGCAGATTGGAGACAAGAGAGGCTCTTGGTTGACAGGAGATCAGGTTAGGGACTACCTAAAGAAGCTGGATGTGCACAAGTCCATGGGACCGGATGACCTGCATCTGAGGGTGCTGAGGGGGTTGGCTGATGAGATAGCAATACTGCTGGCCATCATCTCTGAAAACTCATGGCGAATAGGGGAGGTGCCGGAGGACTGGAAAAAAGCAAATATAGTGCCTATCTTCAAGAAAGGCAAAAAGGAGGATCCAGGGAATTACAGACCTGTCAGCCTGACCTCAATCCCTGGAAAAATCATGGAGCAGGTTCTCAAAGAATCCATCCTGAAACACTTGGAGGAAAATAGAGTGATCAGGAACAGTCAGCATGGATTCACCAAGGGTAAATCATTCCTGACCAACCTCATCACCTTCAATGATGAGATGACTGGATTTGTGGATGCGGGAAAAGCCGTTGATGTGATATACCTTGACTTTAGCAAGGCTTTTGATATGTTTCCCACAGCATTCTCGTCATCAAGTTAAGGAAGTATGGGTTGGATGTGTGGACTGTAAGGTGGATAGAGAACTGGCTAGATCAACAGTTTCAGCGTGTAGGAATCAATGGCTCCATGTCTAGTTGGCAACCAGTAACGAGTGGTGTACCCCAGGGATCGGTCCTGGGGCCAGTTCTGTTCAATATTTTCATTAATGATCTGGATGATGGGATAGATTGCACGCTCAGTAAGTTTGTGGATGACACCAAGCTGGGGGGAGCAGTAGACACGCTAGAGGGCAGGGATAGGATTCAGGGAGACCTTGACAAATTGGAGCAGTGGGCCAATAGAAATCTCATGAGGTTCAACAAGGACAAGTGCAAAGTCCTGCACTTGGGATGGAAAAACCCCATGCACTGCTACAGGCTGAAGAGTGATCAGCTAAGTAGCAGCACTGTAGAAAAGGACCTGGAGTTCATGGTAGACGGGAAGCTGAATATGAGTCAGCAGTGTGCTCGTGCTGCCAAAAAGGCCAATGGCATACTGGGCTGCATCAGAAGAAGTGCTGCCAGCAGATTGAGGAATGTGATCATTCCCCTCTATTCGGGACTGGTGAGGCTGCATCTGGAATACTGTGTCCAGTTCTGGGCTCCCCACTACAAAAAAGACGTGGACAAATTAGAAAGAGTCCAGTGGAGGGCAACAAAAATGATCAAGGGGCTGGAGCACAAGCCCTATGAAGAAAGACTGAAGGAACTAGGCTTATTTAGCCTGCAGAAGAGAAGACTGAGGGGGGAATTGATAGCAACCTTCAACTACCTGAAGAGATGCTTCAAGGAGGATGGCTCTTCTCAGTAGTAACAGTTCTCAGTAGTAACAGAGGACAGAACAAGGAGCAATGGTTTCAAGTTGCAGCTGGGGAGGTTGAGGCTGGATATTAAGTAAAACTTTCTTACTAGGCAAGTGGTAAAGCATTGGAATGGGCTACCTAGGGAGGTGGTGGAATCTCCGTCTTTAGAGATGTTTAAGGCCCGGCTGGACAAAACTCTGGCTGGGATAATTTAGTGGGAGTGGTCCTGCTTTTTTGGCAAGGGGTTGGACTAGATGACCTCATGAGGTCCCTTCAAACTCTATGATTCTATATGTCAGGGGTTCCCAAATTTTGTAAGGCTGGGGACCCCTGAGGAAGGAAAAAAGTTTTAGGGACCCTCTGCACGCCACTGTGGAGTGGCAACATGCTGCAGCAGAATCTGACCCATGGGGGGGTCAGAATGTGGCCCATACCACTCTCTTGCCTGGAAACAGAGTCCTCTCCAGCAGAGGGCCATGACTGCAGCAGCCCCCAACACTCTGGCAGGGGAATGGGGCCACAGTGGCTCCCGGGCAAGGGCGGTGAGCCATAGCTGCATGCTGCAACTGCCTCAGCCCCATTCTCCTGCTGTGAGTGGTGGTTGCCATGGCCATGGCCCCTGCCCAGGGGGACCCCGCCCCCCAGCAGGGGAATGGGACTGCAGGTAGCTCCCAAGCAGGATAATACCACAGCAGTCCCTACTCCTGGCAGGATAATGAGGCCACGGCAGCTGCAGCACATGGCAATGGCTCACCACCCCTGCCCGGGAGCTGCCTGCAGCCCCATTCCCCTGCCGGACAGCAGGGGCTGCCATGACCATGGCTCCCTGCCAGCTCCTGCAGGAGAGTGGGGGCAGGCAGCCGCTGCAGGGGAGGAAGCCGCGCTGCTGCTGGCTTCGGGAGCGGGGGCAACATCCAGTCCTCTGTGGCCACCACCCCCACTGGGTCCAGCCCTGCTGGGAGCATCAGCACCACAACTGGGTTCTGGCCCCAGGGGGGAGCAGTGCCACGGACCCCCTGGAAGAGGCCCGTGGATCCCTGGGGGGTCTGTGGCCCACAGGTTGGGAACCACTGCCATATGTGTCAGCAGTAGCTATGTTCCAAAGGGGTTGCTGTATTAGTCTAGTTCACCAAAACAAGCAAGAAGTCCTGTGGCGCTTTTAAAGACTAACACATTTATTTATTGCATGATCTTTTATGGGTGAAAATCCCACTTTGTCAGGAGCTTAAAGATGGGGAACTTACAGAATGGGAGGAAAATATATGCAGGGAGTCTAAGATGTAGATTCATGTCACACTCTATCAGCAAATCAAAGAAGTTGTTTAGATTCAAACTGCTGTTCCCCAGTGTTTGAATCTAAACAACTGCTTTGATTTGCTAGACAGTTTGACCCGATCCTATGACTTACATTTCCCTACATTTTTTTCCTCCCATACTGTAAGTTTTCCATCTTCAAAGCATGCGACAAAGTGGGATTTTCTCCCAAGAAAGCTCATGCGATAAATAAATTTGTTAGTCTTTAAGGCTATGTCCACACATTGCTTTTAAATGGAAACAACAGTTGTTGTTTCGATTTTTAAAAAGTCATGTCCGAACGACTTTTTGTTATTTTGAAATGATGAGCCCCGTCATTTTGAAACAATGAACCTTATTTTGAAATAATAGTACCTAGGAAGAAATCGAAATAGCTGTTAAATCGAAACAGTTGTTTTGAAATAATGCCGTTTGGATGTGTTATTTTGAAATAACCATTATTTTGATTTAACACTTTTGCCCTTCTCCTTCCCAGGGTGCCTTTCTTTTCCTATATATTTGGTGGGGACATGGCCCAGCAAGGAGGCCATGTTGCCACACCTCCCATGGTGCCCCTCTCCTGAATTGAAATAGCAAGTCCTGTGTCCAGACTTGCTATTTCAGTTTGGTGTTTTTGCTTAATTCAATTTAAGTTAAATCGATTTAATGGTTTTATTTTGAATTAACTTATTTCAATTTAACTTAAATCGAATTAACCTTGTACATGTTGACATAGCCTAAAAGTGCCACAGGACTCCTTGCTTGTTTAGCAGTAGACTTCCTTCTTTAGTTCCTGCAACTTCGCTTGTATAGTGTCTCTTCACAAGCTGCTTGTTCTGGGGCTTTTAGGCATTTCCATCTTTAGTCAACCAAGTCTCCTTATACAGCTCATCTTCTTTTAAACTACTGCTGCGCGTTATTCTTAGCCAACAGTTCAGGGCTAATGTTTTGAAAGTCCCTTGGTCTTTCTCCCTAAGGAAGGAGGAGCTTCTGTTTAAGTCAAGAGCAAAAGAGGATATGTACTGTCAAACCCTTAGTTTTGAATTACTCTTATATCTTTCCTGAGGAAGTTATTTTACAAAATTAAAACCCAAACCAAAACAAGTTAAGCAATAAATAGGCTGTCTAAACTAAACTGGTTATGTTTTTCCTTATTATTTCAGTATGTGGAGATTGATTGAAAGCAAATTGTAATTGGAATATCTTGAAAAGCTGTAGATTTACGAGCTCTAATCTGCTTTCCATTAAAATCTGGCTTCTCAGGTCTTCACCAGGCAGCCACAAAGAAGGCAAAAGAAAATCCTCCTAATTTCTTTGGGCATAAGCTTTCCTTGTTTTTGCTGTGTACCAGGGGTCTCAAACTCAAATCACTACGAGGGCTGCATGAGGACTACTACGTTAGGCTAAGGGCTGACACCATGCATGAGCACAAATACAGTACCCAAGAGCGGCACAACTGAAATCTTTTCATACAACAATATTGCAACTATTGATATCAATAGTGTCATTGTGGGCTGCAAGAAATAACTTTAGGGGCTGCATGCAGCCCTTGGGCCATGAGTTTGAGACCTCTGCATGCAGACTAGCACAACTATCCCTCTGGAACCTCCTCATTTCCTTGCTGACCATAGGGTAAATACTTAGATTTAGCACCAAATTAATGACTGCCCAGGCACTGAACCACACAACCTTGCATAAAATGGCGCACACTTACTTTATAGTCCATCTATAAGCAACAGAATAAACAATGGAGACCAACAGGTGATGAATACACCAACTACAATTACAAATTTCATTGTAAGCAGTACCACAGATCTTTGTGTGTTATTATGCTTAGTCACATTACGTCGACTGGACTTCGCTGGTGCGTCAATATGCACACACAGAACAATGATTGTAACTAAAACATTTATAAAGATACTTATGTAAAACACTACATATTACTTGGAAATGTGAGGACAAAGTTGTTGAGCAGTCTGGTAGGCTGTTATTACTGCTCCAGCTGAGGACTGGTAAGATACTGATGGAAACCAAGATGAGCCAGCATATTTCAATGAGAAGAAAAAACATGTACTTTGTATTTGCTTTGTAAGGCCTCCTTATAATCGGACCTATCAATGGCTATATGTAACAAATTAAAAGTGTAAGCTCCTCAGGATACAGACATACTGCCTTCCCTAATAAACTAGATCATGTGGAACAACCTCAAAGTTTTCTTACTAGACATAAGAATGTCTGGTTGGTAAATTTCTCCAGTTCACAAATAGCCAATAAAGAAGTACATGATGATTGTGAAATTTGTTATTTTTCTAGAGAACAATCAATACCATCACGTTCTCCAGAAATGTGACTATATATAATTGAAAGTGTATTTTTTTTAAAGTCTAGGCAATCAGTTGCCTTTTCTCAGCATATGTTTTTGTGTATAATTACAAATGAGCAGTATCAGAAAATCAGCCACTTTGTTTCTTTGAGAGCGAAATTAGGTTTTTCCATCTTTAATCAACTGGTCTGTTCAAGTGGCTCATCCTCTTTTATGCAATGGTTGTACAAGTTTCTTAGTCCATAATCTAGGGCAGATGCTTCAAAAGAGAGGTGGCCTCCCTTCCTTGATAGAGGAGAAACTTCTGTCAGGTCACAGTATGTTCACTCAGGTAAAGAAGTCACTGTCAAAGAGGAAATAGGGTTGCACTCTCAGTTTTGAATTATACCTGTTGTTAGGTTACAGATTGTCAACAGTGAAGGCATACAGATGGCTTGTTCCCCTTGTGATTGTGCATGTGTGTTAGTAATATAGGTCAGGGGCAATGTTCCCTCCAAGCTGATGATGCAGCTGAGCAACTTATGGATGCAGCTGAGCAAGTTCCCTCCCCATTCACTGTCCCAGGACCGGGCCCCTGAGCCACTGCCCATCGGCTCCCCAAGTGTATCTGTAACTTGCTCAGTTGCATTACCAGCTTAGAGAGGGAACATTGTATAGATGTCTTTTTGTTCAAACTTTAGTAAATTAATGAAACCACAGTATTTCAGTTTAACATTTTTATTAAACAAATATGAAGCAATGATGCTGCCTATCAAGCCTCCTCTACACCTCAGTTTTTGACGCCTGCCTTTGTCACATTTCCAGAATGCATATAAAGAGTCTAGGTCAGCCTTGAATCCAGCACTTAGATATGACTTGATGCGCATTAGCGTGTCTAGATGAGAAACATCCAACCTGTTACGAGGCTCTGTCTTAATATTATTCATTAGACTGAAGCCTCGTTCAGCATCTGCACTAGATGCTTGAAATGTACCACATATATCAACCAACTGGGCCAGGAATGGGAACTTATCTTCTGTCAGTGTATAGGTGACAAACGTCTAAGAATGTGTTCAGTGTACCAGCCATTACCTTTTCCAGAACAACAAACATTTTGGTTGTCTGAAATTTCAGCTCACCTTTAGAAGATGTGAAAATACATAAAGAAAATTTGTAAGAAATTACACTGATAAGAGCTGATGATCACAGATAGCCAATACAATTCTATTATTTTTTAGAAATTCCTAATGACTGTGCCAATTCTGACTAGATCTCACTCATTGAGCTAAAAGAAGTCACCCTGATTTAGGCTTATATATTACTTGAGCTAATGTTAATTAAGGTCAATGACAGTTTTTCCACTTTACTGAAAAAGTTAGATCAGGCTGCCTTCTCTCTCTGCTACAATCCCCATCTACCAGTTTTGTGGTGGTCTTGTCTGCAAGCTTGGAACTTTCCTTTACCAGCTTCCAACTGAAAACAGAGCTGTGCTAAAAATACATGGAGGGGACACCTCCTCCTAAAGCCATTTTTTATGGCACTTGGTAAAGATATCAAAATGGGAGGACACATGTAGTTTGCCTATAATGTATTGTCAGGGCCATTCACTTAAATGTGAGCATAGGTGGGGTGTGCCTCTTGGATACCACAGAGCCAAGCATGTGTGAATGCCTATTATAGTGAGCCATTGAGAGATCCTGGGATGGAAAGTGCTGTAGAAATGCTGGGTGTTAATAAAATAACGTAAGGTTCTATACAGTTTTCTGTGTTTATTCTGAATCTTGGGTGGAATTTGTGTGTTGTGTCTACCTATCTCACTGTTTCCCAACCAGTGCACCACAGCACACAGGTGTGCCACAAAATGTTTTGAAAAACTATTCAAAGAGCTCTGGATTGGCTCATTGGCTCATGAAAATATATGGCTTCATTTGGAAACTATATGGCAGTGTGCCTCAAATGAATTAAAGGTAGCAAGGAGTGCCATGGCAGAGAAAACGTTGGGAACCACTGACCTATGTGGCAGCAATGACTTGAAAGGGAAACAAAACGTTTCCTTACACATCAACACCCCCCCCCATGGCATGAGCTTTTCCCCGGCTTCTAATCTGCCCCCAGCCGGGGAGCCCCGACCCAGCTCTGATCTCCAGCTTCTGCTCCCTGCCAGCCCCGACCACAGGTCCTCCGATCCTGGCTTCTGCTCCCCGCCAGCCCTGACCCCAGCTCCTCCCCTCCCCTCTGCTGCTCCCCTCCAGCCCCAACCCCAGCTCCCCCGCTCCCCTCCAGCCCCGACCCTGGCTCCTCCGCTCCCCGCTGCTGCTCCCCTCCAGCCCCAACCCTGGCTCCTCCGCTCCCCGCCAGCCCCGACCGCAGTTCCTCTGCTCCCCACTGCTGCTCCCCGCCAGCCCCGACCCCAGCTCCTCCGCTCCCCGCTGCTGCTCCCCGCCAGCCCCGACCCCGGCTCCTCTGATCAGGGACCTGCGCTGGCATCCGCTTGCTGTGCCAGTGAGCAGCGGCAGCTGCACCACCACTCACTGGCTCAGCTTACAGGGAACATTGGTCAGGGGTGTCAAAGTCATTTCACCTTGGGGGCCATTTCTGCCAGCAGCTCAGTCTGGAGGGCCACTCACCCTGGATTTCTTGACAGAGGGTTGGGGGGGCTTATGTTGCATGCCACACGCTCAGTGGGTACCTGAGTGAGTGTGATGACATTTGCCACACCCACAGACTCATTCTGGCCAAGCTGCAAAACCAGCTGTCTCTTGGCTTCTTTACCCCCCAAAAGAAGCTCAACAAGAAACCCAAAATGCAGGTCTCAAACTATAAGCCACTGGGCTTCCAGACAAGCCTGTGGCTTATAATAAGCCCCAAGACCCACACCTCCCACTCTTGCCCCCAAGCCCCGCACCTCCTGCTCTAACCCACAAGCTCCCTAGCTCCTGCTTTACTCACCCCCCCTCTGGTCCCCAAGCCCCCACCTCTGGCTCTACCCACCACCACTGTAGCCTACAAGCCCCCCACTTTCTGCTCTAGCCCCAAAGCCCCACACCTCCCCACACCTCCTGTCCTACTCTTTGAAGCAGGTAGTGCTTGCATGTGTACAAATGAGAGCAGAATTCAGCCTTGCAAGGGTATTTAGATCACTTCAGGCCATATTTTACCCTGAATCACTCTCTGTGCAATGCAACTGAAGTCATTAGGGCGGCATGAGGAGTGAGTCTCTCAGGACAGAATGTAATGCTTTGTTTTTAATTTGAACAGATGTTTTCTAAAACATTGGTTATCACATGATTCCCAAAATTCTTTATGTAATAGTCTTTTCTTGAATAATTCAGTGTAGTGTGCTGTTTAATAATTACAGATTAGTTAATAAGTCATAGCGCAAAGAAAACAAAGACTTAGTAAGGTTATGTGGTAAAGGTGTGGTCAAGTCTGTAAGGGGACAGATTATATATATGTGATGAAAGAAAGAATGCTGGGTTCCATCAGAATGCTCCTATGTTGATGGGTTCGGTACAAAATTTAGATACTGTGTATAAGAAACCAAACATTTAAAAAATTATAGAAGTATCCTTTTATAAGGATGGATTTGGGCAATATCTGTTTTGATTTTCATATGTAATGATCACCATATCTAGCTATATATAAAACAATTAACTTCTCAAACCAGGTATGTATAAAAGGAAAATCTCCATCTGGCAAAGAAAGAGCAAAGTCTTCTGAAAATTTTAATCCTAAAGCAGGTCAGTCAGGTTATAACTGGCTCTAAATAGCACTCCTGAAATCAATAACATTCTTTATCTACAGCCAAATAGCACTCAGAAAAGTGTGAAATTCTTTCCTACATTTAAAAATGTCAAAGATATTACTTCCAGTTTGATCCTTGTAACTAAATGCCTCAGGGTATCAGTGTTATTGTGTGATGAATACATCAGAGCCATTAGCAAATAATTTTGGAAAGTAATTTGTGTCCCATATAGCTAAAGTGTTACTACCAACCATGATCACTACAGCTGAATTTCACTGTGTATAGGGAGGGAATTATTAAATATTTCCAGGGGAGGAATGAAAGGCATTCATCAGACAATATCTAGAGGAGTAGCCATTTCAGTCTGTGTACAGCAAAAATGAGAGTCCTGTGGCACCTTATAGACTAACAGATTTCTTCAGGCATAAGCTTTCGCGAGCTCCAGCCTACTTCATCAGATGCATTAAGTGGAAACTACAGTTGAGGCGTAATTATACACACATGCCAGGGTGGAGGAGAGCAAGTGTTAACAAAGTCAGTTCAAAGAGCAGATGTGGCCCTTTCACATCAGTTGATCAAAGGGAGACAATGTGTGAACAGATGAATCACTTTTTGTAATGTGTTAACCATTCCAAGTCCCTATTCAGACCCAGTCTGATTGTGTCGAGCTTGCAGATTATCTCTGCAGCTTCCTACTGAAGTCTGTTTTTCAAGTTTCTTTGTAGAAGTATGGCAATTTTCAAGTCTGCTACTGAGTGCCCATGGAGATTGAAGTTCCATGTTACTGATTCATGGATGTTGCCATTTTGGATGTCTGATTTGTGTCTGTTTATCCTTTTATGCAAGGACAGTCCGGTTTGGCCAATGTACATAGCAGAGGGGCATTGCTGGCACATGATAGCATATACCACATTAGTGGATGTACAGGTGAATGAGCCACTGAGTGGCTGATGTGGTTTGGACCAGTGATGGTATCACTGGAGTCAATGTGTGAGCAGAGTCAGCAAGGGAGTTGCTCCAAGGATAGGTTCCTGGATTAGTGTTCTTGTTGTATGGTGTTCGGTTGCTGGTGAGTATTTGCTTCAAGTTGGAGGACTATCTGTAAGCAAGGGTAGACCTGCCTCCCAAGGCTTGAGAGAGTGTGTGATCATCTTCTAGGATAGGTTGTAGATCTTCGATGATGTTTTGGAGAGATTTAAGCCGGGGACTGTAGGTGAAGACCAGTGGTGTTCTGTTGTTTTCTCTGTCAGGTGGCTCCTGGATACCTATCTGGCTCTCTCAATTTGTTTTTTCACTTCCCCTGGTGGGTACTGTAGTTTTAGGACTGCCCGGTAGAGATCTTTTAGGTGTTTGTCTCTGTCTGAGGGATCAGAGCAGATCCAGTTGTACCTTGAAGGTTGGCTGTAGATGATAGATCATGTAATGTGTCCTGGGTGGAAGCTGGAGGCATGCAGGTATGCATTGTGGTCAGCTGGTTTTCGGTATAGGGCGGTGGTAATGCATCCATCCCTTATATGTATGGTACTGGCCAAGAAGTGGATTTCTTGTGTGGACTGGTCCAGGCTGAGGTTGATGGTGGGGTCGAAATTGTTGAAGTCTCAGTGGAATTCTTCCAGGGACTCTTTCCCATGCATCCAGAGGATGAAAATGTCATCAATGTAACATAGGTAAAGGAGAGGCAATAATGGACAAGATTTGAGTAATCGATGTTCTAAGTCGGCCATAAAGATGTTGGCATACCGTGGGGCCATGCAGCACTAAGGCAGGGCCAACGGGGCAAAGCCCAGGGTGGCGCGGAGTGGCTCAATGGAGCTGCTCTATGAAGGGGCAGCTTTCGCGGTGCTGTGTCTAAATGCCACTAAAGGCAAGGAGCGCATTCCAATCAGAACATGTCCTGGGCAGCAAAACACTGCATTGCGGCTCTGCCATGCTGGTACCCATAGCTGTGCCACTGACTTGGACATATAGGTCATCCCCAAATCTGAAGTAGTAGTGGGTCAGGACAAAGTTGCAAAGTTCAGTTACCAGGTATGCCGTGTCATCATCCAGGAAGCTGTTCCTGATGGCTTGTAGCTCATCTTTGTGAGGAATGTTGGTGTAGAGGGCTTCTACATCCATAGTGGCTAGAATGGTGTTTTCTCAGAGATCGCCAATGGACTGTAGTTTTTTCAGGAAATTGGTTGTATCACAGAGATAACTATGAGTGCTGGTGGTTTCATCAGACAATGTTTGTTCAAATAAAAGAAGGTGGTACAAACAGAAGCGTCACTGGCCCAGGGAGGGACCTGGGGCACAGGCATGGGCCCCACCCTCTCCCCCGGCCTGCAGGCCCCATCCCCAGCCCAATTGGGGCACGTGCCCCGGGTGCCCAGTGCCAGCGACGCCTCTGGGTACAAATATTATTACATAATTTGGGAGCAAGTACATGTAAATGGATAGGAAATGTGACTGTTTTAAGAGTTAAGATATAATTTATTTCTTTATTAATTTTATTTAGCAAATTATTAGATCAGATCTTAAGGACCTAAGTTTTAAGAAGCAATCAAGACAAATTAATTGCAAAAACTGCATTAAAATAGCAGTAGATTCTGGCTTGAAATGATTAAAACAAAAACATTCTGGTAGTAGACAATATGGATCATACATATGAAGCCAAGTTTTAGTAACAAAAATAATTTACAGTAACTACAACTGAAATATATGTGTTTTGGTGAGTGGTTTTAATAGGGCAGCCTGTTTTCCACAGGTCTTTTTTGGAGATATCTCAAAGAATTTATACTATTATATAAGTTTTAAAATATCAGAACTATATCCCAAAACATAATTCTGAGAAGTAATTTTCCAGGAGGTATGCATTATCTTATTACTCTTCTTGCTGCCATCTAGCAAAAAGAATGTTTCATGAGTAATCCTGAAACATGAGCCAGTGGGGCTCTGGGAAACCCACATCTTCAGCAGCAGTATATTTTGACACAGCCTGTGTGAACAGGTACTACAGAATTTTTAGAAGCTACAACTAGTTGGGAACTCAGTTTTAAGTCTTATCCCAAAGATTTATGTATAAAAATGAATCACATAAGCAAGGAATGAAACTGTAGTAAAGAAACAAGTACAATGGGAATATTGTGACTTGACAAACTGATAAGGAAAGACAGGTGGAAAAACATCTGTACATGGAAGGAAAAGACAAGTGGAAAAACATCTGTACATGCTGGTAAACTACAAAACAGTTTTATTGTAACTAAAGAAGAATTACTGGCTTCAGTCATCTTATTTTTATTTGCACTGGCTTGAGAGTGCCTTTTGAATAACAGCTGGGAAAAAAACTGCTTAGAGCCAGGGGAAGAAAACAATGCATTTCCAAAAATACTCATATGTTGCTTTTTGTTTCTTATTCAAGGCTGGATTAACAACTTACTTTCATCCTGGAATAAATCTGAAGAAAATCCATTACTATAGCATCAAACTCTACGAAAAATTGGAGGAAGAGACTGGGCAGGTGAAAGATTTAACTTTAAAAATATTAATTAAGGTCAAAATTAGTCATGCTAAAAAGAAAGTATGGGAAGATTTGGAATGGATACATTGTATTGTAAGTGCCTGTATGTGTAAAGGGAGCTTTCATACCACAAAGGCTCACTTTATTTGAATGTAGTCTGCTGTCTCTGTGTGTCTATGCTATATTCATTTTCTAGCATTTGACTTCCAAACATTTAGATATTCCCCTGTAATCCTTATAATTCTTAAACAGACAGCAGATTTCAGAATTATAACACATACTAAACTCAGAAACCAAGTGTGCAGAAAGACTGAAGTATCAGCTTTCTATATAGCTGAAAACAGCATTCAGGAATGAGCAATCTGACAATTTTCTTGGTTTTAATTCAGATGGTTTGATTCTGTTCATGCTTGAGAAGACTACTGCAGTTCATCATATCCATTTTAGAGTTGTGGTTCGCTTTGGTGACTAACTCACTTTCCTTCCTTTGTGTTTGACACAGCAACAAAGATTCAGTGATTCTCACTTTGCTAATCTGCTAATTTGATAGTTCCCACAAAATACCCTGTGGCCTTACTTTTCACCAAGATGAAAGATGTTAAAATGCCATAGTGAATTCTGCTATTACTAGATCGAAGGTAATTATGTGCTCTCATATGCTGGGAGATATTAAAGCACAAATGGTTTAAACTACGCTTGACAGAATAAATGAACAAAAGCATTCTTTCTCCGTTTGTTTGATTATTCTCTAATTTTGCACAAATTGGTGAATTACAGTGAGTCTTTTCATTTACAGGACTTTATCATGCCCTGTGCAAACTGAGGGTCCCCCACACATGACTCACACCTCTCACACACACAAAGAAAGGTCAACTGCATCTGCCACCAACCTTGTCTTGTTTCCTGTGGAAGGCACTCCACTGATAAAGAAATCAGCTTTATGTGGAGAAGCTGAGTAGTGGGCAAGTTGAGTGTGGGGTGGAAGGATGTGTTCCTCAACTGGTCCATCAGAAATTCTTCGTGAAAGCTAGTATCACTTTCAAGTTGTATTAATGTTTGCAGCCCCTTCGTTGCAGTGGAGAAACTCCTTAGACTGGGAGGATTCCTTTGTCAGGACTGCTCTACGCTTACAGTGAAGTTCAACATAATGCTGCTTACCTTGACCTTCTGCAGCCTGTGTCTCCACTGTCAGAGCAGTACATTAAGGGGGGGGGGGGAGGAGCTGTAATTTGATCTGGTAGTACCAACTTTGCAAGTGGCGCAGCACTGTGGTCTAAATCTACAATTGTGATTTAGGTACATGGAATCAGAGAGTAGTTCAACCATTTTTTCCTGTCCCTTGACCATGACAACATAGTTCTTCCCTTGCTGCAGGTTTTCAGTTAATTCCTCTCTCTGCAATGAAGCACTGTCCTTGTCTGTCCTGCCCACAGCAGAGAAACAAGGAAGGCTTTGTCTGCTTTTTTTTCTTTAGAGAAGAGGGGAAGGGAGTGAGTGGAGAATGACTGAGTCCCCACAAGCACCTGTGCATGCTACCCATAGCGCAATGCATTTCAGGAAGTAATGTGAATACTGGGGACACAAGACCCTGAGCAAGCAATTTGGTGTGATCTCACCTTTGCCTTCTGTAATTTGACAGCCTAAGATTGAATTACAACCTCACCCCCCAGTGTAGACAACTCCTCAGTCACCAGCTCAATGATCTTAGGTGGTGCAACTCCAATAAAGCCTTGCTGCAAAGGAGTAGAAAGAACTATGAAGGAAGGTTATTGCAGAGTCACAGAATCTCCATGGCTATGTCCACACATACATCATTATTTCAAAATAAGTTATTTCGAAATGAGTTATTTCGAAAGAAACTCCTTATTTTGAAATAAGTTAATTCGAATTAAGAAAATGTTAATTCGAATTAAGGGAAAACCTGCTTTCGAAACAGCTGTTATTTCAAAATGGTTATTTTGAAATAAGGCCATTTGGACATGTTGTTTCAAAACAGTTGTTTCAAAACAATGGTGTTGTTTCGAAACAACATGTCCCAACTGCGTTATTTCGAAATAACCATTTCGAAATAACCGTCGTTTCAAAACAGGAGGGGTTTAAGCCGTTTCGAAACGACGGCTCTTGTTTCAAAATGATGGAGCCCGTTGTTTCAAACAAGAGTACGTCATGTGGACATGCCGGTTCTTATTTCGAAACAACCTCTGTTGTTTCGAAATAAGAACCCTGTGTGGACATACCCCATGTGGCTTGCCATGTCCTCTCATCAGTCCTTCAGCCTGTTTGCAAGGAGATTCACTCCATTTCCTAACAGAACTGTTAGCAGAAGAAATCTTTTTGAGGTAGGGTAGGGGTGAAGGGTCCCAGTCACTTATGTGAACAGGCACTGTCTAACTGGATATAATCATTGATGTGTGGTTTCTAAAGTTCTTTATTTTTTAGTAAATGTGGGTGGTTAGTTAACTTTTTGATATTTATTTTGTAATATCTTTGAGAGTTAAAATGCTGATTCTTATCCCTTTTGACCCTATGGGTTGCTTTTGTTAGAAGGAGAAATTGATGATAAAGTCAGGTATCCTTGTACATTGTTAGAAAATAAATAGGACTGAATCAAATTCTCATAGACTCTAAGGTCAGAAGGGACCAGTACGATCACCTAGTCCAGTGGTTTGCAAATTCTTTTTCTTGGAACCAAATTGAAAAAAAAATCATTTATGCCTGTGACCCAACAACTACATTTTTGAGCAATGCATTCCAGTCTTTTGGCAGCAGCAACAGGGATACCACAAGCCAGTACCTGAGGGTCTGTAACCCAGAATTTGGTCTGGACCCTAAGTTTGAAAACCACTGACCTAGTCTGATCTCCTGCACAGTGCAGGCCTCAAAACCTCACTCACCCATTCCAGCAATAAAATCCTGTTTCCTTGAATCAGCCACAAGAAATAAAACAAGCAAGGAGTCCTCTGGCACTTTTAAAGACTAATAAATAAGTAAATAAATATGTTAGTCTTTAAAAGTGCCACAGGACTCCTTGCTTGTTTTGCTGGACTAGACTAACATGGCTACTCCTTTGGAATTTGTCCAGAGGAGAGAGTTTCTCTGCTCTTAGCTCTAGCCAAGACCCTTTCAACTAGCATTCAGTTGAAAAGCTCTTTCTGCCTTTTTATTTATTTATTTATTTTTGGCAGGGCCATGTTCGTATTACTTATTCATCTGGTGTCTGATGGTTCTTTGCTTTCCCCCCCTATTTTGCTAGTCTTTCTAAGTTTTTCTCCTAGACATGCAAACCTTCGCAAAACAATAGCCTGTGAAACCCCTTCATCCACACTTGCCTTGCACATGCCTTTAATTTGGCAGGTGACAGAATAGAATAGAATAGAATAGAATATGTGACTGTTTGGAATGAAGGCTGCTGATGTTTCATAAAGAAACTTAATGACTTCTTACAGCTGTACTAAATGAAGGCCATGATTATGACCTCTGGTTTCAGAGAAGCTTAACCCAGCCTATAATACTGATATTCAGGTGATAATATTTGCATAAGATACTAAACACATGCATTTACATTTATCTGATCTATTTTGAACTGTAGAAATGGGGTGGAGGTTAGAGTCCACAAAACTAGCTCATTAATCCAGTTTTTGACATTCAAAATTAATAGAGAATCATGGGTAGAGTATAGAAGATTTTTATTTTTACAATTTATTTTGAAGGTAGTGTATATTTAAATAATGTGCTTGCTCAGCTTAGTTAAGCTTTTATGTGGTAATAGATTGGTTTTTACACACACACACCACCCCTGTTGTGCATTTGGAATCCAATCTTTCTCAGGGATTTAGGGCTTGATCCTGTGGTCACTGAAGTCGGTGGCAGAACTCTCATTGACTTCATTGGTGGAGACAGGGATAATACAATGTCCTAATGGTAACTCAATCATTTATTTTTGCTATCCACATTTTAGCCTGTGGGTTTTCATCAGCCAGGCAGCATCAGAATTGCTTCAACCCCTCCCAGAGTGGATGAATTCAAATACCAAATGACTCGTGCTGGTTGGCATACAACGGAACAGTATCTTATTGGACCTGAGAGAATACATGAGCTGTTTCCCTTGTTGAATATGGAGAAGGTAAAGAATAACGTTTTGCAAAAGCAACTTTCCTTGAGAAAAATTGTTGATCTTTCAGATACCTACCGTAAATCCAGGGCCCAATTCTTTTGTGCATTAAGACCCTTAGTGTAAAGGCTTTCTGCTCAAATACTATAAAATGGCCTAGTGTAAATGAGAATCAGCTTCTACACGCCCCTTTGATTCTATTAATGCAACATTAACAGGATCCTCTGGAGTAGCTTCAGTTGCGTGGCAGAGTAAATTCAGGAAGAAATAGAAACACAGAATCTATTCAGGACACAGCACCAAGCCTGAGGTCCAAGTATTCCAAGAGAAAGCTTAGCAAAGGCGAATATAGTTAGTTATATTTCAGGAGTGGCCAACCTTTTTGGGTGAGGGGACACATTGCAATTCTTTTTTCACTTGAAGGGCCGATGACCCAATTTTGGATAGGTGAGGCATGGAAATTGATATAACAATTAATAAAATTTAAACTGTCAAAAAAAATAAACACTACTTTACAACCTCAGTATATCCCATAAAACCAGAAACTTGCATTGCCTACCTAAACACAATTCTCATATAATACCTATGCTGCCTACAACAGCCTTTAGATAAGTGGCACTTTGACAACTGTACACAACGAATTTCTTTTGTTAATTAAACCACATTTTGTGAAAACTTGAAAGGGGTTTACCTTTTTTTTTTTTTTTTTCAGGAATCATCAGTGTGTACAGGTTGCAGGGAAGCATGGCAGGGCAAGGAGGACATGAGTGGCCACATGGAATGGCAGGAGAAAGCATGGGGTAGCCAAGGAGCAGGTGCAGGGCAGGGCAGGGGTGGGAGCGTAGGGGAGCATGGAAGCTCAAGGGAGGGCAGGGATGGCTGTGTGGGGTGGCAGGGGAAAGCATGGAGAGCAGGGATCAGGAAGAGTGGCAAGGGAGTGCAAGGGGTGGTAGGTCAATGGAGGGCTGGGATGGCCATGTGGGTTGGCAGGTCAGGGGAGAATGGCAGGAGAGGAATGGTAGGGAGGCTAGGGGTGGGGTGGCAGGGGAGTGTGGCAGGGCAGGAAAATGCAGGGGAGGGGTGGCAGTGTGGTGAGGTGGTTTGACCCTCACACTTCCCTTCCCTCCCATCCCTCACTGGCTCCCCAACCCCTTCCTCCTGCTCTATGCTGTGCAGGCTCCCCAAACCCTTCCTCAGCCCATACAGCATGGGCTCTCCTTCCCCATGGGCTCTCTGACCCCTTCCCTGGCCCTATGCCTTGCTGTACACTACTGGGTGTGCTCCCCACCCCTTCCCCATGTGGGCTTCACTCCACCCCCTTCCCCATCTCCTGCCCATGTGGACCACCTCCTCCCCTCCCCTGGCTCCATACCATGCACGCTCTACCTCTCTGACTCCACAAGCTCCACTTTCCCCCTCCCCAGCTCTATCTCCAACTCCTCCTTTCAGGGTCCACTTTCCCCCTCCTTCCTTGGCCGCATGGGCTCTGCTTCACTCCCTCCCCCCCACTTCCGTGCATGGGTTCAACTTCCACTCCCTTCCCTGCTTGGGCTACACTTCCATGGCCCCACTCCCAGCCCCACAACCCCTTCCTGGCCTACCTGAGGACTCCCCAGGCCTGCAACCTTTTCACCTGGCCCACACCATGAGGGCTCCCCAGCCTCCTTCCTCACCTGAAAGAGACTGAATCCAGCCTCTGAAGGCAGCTCTCTGGCTTGGCCACTCCTTCCCAGCACCACTTGCCTGGATGTGCGTAGGGTGGGAGATTTAAAAGGGCCCCAGCCTGGCCCCTGCTCTCAGGCTCCAGTGCTGACTCAGGGCACTTGGTGGGCCAAATGAGAGCCCTTGATGGGCTGGAGTCTGCCCTGTGGGCTGGTAGTTCGAGAAGCTAGTTATAGTTGATAACCTATTTCTGTTGTAAACCCCCTTGTTTAGTGACTCAGAATTAGGCTTGGCAGAATTTGATTTTCATTTTTTTATAATTTCAATGGGTAATGTGAATATTTATTTTTGAGCATATTTTATTTTTATAAATTTCGATTTTTCACAGTTGCAGGTAACTGGAGGCAACAAGCAATTGGGGATATCTGACAATTGTGGGTAGCGGATGGCAGACAAATTGTTTTAAAAAATTGCAGCTTTTATAACTGTTAAAACAGAAATTGTCAACATCACATGTCAAAATATACAAAGTAAAATGTCCTTAAATTAAATTCTAAATTTGTTTTTGTGCTGTCTGTAAATTTTGATTATTATCAACAAAAAATATTTTTTATTGGTTTGTATGTGTACACAGAAATCAACCTTTACCGACATTTACCAATATAAATCTAATTCTCCCAAGCCTAGTCATAATGAAATAATGCTGTCAGGGAGCAGGATGCAAGATGGATACTGGAGACCAAGAGCCAGAATGGAGGCACAGGGCTTCTTGTGTGGTACCTTGGGATTTGCACATATCGTAGTGACCCACTGGACTTGTGAGCAAGAACTGCAGAGTATTCTGCAGAAGCAAAATGATTTTTCTGATGAAAGAATTCACAGGGAACTCCATGAAATGAACATTGCAAAGATTTTCCTCCATTAACTTCTCTCCAACCAGGTTTTCTCATGTAAGAGCGTTATCAGAGTCATTATTTTAATTTTTAAACTGTGATAAATGTTTAGCAACAACAATAGATTTTTATTTTAATACATGCAAATGACCTAAATCTTTTAAATGTTACTGTTTACATTGAATTGTCTGAAATCTTTTGAGATTTTTGGAAGACATTTGACACACTCTTTTCATTTGGAATTCTTTTTGAACTCTTCATTCTTGGCCAGTATCTCTGTGATGACAGATAGATTCTGATGCTGGCATCACATTTCCATAGGACAATTACAACATTAGCTAGCAAAAGACTTGATAATACCATGTTTTCACTTAACTCAAGAAATACATGAGGTGCAGTGAAAACAGCCAATTTAGTTTGAATTAATCTTGTGTGATCCACTTAGGTTTTAGCTGGCCTGTATAACCCCGGAGATGGTCATATTGATCCGTATTCTCTCACTATGGCCTTGGCTGCAGGAGCCAGGAAATATGGTGCCCTGTTAAATTATCCAGTCCAAGTGACAAATCTGAGCCCTAGATCAGATGGAACATGGGAAGTTGAAACTCCACATGGAATAATTAGAACAAAGAGAATTGTGAATACAGCAGGTAAGCATTAAAAGATACTTTCATAGCTTATAAAGTTTAAAAAAATGACTGGTATAAGGTCAAGCAGCTCAGACTAAACAGGAGTACTCCACTATTTGTCTTACAGTAACATGTGCAGTATGTTTAGTAGTACTCTCTAGTTCCTGGTGAACCCATGAAACCCATGATTTAGTATCAGGCAATCCAGAGGCTTTTTGTGGGCTCTTGCTCCATGATAATATTATGGAAACTGAATACTTAGTGGAAGTAATAGCTTTTAGTCACCTCTGGCTAGACATTATTATTATTTATTATTGTATTACAGAGAACAAGACCATAAATAACATTTCTTCTCTCTCTCTCTTTCTCTGCTTTGTTTCCAATGAAATACCAGGGGTCAGACTATCCCATTTGCTTTACAAGAAGATGTGGTGACTTACTTAGAGTGCTACCTCTGCACTATTGTCCCCCCTCCTTTACAATTTACCATATGGTGCTCCTTGGGAAACAAGCTGGGATGAGATGAACAGATGAGAATGAGCAGGGATTGAAGGGCTGACTGCTTTCCAGTGTATCTTCCCTCAGAGACCTGTCCGGAGACAGCAAATAAGATCATACTGATTCTTTGGCGGTCTGCATCCCGGAAACTTAGTTCAGACTTACCAGTCCGAACTAAGAAATTTGAGCTTAGTTCAAACTAACCGCGGGTTAATTCGAACTAGCCACAAACTTTTTAGTTCGAACTAACAATGTGTTCTAATTCAAACTAACGCTTAGTTTGAATGAGAATGAACGGTTAAGTCGAACTATCTGGCTTCATTCAAACTTCTTAAGTTTGAACTAAGAGTTAGTCTGAGTCGTGCCCTCACCTAGTTCAAACTAAGCATGTAAGTCCAGACTAACCCCCGGTACTTACAAGTTCAAACTAAGCTTTCCTTAGTCCAAACTAAGAAATTTCTAAGCCTCCTTAGTCTGGACTAATTTGCCAGTGTAGACATAGCCTTTCAGTTTTATTCTACCCTATGTTGCCTTTATGTGAAATGCATCCCCCTATCTCTTAAGGGGAGGATTTTTATTAGTTATTTGAGTGATAGTTTACATATCTCCTTTTCTAGCAATACATGTTTATGGTCCATAAATATTAAGTTACAGTTATTTGTATTTATTTTCCTCTGTTATATGTACCTTTCAACCCTCATTGTGTTAAGTAACTCAGACTTGCTTATTCAGTATTAAGCAGTATGTAGAAAACTCCTTATGTTATATGTGGGGTTTCCCTTTCTTAGTCAGCTTGCCCGCTACCATTGTGAGACCCTATCTTCAATTGCTTCCAATTATGCCATTTGGGCTGAAATTTTCCATGCCTGACATCTGTTTCAGACTGAATTTTGGTTTTGTTATTGAAAATTTCAGTCAAAGCTGTTCAGCCATTTTGAAAAACAAGGCTGGGGAAAATAAATAGTATTACAGTACTCATGTTAAACTCTTGAGAGCCTTTCTTTGAAAAGTTCTAGCGTCCCCATGCTTTGGAGAAGAAACCTGAAATTTGTCAGATGGTGACTTTTGTATCAGGACTGGGAATATCCATCCAAATTTGTTCAAGTTCATAGAATCATAAAATGTTAGGGCTGGAAAGGACCTCATGAGGTCATTTAGTCCAACCCCCTGCTATAAGTTATAAGCCTATGAAAAGTTACAGTTAGCATGTGTTGAGTAGAGACTTGTTAGAGCTTAACAACTAAAATCTCCAATGATTTCACACTCACAGAGTGTGTTTGAACCTCCGACAGATCCTAGTGTTGACCAGATTGCATATGCACTGTCCCTTCAGAGAAACTGAGCATGTTCCAGTCTCAGGCTATAGTGACTCAAGGGAACTTCACCTGTAATGGCTGCTTCCAGCTACTCCTGGCCAGGGTATGACCAGGAATCAGCACCAGAAAAGGGAAGCCTCTGACGACCCCTTCTCCCCCGGGCCACACGAAGGAGGGAAGCTGTCTGATACACATGCAGAGGGTACAAAAGCTGGATCAAGAGGGAGGGAAAGGAATAGACTGGAAAAAGGACTCTGCTGAGATGGGAAGTACAGAAAGGGAATAATGAAGTAGGCTCTGGACAGGAGAGACTGATATTAGTTGGGCAAGGAAATGGAGTGTGGGAGCTGGCTGTGGGGACGAAGGGGGGCTGGAACTGGGAACCAGAAGACTGGGGCTTGTTGGGCAAAGAGAGAGGGCCTATGTGCTATGTAGTCATGTGACTGCGTATGTGAGACAGTTGGCTGGAGAGAGCTTTGATATTGGAAGAGCAGTTGTAGAGGAGACTGGGATTAGGAGGCAATGAAGGCAAAATGAACTGGGGGTGGAAAGAGATAAATCTGAGATGGAGCTGGGGTGTAGATGGAGAACTGTGACTAGCTTGGCAAAGACACTGGGACAACGAGACTGAGATTGTTAGAGGCTCTTGGGATGGAAGACTGGAAGAGAGGGAGAGAGACAGATAGGACCAGGAACAGAGGAGCTGGGACTGGCTAGCTAAGGATGCTGTGGACAACGAGTTGGGGAGGACATAGGGAACTGGGTCAAGGTGTTGGGAGAGACTGAAAGTGGTGGGAGATTAAGACACAGACAACGAGCCCAGAGGGGAAGAGTAGGTCTCTCTGTAGGTCTAGATTGGACTGAGACTGGGTGGGTCTGAATGAGCAAGAAGAATGGAATTGGGAGAAGGAACCAGGGATGAGGATGAGACAGGACAGTGACAAAACAGAGGAATTGGGACAGAAGAAGGTCTTAAGCTTGGTGGAAACAGTGAGAAGTCTCTGCCCTTCCAGAAAACTCCCTTCCAGAGCCTGCAATGGAATCCAAGATTTCTGAGTCTTACCCTTCTTCTTCTCCATTCAGCAAATATCTGTGGAACTTTGTGGTAAAGTGGATGTTTGATCCCCATGGAGCTACACAGAGGATGACAATGTACTATTGCTATCAGTTAGTCCCTTATTTTAAGCAGCAGAGGCTTGTATGAATCTAAAAGGTTCCAACTCTTCTGACGGCCCACATGTGTGTTATCTGATGCCACAGGATGGAATTTGTTTGTTTTTTAAAAATCCTATGCAATTAAATACAAGAAAATCTGTATTAAAAGAACATTATTAAGGTTGCAAAGTCAAGCATTCAGAAGTTTGGATATTCCCTTAAGATTGCTCTTGCAGCTAAAATTTGCCACCCTTGTACATATCCATAGTAATAGTGTTGAATTCCATGAAAGCATGCTATATTACAGAGGATCCACCTTCTCAAGGGATCAATTGATTGTGTACTAAAAGTATCTGTTTTTTGAAGTTCTCCAACCTCGTTTGTTGCAGAAGCTGGAGGCTAGTATATGAATGAGGCAAGGGATTGCAGGAAAAGAAAAGATGGTCTTATAGACTCATGGACTCTAAGGTCGGAAGGGACCAATATGACTATCTACTCTGAACTTCTGTGCAATGCAGACCACAGAATCTCATCCACCTACTCCTGTAATAAACCTCTAACCTGTGACTGAGTTAAATTCCCCATCTTCAAGTGTCTGATGAAGTGGGATTTTGTCCCACAAAAGCTAATGTGATAAATAAATTTATTAGTCTTTTAAAGTGCCACCAGACTGCTTGTTGGAGTTATTAAAGCCCTCAAATTATGATTTAAAGATTTCAAAGTACAGAGAATGCAGCAGGAAGTGACCCATGCCCAATGCTACAGAGGAATGCGGAAAATACCCCAGAGCCCTTGCCAATCTGCTCTGGGGGAATATTCCTTCCCAACCCCAAATTTCCTGAGCATGTGGTGTTATACCAGAAAGGGGCACCCAGGAGAGCACCCTCTAAAAAAGAAGAGACTAGCAGGATCTTATTCAGGGGGAGAAGGCAATATGCCACATTTATTGTACATAAGTAAGGATAGCAAAAAGCAGACACACGCACGCATGCACGCACGCACGCACACACAAGAAGTTCTGCAACCTGGTATGATATAATTACCAGTCCTTCCATGTGTTGCTTGAGCCAACCTAGTGGCCAGCTAGGCTGGGCACAAGGAGGGAGCCAGGCCTCTGTCAGTCCCAATCCAGTGCTCCAAGATGACAGTTGCAGAATGATACCCAAAGTTCCCATATTCTTACCCATCTTTTATACTTGCTGGCTCTCATGTAAGTCTATGGGATTTGCTGTGTCATGTTGCCTCAGGGTTCCTGTGACATCATTGGTTACCAGTCACTTGCGGCTTGATTGTATTTTGTTCTTTTCTTTCTGGGGTGGCTCCTTCTGTTTGCTTTAATCAGAGATGTCTGCATTGTTCAGCCAGTTAGATGGTACTTATGCTTCATCAGGACAGGCTGGCAGTTGAGACTGGCCCCTTCACGCACACACCCTTCATTCAATCACCTTGTTCACACATTTAAATGAACACACACAGCATACATCTAAACCAGGTTTCATCAAGTATCCAAAATGGAGTTCAGTGTTTAAGCAGGAGTTCCAAACTGACAATATGGAGTCTTGCTGGACATTGGTTATAATGTCTATTACACAGGGTTATAGAATTATTTTACTTATGACACTAAAGGACATTACATAACATTAATTAATGTATACTTTAAAGGTAAATGTAATTCATTATCTGTCTGTGCCCCACAGTTGGCAAGACACACCAGCCAGCCACCCAAGAAAGAATCCTCTGTAATAACTCAGAAGGTACCCCATCTAACTTCTCTAAATAAGAACAATGAGTACTGACCTGGGGGACTGGATTCTATCCCTGCTTCTGCCACAGAATTGCTTCGTGATGCTGCAAAAGTCACTCATGCCAAACTTGTTAAAGCTGGTCACTATTTGTATATTCCTCCTTTTCTGGTAAGCCCAACACATGACCCTTAGGCTTCATTTGCAGAAGTGCTGAGCACTCACATTTGCACTGAGGTCACTGAGAGCAGTGCTTGAATATATGAAGTGCTATATAATGCCAAGTGTTCTGCAAAATCAGATCCTTAGACGTCTCAGACTGGACATTCAAATTTACTGGATATTTTTTACCTTACTCACAGGGGTGTTTTGAAGATAAATTAATTAATGTGTGTGAAGCACTCAGATACCATAGTGATGTTCACCACAGAAAAGCCTGTGAGGAAATTAATAATTCTGTATTGAAAGCAGGGTTTGAATTTGCATAGTAAGTAAAGCCAATGGCCAAACATTGAACAATGATGAAAAAATATTGGATAGTTGCTCATTAATAGAGCACCATCCATCTTGTGTATAGTATTTTAGGCTATGTCTTTACTTAGAAAGTTTAGTTCAAATGAACTTAGTTTGAATTAATAAATTTGAACTAATAATGGTAAATTCAAAGTAGGTTAATTGGAACTAACATGGCCCCACTAGAAATCCTTATCGAACTAGCATGTCCATGGACAGGACTTGGTAGTTCGATTTAGGAAGAGGGCACCATGGGAAGTGTGGCAACATGGCCCCCAAGAAGGGCCATAACCTCTCCCACTCTCCTGCCCAGCTCTCACCAAATGAGCTGGGCGGCAGGAACAAAAAAGCATTCCCTGCTTGACTCTAGCCTACTGGCTAGGCGGAGGGGGAAAAAAGTATTGCCCGGCTCCAGGAGCACTGGATGAGCAGGGGAGAAGGGATCCCCACACCCAGCACCAGGAGCACTGGCCGGGCAGGGGAGAAAGGATCCCCGTGGCCCGCTCCAGTAGCACTGGCCAGACAGGGGAGAAGGCATCCCTGTGCCTGGCTTCAGGAGCGTTGGCTGGGTGGGGGAGAAGGGATCCCCCCACCCTGCTTTGGAAGTGCTGGCTGGGTGCGGGAGAAGGCATCCCTGCATGTGGCTCCAGGAGCACTGGCCACCCGGCCAGTGCACCTGCAGCCAGGCACAGAGGTCCCTTCCCCGCCCCCTGGCCAGAGCTCCTGGAGCTGCACTTGGGGATCCTTTCTCCCTTGCCTGGCCAGAGCACCTGGAGCAGGGTGCAGGGATGCCTTCTCCCTCTGACCGGCTCAATGCAGCCAGGACATCCCCCGCACGGCCCTGGCTGCACTTGGCGGGCAGTGGGAAGGCACACCCTGCCCAGCTTGCCTCAAGGAATCCCCCACCCAGGGCAGGCACTTCCTTCCAGTTCGAATTAACCATTACTTCGAAGTTAAGCGAAGTTTTGTAACTTCAAAGTAAGCATTAATTTTTTCAAACTAAGGAATTCCTTAGTTTGAAGTAGTGAACACCAGTGTAGCCATGCATTAATTTAGTTCGAATTAATCCTTATTAATTTGAACTAAATTGTAAGTGTGGATATACCCTTGCTGATCAACAAACCAATGCCAAAACAGTCTTTATCATGATCAGGACTAAAGACAGCAAACTTTCTACTCATCTGTGTAGCTGCAGCCTGTGACTGTCTTATCCTGGGCTGCTTTGTTCCTGCTGCAGGAAGTGTGACATGGAAAACCAAAGGCTGCATCTAGTATGAACAGGACTTATGGTATCTCTACACTTTCTGGAGGACTTAGCGGTGGTCTATATACACTATGTACTGTATAAGGCAGGGGTCCTGTCTGGAAAAAATAGTATCTGATCATTTAATTAGAAACTGTACTGTATCCTAATGCATATACGTGAAAGGGACAAATTAAGGTTGCACAGACAACCTTCATTCTGGTATTTCCTATCTTTTGAGTGCTTGACTTTGCAACCATAATAATGGTCTTCTGTGTAATTGTGTATTAAGTAAACACACACAACTTATAAACTTATGCATATTTTATCTCATGTCAAGTATCATGAACACTTGGAATGGAAGGATTTTCAGGCTTCTGACAGGCTTGTGTCCCTCCCAGCCATCCTGTTCTTCCTCCTGATTTCTTTCATCATTTCACTTAGAAGACAATTTGTTTTCCTCGCTCTTGTCTGAGCCTTTCCAGATCCTCCAGTTGCTGCTCCAACACAGTTCTTAATCAAACATAGAGCACTAGAGCTGAATGAAAAACAGGATTTTGTTTGTGGGAAATTTTGCTGTTTCAGAATTTGAATTTTGTCTGAATTGGGCCAAAATCAGTTTTTTCAAAATTTCCTCCTAACTGGAAATCCCCCCCCCCCCCAATTCATTTCAGAAACACCAACCACAGTATTTCTAAAACTTAATATGCTTTCCTGACCCCAACAATTGCTGAGTGAGACTGCTGTTCCTGGGAGGTTGCCCAGGGAAGTGGCAGGAAACCTTTCTGCTGGAACTCTGCCTTTGATTTGCCAGAAGTTTCTTGAACAGTTTCCATGAAATAGTTTGGTGTTCTACAAATCAGTATTTTCCAATGCAGCTGTTTGTCAGAAACTTCTGAGTAGCTCTACCTGCATCTTTGATCTGTGTTTCTGTGATATATTCCAGGATCTTTTTTTTCCCTGGCTGCCAGGTTCCAGACTTGCCTTGTTATTATTCTTACAAGTTTTGAAAGCAATAGGCAATTAGCACACTTGGCAATCAGGCCTCTTATTTAGGTGTCAAACTTCAGGTACCCATTTTCCAAACATATGGATGAAGTACTGCATATTTAATAACTTTCCATATATTTTAAAGTGTGATTGGAATTCTTTTGGTTATTCTGTCAGTTGTCATTATATCCAGCTTTGCTTGCAAGTGCTTTCCAGAACTTATCATTATTTGTAAAGCCAGTCTGCAGCCTTGTGAAATCTCTTAGGCTTTTTCATTTGCTTTGATAACTTATTAAACAAAAGATATGCTTGGCTATGTCTAATTCTAACATGTAGGTAAATGTTCAACTAAATATTCAACATTTAAAGTTGACATTGCTTAATATTCTGGGTCAGGGAATGCAACCACTGCTATGATCAGTATACACTATTAACATTCTTTCAGGCAGCATTCACTTTTCATTTCAACCCCAGCCCTTCAAATCATTACTATTAGTTTTGATACCAAATTTCTAGGCACAGGATAGTTAATCAGAGAGCTGTCTGCCTTTTTTTTTCCCCCCTTTCAGCCAGCATATGTTTTGGAACTAGAATAAACAAGTTTAAACCAACTTATAGCTGGTTCCACTTGTGAGTTTTCTATTTTTAAATAAGCAGACTCCTAATAAATAATCTCTGACACAAACTAACTGGTAATGAATTTGCTAAGGAGGCTAGCGATGTATTTATAATAGAGTCATTAATAAAACAGCAGAAATGGTGAGTTTATTTTAGATATGCACATTGCACATACAAGTATTTGACCTCACAGAAGTTTTTCCATTTTACAAAAGTTTTGGTATGCACTTAGAAATGAAAAATAATTTTTTTGACTGAGTTATATTTTTCTGTTACAATAACGTACTGGACTACAAGGCTATTCCAATTTGCCAAACAATACTAACACTAAATATTTTACTCTCAGTTTTTTTAATCTCTTCAAAGATGGAAAATGCTAATTGTGTAAATTATGCTTTTGCTCTCTCTCCCATGGGAGATGGGGTTTGACATCTGCTTCCAGCTAGAATTTTGTTTCTGAGAGCACACTCTTTAAGATTTTTTTTTATTTTTGCACATGGTTCAGAATTTTTAAGTACAGAACCAGTGACAGATCCCAGCTGTTGTACTAAATAAGTAAGCAACACTGAATCCTATTTAAATGCCATACCTAAATAAATGGATTTAAAAAGTGGTGTTGAATAACACTGGAATTCTGCCATTGATTATTAGCTCCATAGCAATTGTAATAAACAGTCTAATGTGATCATATACAGACAGCTGCACTATAATAATATATTTCAGGAAATGTCTTCAATTTTAAGAAACTGTTTGCTGAATCATATAGTGCATATTTTAAAAGGGATACACTTCAAGTGTCTGACAAAGTGGGATTTCTCTCACGAGACCTCACTCAATAAATAAATTTGTTAGTCTTTAAAAGTGCCACAGGACTCCTTGTTTGTTTTGCTGAACTAGGCTAATACTGCTACTCCATTGGAACATCAGGTTAGTAATCCTAAAATTAAATCTACCACTTTTCTTTGCAGCGGAGTATATATACACTGTACCATCCATTTGTCATTTTTGTTCTATTTTTGTGAGCAAGTAAAATAAAAAATATTATAGACCTCTTCTGAGAACATTAGCATGTCACATTACAGGGTGAGGCCAGACCAATGAGATGTTCTTACTCCCTTCCCAGTAACCCTGGCTACCACAATACTGTGCTGTTGTAGCCCCCAACCAGGCTGCTCACCAAAAGTCTTAACAGCATGCAGGTCATACTCTCAGTATCTGTGTAGAGCTGCTATCCTGGTCGAGTACCTCTAACCCCAGTAGCCTGTCAGCAACATACCCGCCACACTCTGATTTCCACCAGCCTTGGTTACTATGCGCAGGGTGCCTCAACGCACTTTCAGTTCCAAATTTTCCCAGGAAGTGTGCTGTTTACTGTCTAGTCCTCTCCTGGACTGTTCAAATATTAATGTTCGTTCCTCCTGCATAGAGTCAGCATTCAAGAGTTCATTACTTTAAGTGGAATTACAACAGTTCAATTTGAACATAGCTTTGGATTGGATTTAGATTAAACAATAAAACAAGTTTATTAATAAAAGACGATAGGATTTTAAGTGAAGTCAACTATAGGAAATAAAGTTAGAAATGGTTATAATCAAATAAAAGTGGAAATGCATGTAGAAGTCTAAAACATAACTTAGTGTGTTTTGGTTCAAGGCTTTGTTAAAGATGGCCTTTCTCACTCACAGCCTTCCAGGAAGATGGTGACTGACATTTTCCTTGGTCAGGATCATTCCCAGAGTCTCAAAGGTGCTGATGCCTGTCTTCTTAGGACAGAGGTCCCTAAACTGTGGGGCGCCCTCCTCTAGGGGTCACAGAGGAATGTTCAGAGGTTTGGGCCAGACTGCATGGAGGGGGCAGAGTGGAAGCTTCACTCAGCCTCACTTTGTCCTCATCTCCACTCATCCCTGCTCCTGCTCCTAACCTGCAGCTCTGGCTCCAGCTCCTGGCACCGTTCCTGGTTGTGGCTCCAGTCTGGGGTCTGCAGCTCTGGCCCTGGTCCTGGCCCTGACCTTGACCCCAGCTCCCAGCCTTCCTTTTGGCCATGGCCTGAGCACCGGCTGAAGCTCCAGGCCTAGTCCTAACAGCAGCTCCTGACTCCAGTCCTCAGCGCCTGGTCCCAGTCAGAGAGCTCTGGCTCCACTCCTGGCTCTCAAGTGCATTTCCCTGTGGTCTGTTGACTAGGTAAGCGAGGCATGATGTATCAAGTTGGAGGGCTATCTTAGGTGAAAGAGAGAGAAAGCTTGGGGTTTTCTGCCTCTTTCATTTATAGTGAATTCTTGAAGTGGATTCTTCTGAAGACTGTCTGTCAAAGCAAAGTTTATTCAATCAGTAAAGAAGGTACCATGGATTCTGGTAGTGAAGGAGGCTCCATGCTCTTTCATTCCACCTGTATTTGCCTGAAATGCAAATTTGCTTTGTCTCCTGCTATCTCTTCTCCCCTTCTATCTTAAGGAGCCTGTTACTACTTATGTGTAAACTGAGGGAAGCTCGTATTCCTTTGTTTAACTGCCTACCTAGGCAGAGTTGTATGGTTTTGAATATGTGCTAATAGCATGCAGCTGAATTTCATAACTTTACATGTAGAATCCTGCAAATGCACAGACATCTGCTTTATACCTGCAGATATCCCCATTCATGGATAAGGACATCTGCAGACCACTTTTTGCAGATCATGGATTGGACACTCAATTGGATGGACAGACTTTCAGGGACTTCTGGGGGACGGCTGAAGCAGCTGTGCACTGCTAGAAGGGTGGTCAGATGTTAGGCAGCGAGTGGGCTGAACATATGATTAACTGTTGCATGGTGGGTGGGGCTGATCAGCTGTTGGAGGCTGAACAGCAAATCAGCACTTTGGGGCAGCAGGGGCTCAACATCTGATGAAGGGGAGATGTTTGCAAACGGCTGACTGACAATGGGGATACAGATATATGTAAAAGAAGGAGGTTGAGTTGGCTAGAAATGTATTTTTGCAAATGCGAATTGGATGCTGATGTACATATTTGTATCCTCAAGGGCTCTATTTACATATGATGATGATGCATACATTTCACCATGATATTATTGTCCTGCGAGTTATTTATTTTCAAGTGGTACCTTATAAGGCATATTTTGTACAAAGATTATTACAGTTGTATGTAGGGTGTGAATACAGAAGTGCTTTTGGTCATACATTATTTTCACAATGTCTCCCTGAGTCCAAGTGGTTTTTGATTGGAACACTATGTGGAATACCAAGGATAGAATTATTGTCATAGTCTTTTTCTTCTTCTATATGGGTCACCAGGGGTTTGTACTTTAAAGTACTTTTTCACAGGGATTTTGGAAATGCCTTATGTCAGCAAACTCAACTGATCGACTCCTTCCAGACTGGCTTTATGCGAGTTTACCTTGTTCATTGGCTTATACCCCCACTCACTGACCCCATATTACAATGATACAAAACAATGTTAAATAACATAGACAAAGGCTTTTGAGAATATAAAAAGAGGCATGGTTTACATTCATAGTAATTAGCACAGTGGAACAGAGCAAACATTTGCCTACTTCATTATCTTGTTTCCAACAGTGGCTGGTACCAAATGATTCCAGAAAAGGTCCATCTTGTACAGTTATGGAATAAGTTGCCTGTAGGCAAAAAAATAAATGTCTTATCCATATTAGTTAATAGGTTTCTTATGCCCTTCTAAAATCAATTTTTATTCTGTCTCATACAACTGTGTATGTTATTATTACTATAGAAATGTCTAACCTTCTTTGGCATCCTGCTAAGGTTTTGGCTTTATTATATCTTGTGGCAATAAGTTCTATAGGTCACTTATGCATTATTTAAAATATTTCTTTTAATGAGTTTTATATTTGTTGTCATGATCTTGTATTATAAAGAGGACATAGGCAGGCACTCCTGATTTACCTCCCATGTACCATTCCTTATTATGAATGGCCTTTTAAATTTTATCTCTTATTTTTCTCTTCTCCGAACAATTTTCTTTTAAATCTTTACTCCACAAAAGTGTTTCTTCACCTCTAACCACTTTTGCTACTTGTCTTTGGATGCCTTTTCTTCCCTAATATATAATTTTAATAGATGAGGTGAGCAGAACTGGACACATTATTCCAAGTGAGGATATCCCACTAGTTTATATAAAGGCGATATAGTATTATTTTCTGTCAAATCCTTGTGCATGCTAACATTACTTTTTTTTTCTTTTTTTTGGCTGCCTGTGTGCACTGATCAAAGATTTTCACTGAGCTGACCTCAGAACTGCTCCACCCTTTTTCTTAAGTGATTACAGATAATTTAGAACACTATCTATACATAGTACAGGTTATTCTGTCCAGTGTGTATTACCTTGCATTTGTCAGGATTGAATTACATCTGCCAATATGCTGCTCATCTTTGTACATATATCTCTTCCAGGCCTCTGGGAAAATCCAGAAAGTCTTCTCTGTTCTTAACAAATACAGAAAATGTTGAGCTCCAATGATCTCGAACTGGCAGAAGGCAAAGGAGTCCTCTGGCTGCTTTAAGTTATACCAAAGGTTTAACTGCGACCCTAGCAGCCCCAAGAATCAAGGGAGTGCAAAGATAACATAGCCACCTTTTGATGAATCCCTGGGGTTATAGGCTTATTTGTAGGGGTATTTTTGGGTGCCCATTGTTTGTCCCCCGCCCCAACCTTTTTCACTAGGCTTATCCAGAGCACCTCCTCTGGTTCCAGGAGAACACTCCATCCAGTTCTCTGGGATGCAAAGCACTCCAGATTTTGTCACTCAGGTTCTTTTACTTGGCGTACAGCAATGCTATGCTGAGTTGATCTGACTTAAACACAGGAGGATGGATGCAGGGCATATCACAGTTCCAAAATTACACATGTAGTGCCGTTGTGGCCAAAATGGAGTCTGTTCTGCAGGCATCTCTAGCCAGGGAAGGGCATGTGCAGGAACACAGCAGGGACAGACAGTCTGCTCTACCCCATGGGCACCTATTCCAAACTCCTCATAGTGATCACACACATTGGAATAACACAGTGAATATAGAAATGGGAAAGATTTATTTATAGACGGTTGAAGGAGAAAATGACAGGGGGACATGGAGCAGCAGTAAAACTGGGTAACAACCAACACAGGACCCTGCAGGCCCCATGGTGCTGCAGGCTGAGAGAGCAGACAGTGAGCACAGCATTCATATACTGAGTTCAAGAGTCTCAGCACAGTTCCAGTCAAGTGGTGAGTCTGGGGTGCTCCTGGTTGTCTTCAGTGCCAGCACTTAAGCATGTGCTTAACTACTTTGCCAAATTGGGATCTTAAAGTCCCAGTTTGTCATCTCCTCCACCCATATGTCCTCAAACTCCCTAATGGTAGTTTCATTGGACTCATATTTAATGATAATGTAGTAGACCTTGCAGCCCATGTAATCATCAGTGAAATTATCCCATTACAAATTTTTAATTACCAGTATCTGAACTTGACTAATTCATGTTCTTTTGATTTTTACAATTTTGGACATCTGAATACAAGGATGGTACATAGAAGTATAATTAAGAACAGGAAATAAAATGTATACAGAACATCAGGAAAAACATGACAGTGAGAAATGCAGAATGACAAAGTTATTTAATGGCTTAGCACAATGCAGAACAATTCTGAAAATAGCATATATTTAGTTGCCTTTCTTTTAAATAAGTGTTTTCATATTAGTATGGTTGTTTTATGTTTTCTTAGGCTTCTGGGCTCGTGAAATAGGCAGCATGATTGGACTTCATCATCCCCTCATACCTGTTCACCACCAATATGTTGTCACATCAACTATCCCTGAAGTGAAAGCCCTGAAAATGGAATTGCCTGTGATTCGTGACTTAGAAGGGTCGTATTATCTAAGACAGGAAAGGGATGGGCTTTTATTTGGTCCATATGAAAGTCAGGAGAAAATGAAACTACAGGAGTCATGGGTAACAAATGGAGTCCCACCAGGTAATTAAAAAAAAAAAAACAACAGCAACCTACTTTTATCTTCAAAGTTTGGTAAACTATAGAAAATAGCTTAATAAAATAAAGCAGTATATTTTCCTATATAATATTTTCTTGTGTGATGAGAAGTAGACAGCTGTGGAAAATGTAATTGCAGCACATGGATTTTTTGCTTATCTTTCAAAGTATGATTACAGCCTCTGTGACAGAGTGAACAGAAATAACAAGCTGAACATCAAAGTATGATTATAGCCTCTGTAACAGAGTGAACAGAAATGACAAGCTGAACAGTAAGGCCAACTATTCTACATATGCATGAAAATTAATTCATAAAGACAAATGGCTTTGACCAGAATTAGAGAAGTCTCCTGTGCCTGCCCATCTCCTTCCTGCTTTGGAACTGAGATATTGTATCATTAATGATGATAATTATACCTAACTCTTACATTATGTTTGTCATCGATAGATCTCAAAATGCTTTACAAAGGAGGGCAGAATCATTATCCCCATTTTACAGATGGGGAAACACAGCACAGATAAGTAAATGACTTGCCCAAAGTCATCCAAAAGATCAATGACAGAGTCAAGAATAGAGTCTAAGACTACATCTACACTTCAGACCTATATTGCTATAACTACATCACTCAGGAATATGAAATATCCACACCCCTGAGGAATGTAATTAAACTGACCTAACTGCTGGTGTAGACAGAGCTATCTTGGACAGGAGAGCTTCTCTGACAATATAGCCAGGGGTTGGCAACCTAAAAGATAAAAAGAGCCATTTTTTGAAATTCCTTCAATAGCCAAGTGTTCTGACAGCCACAATGGGTGTAGCCTCCTGGTGGCAGGAGCTGGGCCAGAGTGCTTGCAGCAGGGTTCCCTCATGAGGGAGCCTGGAACCAGGAGTGGGCCCCTTATAGGGTCCCTTCGTAGTGGTGGAGCCCAGAGCCAGGCATGGGCTGCCTGCAGGGTACCCCTGTGGTAGGACAGGTGGGGGGCCGAGGCCAGGAACAGGCCACCCAAAGGGTCCCCAGTGGCATGGGGCAGATCCTGGAGCCACAAGGGGGCAGCCAAAGAGCCTCGAGTGGCTCTGGAGCTGCAGGTTCCAGACTCCTGAGATAGCCTCTGCCTCTTGCAGAGGTGGACTAATGATGCCAGTGGGAGAACTTTGCTACTGTGCTGCACTGCTGTAGCATTGTACATGAAGACAAGCCCAAGTATCCTGAGTCCTAGGCTGGTGCCTGAACTACTAGGACAGACTGCTTCCCCTTGAAGTAAGAAAATTAAAATAAAAGGTCACTTTTAAATCCAGTTACACTCACTGTGTGCTCTTCTTTTAGGGAAATGGGGTTTTGTGCATGTAAATTCTATAATTTAAGCTAGAAGAGGTGTGTGTATACGGACCAATGAATTTATGTGCTGGTATTGCTTATATATAGTAGACATATATTTAAAACAAACATTTGTAGTTTATTATAAATATATAATATGAATCAAATATTTGTGCAGGTTTTGGAAAGGAACTCTTTGAGTCTGATTTAGACAGAATAATGGATCATGTTGAGGCTGCAATGGCAATGGTTCCAGTCCTGAGACAAGCAGAGATCATTAACACAGTTGCTGGTCCTATCACGTATTCTCCAGATATTCTTCCTATGGTGGGGCCACATCAAGGTGTCAGAAATTACTGGGTAGCAATTGGTTTTGGGTGAGTAAATTTGTCACACCATTAACTTTTGTCCAGCATGTATTTAAGTAAAGCTAATTAAAATTGCATCCAATTTGATCAATTCTGACCTTGTTTTTCCTAAAAATATTGCACACCACTCTTGTGATTGCAAATGGCCTCATCGTCTGATCATGTGCACCATCTTATATTTTGCCATATATTTGTTGCCACTCACTCACACCCTGTGGCTCTCTCTGACCAGCTTTTTTTCTGTTCTTGCCCCCTTTGCTTCTGCAGCACAGAATAGATAACCTCAAGGCCAATGTCATTGCTGCCTTTTGGACTTACAGGAAATGGGCAGTATTTAAAATACTGTGTGCACAAAGATAGACTCTAACACAGTGGTTCTCAACCTTTTGTGGGTCATGATATGCTTGGCAGCATATCACGACTCTATAGGACACACCAGCCCACCCCCACCAGGTCAAATCCAGCCATTTCCCTGGTTTTCTGCAACACACTTAGCACTGTGTGGCACCACAGTAATGTGTCCCAACACAGTGGTTGAGAACCAGTGTTGAGTCTAATGAGCACTGTTTCTTGGTATACCTTTCAGTTTAGTTGTGCCATATTAGCTACATCTAAAAGCAGTTACATCCCTTGAATGGCCTGGGTTTGCTGACACATGTTCATGTGACTCAGGCTGTGGGGCTGTAAAATTGCTTTGTAGACATTTGGGCTTGTGCTGGAGCCTGAACTCTCTGACCCCGCGAAAAAGGGAGTGCCCCAAAGTCTAGCCTCTGGCACAAGCCCAAACATCAATACAACAGTTTTTAGCTCTGTAGCCCAACCCCTTCAAGCCCAATTCAGCTGACCCAGGCCCACTGCAGCAAGGCCATACCTCTTTTATTCCAGGGTACATGAACCTATTGTTTTCTCCATGGGCTATTTACAGCTCCAGAGGGTTGTGCAATTCCAGTTTTAGCAAGGATGAGTGACTTAATGGGAGCTGAACATTTGCGGTGCTGAATGATATGCTCTCTATTTAGGGAGAGGGTGGAAGAAGAACTAAGCAGAGAGTACTAAATGGGTATTGGGGGTATTGGCTGTTGTGGGAGCGATGTGCCAGATGAGAGTGCTGGGAGCACTTGAGATTGAGATGATAGACAATATAGGTGAGTGTTGTTGGAAGTTAGTCGTAGGTGGTGGATGCTGTTTTGGGGGGATCTGAATGGTGCTCCTCATTCTTTCTTATTGTGATATTCTCTTATTAAGATTTTCACTAATCATGGTCCACAAATTTTTCACCTGAGATTCATTGCCTCATTTGGTTTCGTCAGCTCATCACTGCTCTAAAATGAATTGATAATTGCCTAATCATTAGATCAGAATCCAATAAGCTCTCATCCACTTTTTCTTTGCTTTACAAACCCTCATATAAAACTATATAAGAGATTAAGATGCTTTCCCAGGCTCCAAAATAAAACAGACTGATAATTTTGAATTGAATTATTAAGTACACTTACTGTTTGAATTCAAGAGGTTCGAAAAAAATTTCACCTTTTAACTACACACTTAATAGTCTTATGTAAAGGGTTGACTTCCAGAAAAGACTTCTATTACATTAATTGGACTGCCTGAGGACCCTGTCGTCCTCCCATTGATGTGACTTGAGTAAGGATAGGATTAAGGTCCATATTGGACTGACTGAAGATAATAAAGAGGGATTTATTCCTTTTATAAACTTAAATAAAAATACCTTTTATATTTGTTTTAGTTTCTGAATGTTGGGATCCAAGGTTTAATGAAGATACTGATGAGATGGTTTCATGTTTGATCCCTCTGTACTTCAGGGATCATTGACATGTTGCTGTCCCCTACCAGAGCTCTGTAGAAGCAGATGTTTCCATATATGTTGTAATTTTCTGTGTACATTGGTAGTCTTTATCTCACAGTTCCCAGTCAGAATGTTAGGACTGAAGTCTTTGTGTGTGTGTGTGTGCACGTACGCACATTTAAAATCATTTGTTATTTATACAACACCAGCAGTTTGCTGTGCAAACAGGTTAATAATTATAGATGGAAATGCTATTGCTATATATTATAAGTTTGCCAGACACTTCCCATTATGAGAACTAGTTTTCAGTTGTTTATCAGTTTGCCAAAGCTTATGAAGGTGGCCTTGAAATATTCCATGATGGGTGTCTGCTGGGCTGATGGGGGGGGATTTTCACCTAAAATATTTCAGCTATTTCTGAGAAAAAGGTTTAGGAAAAATATACCGTTTAGTCTGTGATAAACAGGTTCTGGTGCTTTTTTGTTTGAAAAGGTCTTAAGCCCCGATGCTTTTGAATAGGGACTTGAAATTTTGCAGAGGGATGACTTTTGTGTCAGAGATCAGCCTATTGTCATCACTGTGAAAATTTAGACCAAAGTGCTTAAATTATTAGCCTGAGGAAAAAATCACTGTTTGCATGTGCTCAGCAGAGAAATGTCAGACCTTCAGTGCCAAAATCTCAGAGGCAACTAGGGAGGGGCGAGCAGGGCAAAGCCCCAGGTGCTAAATTTTAGAGGGGGCCCTGCCACATGGCAGGCAGCTGCAGCCCCTACCTGGCCCCAGAGGCACATTCGTCTCTGGGAGCCAGGCTGTGGCTGTGGCTGTGAGACTTTAAAATCCCCCGCCCTGCCCCCTGAGCATGCTCTGATGCATGCTTGGGGGGAAGAAGGGCAGAGAGAAGCTTATCTCCAGCCACTGAAGCTCCGTGCCTGGGGACTGTGCTACTGCTGCAGAAAGGTAAGGGAACCTCCACCACTGCTAGCAGGTCACGGGGATCCAGATCCATCCCCAGCTGCTGCCAGAGGGGAGCCCCTGCCACAACTGGCAGGCCATGGGGATCTGGATCCTTCCCCATCTGGGCCCCCACGCCCTACCATCAGTGGCAGGAGTTCCCCACTGCCTCTGGTGGCAGCTGGGGATGGATCAGGCCCTGGGCCAGATCGGGGCTGAAGGGGGTGTGCATCTGGGCTTGCTTGCCTCAGGGGCCAAAACTTCTAGTTAAGTCCCTGCTCAGAGGATTCCACTCATACTAGGCATCCTCCAGCCTCAGGTTGAGGAGGACTTCCCCTGCAATTGCCAGTTCTGGGCTGCTGCAGACTGGATAGAGTCCAGGCCCTGGAAATAAGAGCAGGGAGCTTGTCTCTCCTGTGTTTTCATCTGTCATCCAGGCTGAATGTGAAGAAGAAAGCTGCCTGATTTAAATGTAAAGGGGACAAGAGTCTGAGATGGCATGTTGGGTATATGAACTAAAACTGGAGGCCAGCAGAAAAGAGATAAATAAGAGTTATGGGAATTAAGAGAGGAAATGAGACAGGCTGGGCAAGGAGATGGGGATCCAGGGCAGAGGGGAGACTGTAGCTGCTTGGGCAAGCAGACTACGATGGGAAACCAGTGGGATGGGGGAAGTGAACCCTAAAGGAGATGCCTCTGGCATGGAGTAGAGATCTGGGGAAGAACTGATACTGTGCAAAAAAACTGGGACAAGAGTGGGGGTGAAGGTTCTTTGTTTCTGAAATTACCTCTAAAATTTAGGGAAGGGAAGAGCTTCCTGTAACCTCAGGAATTCTAACTGCCATCTGTTAGAGGTAGCTAAGTTGGCCGCTGGAAATGGTAATAACAGTTGCTTTGAGTCATTCTTAGACAAAACATTTTCAAACAGTGCAAGGAAAGTTTGTAATAATTGATGCATTTGTTGAAAAGTTATTTCAAATGACTCAGTATTGGAGGCTTTGTCTCTTTTTTAAAGGTATGGCATTATCCATGCTGGTGGTATAGGAAAGTATGTCAGTGACTGGATCTTGGGTGGGGAGCCTCCTTTTGACCTGATAGAATTAGATCCCAATCGCTATGGAAAATGGACCACTACCCAGTATACAGCAGAAAAAGCAAGAGAGTCATATGGATTTAATAACATTGGTAAGATCATTTATATTTTTCATATCCTGAAACATAGAACTTTTCACTTGTTTAAAATATCACAGACAAATTCACAAAATCATTGGGGATGGAGGTCTTCCCTCATAACTTTTAGCCCAGTGGCTTGAGACATGGGAGTCCTAGGAGCAAGGGGACTGGATACCCGGTCTCCTGCATGAGCAAACTAACCACCATGCTGAAGAGTTGTCATGCTTTTGCATGTTCTTTCACTCTATCTGGCCAAAATGATTCTTCAGGCATTTATCCAGAATGCAACAGATTCAGCATCTGACACTAAATATTCCAAATCACTCACTTGAGAAGTGGCAGATCCCTGTTCAAATCCCTTCTTCTCTCAAGTGGAGGGGGACCGTGAATTGGGGATTTCCCACTTCCCAGGTGAGTACTCTGCACACTAGGCTAAAAGACATAAAGGAGGTACTCCTCCTCCTCTTCAACCCCCCATCCCCTGGCTTCTTGCTAAAACAGAGTAGGCACTTAACTCCAAGAGAGGGTTCCCATCTGAGAACTTCTGGCAGAGATAGCAGGCCTGTACTAGCTGGCTCAGGCTAAGGGGCTGACATTCAGGCTGGTTCTGCAGCCTAAGCTCTGGGACCCTCCCACCTCACAGGATCCTAATGCCCAGGCTTCAGTTCAAGCCAGAATGTCTATGTTCCCAAACTGGCTTGAGACAGCAGATGGAGTCATGGTGAGCCTGAGTGTGCAGAGGAGGCCATTTTACAAAATGCCCTCCTCTGCACAGCATGACTTCACATGCATGATATGCATAAGGTCACATCATATGGGGGAAGCTATTTTGCTCTACAAAATGGCATTCTCAATGCATCATGCTTCACGCATAATATTTGTCTGAGGTCATGCACTCCCAGAGATCATCCTTGTGGCATGACCTTGCATGTACAGTGCATGGGAAGTCACATTGGAGAGATGACACAATTTTTATACTGCAACTTCTGTGTTGTCTGGAGTAGAGTTAAACAACACATCTGAAAATGGGGTCATGCACAGAAAATGTTTTGGAACCACAGATCTGTGCAACAGCTCCTTACCCCATACTCCATGAGCCTGAGTCAGCACAGGACAGCTGTGGGTTTTTAATTGCAGTGTAGACATATCCTAAGATTTCTCTCTCCATGCATTATGTAACCTGTGCACATAACTCAGGTGTCTAAAAGTTAGGCACTGTGGCACTCAGCATCAGCTCATAGAGTCCTTTTGTGCACCCAGATTTACAGCTATGCAAAGTGAGTGGGAAAGGAATAGAAAACATTATCCTTCTGGTTTGTTAGCATTGGACACCCACTCACCCGAGAGCCAACTCCTTGTAAAGGCTGCCTCTATAAACTTGGTTTGTGGCTGTCTTAGAAATATTTAATCTAGGTGTGTAGTTGATGTCTTTTTTTTTTTTCAGTTACGTGTTTTGCTTTCTTGGGATATGAGTAACATGCCTCTTCTCTTTTTACCTTTCTAGTTGGTTATCCTAAAGAAGAAAGGTTTGCTGGGAGACCTACAGAGAGAGTCAGTGGGCTTTATAATGTGCTTAAATCTAAATGTTCATGGGGCTTCCATGCAGGATGGGAGCAACCTCATTGGTTCTATAAGCCTGGAGATGACACTAGATACAAGTAAGTGAAAGATGATTATTTTTGTGTTGTTCTGTTGTCCTGAAAGCAAGAGCTGATTGATTTAGGGTTGCCGAGGATCTCGTACTTACCATTCAGTTAGCTAAAGAATGTCTAAGAAGCAACTCTTTTGGAGGGTGTTTTCAGTTCTGATTTTATCTATATTTTAGTCTCTTTCATTCTAAGGATGCATGCATTCTAAAGTGCACACATAGAATTACACGTAACTGTGATAGCTCTAGGTAAGGGGCTGTGTGTAGATCGGCTGCCTGGGAACAGTCTACAGAACAAAGTGTAACCATAAAGTCACATTTCTTCCATTTCTCCCCACTTGCCATGCAGGGAGTAAATTATTTCACCTCTTTTCATGAAATAAGTTTACTGCTTCTGCTGTCGGGGAGTAAAGGTGGAAGTGTCCAAGCTCCTCCCATCTTTCTCTGCTCTTCATGCCCTCCCTATTTGCTTCCTATGAAAGGTATCAGGGAAGTAGCCCTGCTTTCCCAGCCAGAGCTGAAGTCACAATCTGAGCAAGGCTCAGTGGGGAGTAAGCAGATCCCTACTCTTCCCTGTGCAGCCATGTAAAACCTTCAACAGTCTAATCTCAGCCATAACAAAGGACACAGCGAAGTCAGCAATATATTTATCCAGGGTTAATTAATGAAAAAACAGACATTTTTTTCTAACATTGTAATAGTTCAAACTGCTACATAGTTTATCCTGTTGCCAGTTTTGATTTTGACTCTAATGTTAATTCACTTAATATATGACCCATATTATTACACCAAGGAAAATAATGGGTAAGCTACCTAAAATAAGAGAGGCTAAATTCTAATGTGTTTGAATGACTTGCAGAACAAAGAATTTCAGGAGTATAGTTCACTGAGTAGGTCACAAAATGGTAGACTAAATAACCAGATTTGTATTGTGTTTTTATGTGCCTAAATATTCTGTTTCAGACCCAGTTTTCGACGCACAAACTGGTTTGAACCTGTGGGTCGTGAATATAAACAGGTTATGGAAAAAGTTGGTGTGATTGACCTGACACCATTTGGCAAGTTTATTATAAAAGGGAATGATTCAGTTAAACTATTGGATCATCTGTTTGCAAATGTCATTCCAAAGGTAAACAGGACTGCAGGTAGGGCAAAGCCCTGAGCCTCAGAGCCCCTTAGAATATCTGGGGCTGGAGTGGGGACTTACTGTAAATAAAGAGAATAGGTGATGACAAACACAAAGAAAATGCTGAGCCTTTGTGAGAATCTCTAAGATCAGAGGAGCAGAACCTGAGCAGAAGTTAGGTGGAATTGGAGGGCCAAGTGAGGTGCATTGCTACACTCTGGAAATACTTTTGCATCAAGTGATACTTTTTTGCTAGATCAGGATCATATGCAGCGGAGATTACATTGAATTAACTAAATTATATAGGTAAAGGTATTAGTGTAACTGATATATGTATGTAAGCCTTTTGTTTTCATATTTTGCATTAAGGACCAACAAAAACTCAAAGGAACTATTTTACAGACAAAATAATTATATTTTCTACTGTATAGGTGGGTTCTACAAATATAAGTCACATGCTAATGCCAAGAGGCCAAGTCTATGCTGAGCTAACCGTATCTCACCTGTCTCCAGGGGAGTTTTTGCTGGTGACTGGCTCTGGCTCAGAGCTCCATGATCTGAGGTAAGTTGGGGGGGGGGGGGGCTAGATACAGATAGATACATCTGTTAGTGCTGCCTTATTCTGTGAGTTGTTCCACTGGAATCAATGCTAATACTACCAAATTGAGGTAATAAACTTGAAAAAAGGTGTCAGAACCAACTCAATGTATTTAATTTTAAAGAACTTAAACAGCCTTGTTTGGCTCCCCAAATATGGCTTGGGATTTCTTAAGAAAATTTATCAGACAATATGCTATAACAGTTTGAATGCTGCCTTCTTAATTTATCTTGTAACTTTATGAAAGACTAGATTGTTAGGACTTAAAACTGAATTTTTCATTAACAATTTAAATCTGCTGAGGAATCTACAGTGTGTGTTTGTCAGGAATGTGAATCTGTTTTAAGAGACATACCACATATACTCATGTATAAGCTGATCCGTGCATAAGCCGACACACTGGTTCTGAAACCCAAACATAGACAAAAATGGGTGACCAGCATATAAGCTGAGGTCCATCTGTGGCCTTGGGCCCCTAGCTCCCCCACCCTGTGCTGTTGGATTCCCCCACCATCCCCGACACCCTCCCAAAACCCTGGGCCACACTGCTGCTTCCCCCACTGTCCCTGACAGGCCCTCAACCCCCTGAGAACTGCTTCCGCTTCCCTTGCTGCCCTGACATCCTCCAACCCCCTAGGCCACAGCACTGCTTGCTCTGCCATCACTGACAAACCCCCAGGCCCGGCCACCGCTTGCCCCACCTTCCTGACTTCCCCCAAACCCTTGGACCCTGCCACCGCTTGCCCTGCTGTCCCCAACCCCCGGGCCATGCCACCGCTTCCCCTGTCATCTCCAACCCCCTCCCTAACCCCTGGGTCCCGCTGCCACTTTCCTGGGTCAGTCCCCCCACCCAGGGCTCCCTTACCTGGCTGCTTCAGACACTGGAGTCCCGCTCCTTACTCTAAGCCTGGCCGACGCTGACTCCCCAGCTTGGCTGCTCTGGTCACCAGGAGTGTCGCTGCCCCGGGGCACCAGCCCAGGCCACGCCCCCGGCCCCAATTTTGCACTGGGGCCCGACCCGGCCTCAGGTGCCTGCTGCCACCAGCTTGGCCCCGGATCCCTGGTTGAGGACAAGGCAGGGAGCGGCAGCCACAGGCAGCCCAGCCTAGGACAGGGCCGGAAATGGCTGCCACAACCACGGGCAGCCAGGTCCCAGATCTCCGGCTGGAGACCGGGAAAGGCAGGGGCCGTACCAGGACTCGGGGCACTGGTGCTGCGATTCAGGGCATGAGCCCTATGTGCCAGGCCCCAGCGATGCCCCTGCTGGTCACATGTTGAGGCTCCAACTCAGAGCATGCTCAGTACATGCTCAGGGCTGGAGACTTATAACTTTGGGGCTAGAGCTACTGTCTGCTGTATTGACCCATTTATAAGCCGAGTGCCTGTTTTAAAGGAAATTTTCAGGCACAAATATCTGGGCTTATACACAAGGTATATACAGTATGTTCACTATGTTTGCTACTTGCTTTTCTTTGTTACTTTTGTGATTATACAAATTCTGGATTAAATGATGTGTCCATTTTAAGTCCTATGATGTTTTCAACCCTCTCTTCTGGAACCACTATTTCCCCTTTAAAACCTTTCCTTTTTTGGTTGTATGCTAAACTGCCTCAGTTACTGCACTTATCTTACACCTGTAAATTTGTTAGCCTTTAAGTGCCACAGGACTCCTTGTTTGTTTTATTTTATACCAGTTATTAATTTGGCTTTATGATGCCGTATACATTGCACCAGACTCTCAAGTGGGGCATAAGGCTCAAGGAATGAATCATACTAAGAAAACCCCTCTCCTGTGCTTTTCTGCAGATTCAGAAATCAGGCAGAAAAGGGTAGAGGGCCTGCCAGCAGAGCTGGAACTAGATATTTTGGTACCTGGGGCACACCCGGAGCAAGCAGTATAAGGAGCGCACCCTGATATCAAGTAGTGAACAGAACCACCTGATATGCACCCAGGGCAAAGCCCCACTTGCCCCGCCCAGTTACAGCCCTGCCTGCCAGGCACAGCTGCTTCTTATACCAAGGAGGAAAAGGAAGAAGGGGGAAGTAGACTGGGAAGAGGCTATCCTGAAAAGAGGAGAATATGGATTGTGCTGCTCAAAACAAGTGGGCTGTCTGGTTATTTTGGGACTATTTGTGCCCCAGAAGAGAGAAACTATGTCTGGAAGAAAGAGCTTGGTGAAATGTAGTACAAGAAATGGAATCCAGAATCCCCTCTTAGTTGTTGTTGCCCAGGAGTAATGGCAGCACTTGCAAACCTCACTGCTCCAACTGTTACAAGAGCAATGGAAGCAGTAGAAGGAGGAAGAGCAGAAAGAAGGCTCTGGTCTGCTAAGCAACAACAGCAGCAAATGCAGTTTCAAGAAGCTCCCTATTTGCATGAATATTTATTCTTTTTAGGGCCTCCACAGGTTATGATGGAGTGGATGAGCACTGTCCTCTTCCACATTGCCCTGATTAACCTCAGGATCAGGATCTACTCTCTGAGAGTAGACCTTAGAGTTTGACCCTTTATGATTAGTAAAAAAATAAATATCAGAAACTGCCAGATTAATGTGTTTAAACTGAAACATGTTTGGCTAATATTTCTGGTGGTTGCCTGTTGCCCATATAGTTTGTCTTTTCAAGCACTGCTGAATACTTGTATGGTGAGCTATTGGCACTCTTCATTGTTTGTGTTAGTAGCTTGCCTAACACAGTGGAGTGCTAATCCTTGATTGGGGTCTCTAGACACTACCACCAGACACAAGTTTTAAAAATCATCATCATACTGAACTCCTACTTTGCATGTTACAATAAATCTATGGACTATGGTCCCCAGAAAAAATGCTAAAATAATTGTCTTGAATGAGAATGTTATAAAAAATCTCTCATCTTTCATGTGCAGATGGATAGAAGAGGAAGCAGTAAAAGGTGGATACAATGTTGAGATTAAAAATATTACAGATGAGATTGGAGTACTTGGCATAGCAGGTCCATACGCACGAAAGGTCCTTCAAAAACTGACCACTGAGGATCTTAGTGATGCTGCATTTAAATTTCTTCAGTCCAGACATATTAAATTTTGTGATATTGCTGCTACTGCTATTAGGATATCCTATACAGGTAAGAGGTACAGATAACAGACTATCAAAATAATTGGACAGTCAGGAAAATAGCTGGTGCCACTAATATTATGTTGAGAAATGAAACTCATGGTATGTTGGAAAGTACTAGATGAATCAGATTATAAATGAAAGAGAAACTTTAGTACTATATGCTGGTTTTCAAACATTTTCTGGTCAGAAACAGAGAAGGATTTCCAATATCTTCAGCAAAAAAATACCACAAAGTCTAATTCTTTTATCAAACTAAAGGCCAGTTTTGAAAACCAGGTGATCTTTGGTGGGAAACCAAAGTCAAGGAATGATTTTGGACTACTACTGAATTAGTATCTATAAAGCGTCTTGAAATGGAAAGCATAAGTGCTAGTTTTTATTATTTCCCCTTTTTTCTGTCAGTCACTTTTTATTTTCATTTTTCCCTATGTCCATGTCTACCACCCAAGGCCAAATTCAGAGCTCAATCTGAGGGTATGTCTTCACTGACAGTGACAAATTCACTGCCATTAGGTAGATTTCTCAGGATCGACTGAGTGGAAGTGAAGACTCACTCCACTGATCTAGAATTAATCCAACTCAATATATCCACCTCTAGAAAAAGAGTAATGCTGCATTGCTGGGAATGCATTTCCCATTGGCGGAGTGCAGTGGAGACGGAATGCAGAAGCTACTTGGCATACTTTGCTCATCTCCAGTCAACTGCCACTGAGTTTGCCAATAAGGGTAGACTAGGCCTGAGGCAGTCCATGTTGGTGTAACCAATATCTTTTCCCAATTTGTATATTACACCAGAGGTGTCGCTGGTGCTGGGTACCCAGGGCATGTGCCCCGAATCCCAGCACTGGTGCCCCGGTTCTCCAGCCCAATTGGGCCGGAGATCTGGGGCCCAGGCACTGGTGGCTGTGGCAGCCCTGTCCCGGCCGGGGATCCGAGGCCTGGCCGCCACTGCCACGGCAGGTAATCCGGGGCCTGGCTGCCCGCAGCTGCTTCCAGCCCTGTCCCTGGCTGGGGACTTGGGGCCTGGCCGCCAGTGGCCATGGCAGGGAATCCGGGCCCGGCTACCCGTGGCAGTGGCGACCCTGTCCCTGGCCGGGGATGCGGGACCCCGCTGCCCGTGGCCGCTTCTGGCCCCATCTCCAGCTGGGGATGCGGGGCCTAGCTGCCTGCAGCTGTGTGGCAGCTTTGGGCCCTGTCCCCAGCCAGGGGGTGGGGCCTGCGGGGCAGGTCCCAGGCCCATGCCCTGGGTCCCTCCCCAGGCCAGCGACACCCCTGTAGTACACTAGTGTACACTTAGACTTACGTCTTTTAACAACTGATAATTTCCATGTCACTTAAACATCATTTCTGACTTTGGCCTTCTTACCTGTCTTCTTCTTACTGAATCATTATTTCCTCATGTCTGGGTCAGTGGTTTAAATTAGAGTGATAGTACTGCTGTTCATGCTGAGGCACAATTCCTTCATGAGCTCCTGCAGGGAAGGGAGATTTCTGCACTCTTACTAATGAGTTCTATCTAATAGAATAACTTAGCACTTACCTCTGGCAGATTAATGCTAGTAGCACTGTAAAGATATTAAGATTATTTAATTCTAGACTTGATTAGTGTGTTACCTTTGATTTTATAACAGGTGAACTAGGTTGGGAGCTCTACCATAGACGAGAAGATTCTGAAGCTCTGTACAATGTCATCATGGAAGCAGGCCAGGAAGAAGGAATCGATAACTTTGGAACTTATGCTTTAAATGCCTTAAGACTCGAAAAGGCTTTCCGGGCCTGGGGAGCAGAGGTCTGAAAATGGTTATTTTTATGATTTTATTTTTATTTTTTTATTCAGGTGTTAGTCACAGCTGGATAGAAAGAACTGATTTTGGGGGGTTTCTCAGTCTGCAATTGAGGGAAATTAGAACTATTTTATTTCAGGCAGGGAAAGCTATTATTACAATGAACTGTGCCTTTCTCAGGTTATTTAAAAAAAACTGCTATACTCATTAAATTTCTGGCAGAGAAACATCTATTTTGAAACACTGCGTCCTGAGCATAACAAACTGATAAAGGTTTTGTTCGGTTCTGGTGTCTGAAAATCATAGTGGCAGGTTTGACTAGAATTATTATGTAGAAAAAGACTTTAAAAATGTTTCTTCTCTGTAGTAACTCATAGGAGAATAATTTTTTTCAGGTCTTAAGGCACTTGGACCTTCTCCATTTTCCGATTAGACTATTTCTGCCATATCTTTTCATGCGTATGAAAGAGCTACTCAGGGAAAAAAGGATGAAAGTTTGAGGGAAGCATTTTGTTTTCTGACTGCAGATTCATTTGCAGAGGAAAACAAGCAAGAAAGTACAGTGCTGTCTCAGACATATACAGGATCCTGTTCCTTTGCGTCAGAACATTTTTTCTTTGTACTATGTTTTTCTACATGCTCTCTCACCCATTGTCCACAACACTGTCACTTAGCTTCCTCCCCCCTCATATTTCCCTCAAAAATGAATGTAACTGGCTATTTATTTATTAATTTCCTTACCAGTTAAGGCATTATGATATTTTGGGATTGATGGATAGATTTGGATGTACTTTCCTTGTTCATGGTTGTGTTGATTTCATTTTGTTTTGATAAGATGTCCCGTTTACACGTTGCAAATTTTAATATACAAAATAAAATTGCTACTCTTTTTTATTATGAATAGCATTAAGTACTCTGGTTGAAATTACACGTCTGCAACTCTCAGTGACTTGCACCTGGATAACAGCAGAATTGGACCCTATTATACATGAATATAAAAAGGAATAAATGGAAAACTAGAAACAAAAGAAGCATAAATGATGACAAACCTACAGGGCCATCACTTATGTGTTAAATATTTTTCTAATAGATGAACTGTGACACTAATCCTCTGGAAGCTGGACTAGACTATTTTATCAAGTTAAACAAGGTACGTCTGCTTTATTTCAAAAGTTATATTATCTGGAAGGTTCTTTTCAGAAATATTTTAAAAGAAAGCAATTTTCTATGTATTGCAAATACAGATCTTTATAAATGGGTGAAGCAAACTCTTAGTGTTACACTAAAGTAATGCCTTTATTATGTGTAGCATTGTTGCAAAAAGATTTTACATTTTTCTCTGTTTGTTTTTGTCAACATTATATATTAGACTAGACAGTTGTAAATGTGCCATCTATGTACAAATACAGGTATGTAAGTCTTTTCAACGTATTAAAATAGCATTTTCAGTAGGCTTTGTGTTTAAAGACCTTCAAGTCAAGTATCATTTTAATTTACACTATCTATGTAGAGGTTACATTGCTAAATTTGTATTGTAGAAAAATGAAAATGTCTCAATATCTTCTATTTTATGAGTTGTACAATGCAGCAGACTATCCAGCAGTAATCTCTCTAATATCATGCTATTGCCATGTGGAATAGATATTTCAAGGAATTGCTCAACATGAATTTGAATTAGACACAGTAAGCTAAACTGGTTAGTTCCTGGGGGGGTAGCTGTGTTAGTCTGTATACCAAAAAACAATGAAAGTCCTGTGACACCTGTGACAGTTGCTTGATGAAGTGGGTTGCAGCCTATGAAACCTTATGTATGAAGAAATTTTAGTGTTGAAGGTGCCACAGGGCTCTCATTGTTTTAAATCTGTTAGTGTGAGACTGAAGCCACTAAAGAAATTGCATCAGCAAAATTGACTGCATAATTTGAAACACAGGGCTTGAGACTTGATTAAGGGGGCATAATTTTGGTTGTATTTAAATACAGACTACAGAAATTAGCACAAGATATCATACCTGTCTTTACTGGCATAATTGTTTTGTAACAGTACATATTTTATATTGCATCCCACTTCATGTTCACCCTAATAGATTTAGTTATTACCTTTAATAGTTCTTTCATACCAGCTAACAATTAATAGTATAGGTCAGGCTCTGCTTTGAATTACATCAGTGTGATTCTATTAATTCTGATTGAGTCACTTCAGGTTTAAACTGATGCAAATGAAATAAGAATTTGCAACATGTCTGTATCTACCCTAGTTGTTATAAAAGGGATAAATCAGTTAATTTTTTTCTCATTGTTACACTTTGTAATCCCATTGAAATCTGTAGAATTTTTAGGTATACGGTTAGGTAAATGATCATCCAAGAGCCTGACATATATATGCAAAATAATTTAGTATTAGTTTATTTTTGAAATAATAGTTAATTTTATTTTAAACAGTAAGATAGAACAGGCAGTGCTTTAGAAGATCACCAAGTTTGAGGTTCAGGGGTAGCAATGAGAGTATAAAGCCCAGTTTGTACAAAAAATAATCTTTGACAGAGCATTGTCTATATTTAGCAGTGCATATAATGGACATGACAGTGACAGTTGAAGGTTCCAGAGTTTTAAGACCATTTTGTAACAGAATAATTCTTGTTTCACAGGGTATAAAATATTCAGGTTCAGAGGGTAGCAAGAATTCTATGTATTAAATAGTCTTCACAGGCTGGTGGTGGCAATACATTCAGCTAACCACTCTGAGATTTTAGAATTGCTTATTACCTTCATTTTTTGTTCCTTTATGCCACAGAGGGGAGACTTGTATGTTTCATTCTTAAGCAATAAACATACTTTCATCACCTCTGGCTGACCTATAGAACTGTGTTAATGGACTCTGAGAGAATTTAAATTAGTGTTCCTTGGCCACACAAAAGACCTATCAGTTCAGTCAGTGTTGCCTTTTGGGGGAAGGGAGGAAAGAGAAGGAGAACACTTTCTGAAGGATCTTGTACCAATATTTCCATTTATATAATGGCAGGGCTTGTTATTAAGATGGCCAGACACTTCACACTTATGTCAGTCTGAGTGCCCATGTGCAGTGGTGTTATTGCTATGCCAACTAGATAGCATAATTTGCCCTTAGTGTAGAAAATGACAAATGTGAAGCAAGCATGCTGAGCCCATACACTGTACATTCTTATTTATTCATGACAAAATCCTGTCTTAAGGAGCACAGCTGCAGTATTAGAATGGAATGTGATGAAGGATAAAGTTACAGTTAATTTTTTTTTCCTTTCCATTTTAATTCCTGCTACAGGATTTTTGAGTATAATCAGGATAGGAGACATAAGCAGGGGAAACTATATGAAGGCGAGATTCTAACTTGCTCACAGTAATGAGGGCATGGAGTATCTCCTTATTTCTCTACACAGGCCACTTGTGTCACTGGACAGTGCGGTGGGTAAAACAGTTTTGAGGCTATTGACTACAGGTAGTCCTCACTTAGTGACCGGGTTCCGTTCCTGAAACCCGGCTGATAAACGAATTGGTCGCTAAACGAGGAGCAGCCCTTACCGGTATTTCAGGCATAATGTACTTTACTGGTAGTGGTTTTTTCAACCATCTGTAGATAGTTTTAATGTCACCTTTGCATCATTTATAACATTTTAAATATATATTTTAAATGTTTTAAGCTCTAATGTACTGAACTTAGTTTGCATAGTGTACTGTAAATACAGGTAATCGTTTTTAATATTCTGAATAGTACTGTAAAGAAAAGGCCTAAAATAAACTCCATCGTGATAACTTTGTTTTATTGGCATAACTCCTTACATACTGTATTACAGAACATAAAAATGCAATCAGCAAAAATTATAAAAATGATGTACCAAAGAAATATGAAAATAAACATTCAGATTACATTGACATTTTTACTCATCAAATCCTTCAAAGTGTGGTTCAGCAGCTGGGGGGTCATCAATGTCATCGTTGGAGAGATCAGCAGGGTTATCAGGAGCTGTAGAAGGCCCTGGTAAGGGAGATGATGGCAAGGAAATGGAAGGACTTGTAAGGGTAGGGGTAGGGGTCCTGGATGGAACTTTAGAGAAGTATCTCGTTAGTGTGGTCTGCGTTGTAATTTTCTTTTTTTCTTCATAAATTTCACGATAGCATCGTAAAATTTCATTCATTTGTCGTTCCACTTTCGTGAACCATTCAACATTCGGGTCCATACTGTCTAGTTCTAACATCGCTGCATTCACTTTGGAGAAGACACCACCTAACCCCTTTACAGTGAACTTCTTTTGTACTTCTTCCACTCTTTCCTCTTCTTCTTCTTCTTCCTCCTCTTTCAAGTGCTGCTGCACCTCCAACTCTATTAAATCTTCGTTAGTTAGCTCTCCCTCGACGTATTCCACTAATTCTTCAATATCTTCCACTTCAACATCTAAATTAAGCACATTAGCAAGTTCCACAATTTTTTTTATTTATGACATCAATATGTTCGTCTTTCTCAAACCCTTCGAAATTATTTACAAAACGTTTCAGGTATTTTTTCTATATGCCTTGCATGCACTTTTCTGTCACTCCCGCCCAAGCTGATTCAATGTTCTTTATGCAGTGTAAAATATTATATGATTTCCAAAAATTGCACAGGGTTACTTCACCATTTTCTGTTGCTGCTACCGCTTTGGAAAACGTTGCGCGCAAATATAGCTCTTTAAACGTAGAGATAGCCCCCTGGTCCATTGGTTGTAACACAGCAGTTGTGTTTTTAGGCAGATACACGACCTTTACATCAGGGTGTAGATCATCAAGATGCTGGGGGTGGCCTGGGGCGTTATCAAGTAGGAGGATAATTTTAAAGGGAACACCGTTTTCCAGACAGTAATGCTTGACCGAGGGTATGAAGCAGTTCATGAACCAGTCCTCAAATAAAGATTGTGTCATCCATGCTTTGTTATTTGAACGATAGTAAACAGGCAGTGTGTGCTTACTAACCTGCTTCAGTGCACGTGGGTTTGCAGAACGATAGATGAGAAAAGGTTTTAACTGAAATCCAGCAACATTTCCTCCCAACAACAATGTGACCCTGTCCTTAAAAGCCTTGAAACCGGGCATTGCTTTAGCCTCTTTGTGTATGTAGGATCTTTCGGGTATTTTTTCCAAATAGTCCGGTTTCGTCTGCATTAAAGATCTGTTCCGAACGGGGGAGGTGCCAGAGGACTGGAAAAAAGCAAATATAGTACC
>ML681990.1:42784691-42816481 GCA_007922195.1 Podocnemis expansa
AAGGAAGATACTCACAGTGTTTAAAGTTTCCTGTATGCCTAATCAATTTTTTTGCCATTCACTTAGGGGATTGCTGTCCTATATTTAGCTTTTGAGAGGTATGATTGGGCACGATAATGGAACAGACTCTAACCTAGCTCTATTTGATGCAAATTCATTAGGCATAAAAGATGGCCCTGGTTACAGAGATGTGATGCTGTGAGAAACTGTCTTGAAACATGTTTTCTGCCCTTGCCACCTTTAAAAGTTTTAAATTTCTCAGACAACTTTACTTAAGGTGTTGCCCTGAGGGAATCTGGGAAGCGGTTGCTACCTAGTGATTGTGATTTGCAATGCATGGTAATTTAATATGTTTACTGAGGGCAGAATAGGTGTATTTTCAAGGTTGATAGCTAGATATTAACTACAATCCCCTCAACATGTCAGTCTCATGATCAAATCTGCAGCTACCTACTTAATTTCAATCTAGGTTTTGGACATTTAGGGCCTGATCCACTTTGAATCCCTTTTAATTCCAAAGGGGCAGCCGTGTTAGTCTAGTAAAGCAAGAAAAGCAAGGAGTCTTGAGGCACTTAAAGACTAACAGACTTATTTTTTGCATGAGCTTTTGTGGGAGAAATCCCACTTTATATATGTATTCTGGAAATCTGACAAAGACAGGCAACAAAAACTGAGCGGTGTAGATATGGTAGAGGCTAGACAGGCAGCAAGTTTCATTGTCTCACATTTGTTTAGTAAATTAATAAAACTACAGTACATCAATTTAACATTTTTATTGAAGTTTGAATGAAAAGACATCTATGAATTACTTTTGAATTAAGATACTTAGGCATGCTGATACTCTGAGCACCAAAAAAACTGTTGCCCAGGCCTCATAAAGTGTTGCTCAGTAAATACATAACTTGCTCAGCTGCATCATCAGCTTAGAGGGAACATTGGCATAATTCTTTGGCAAGAGGAGGGAGTTCCAAGGCAAATTTCAGTCCTTAGAATTACAGAATGCAGTGAACCTTTAGAAGCCTAAAATTTCTATATCCCTGTTGAATACCATATTAGATATTATAAACATGAAGCATTATACAGAAGCATAAAGCACTCGTTCACATAAAAGGGTTTAGGCTAAACAAATACAACATTCTCAACGACAATGTTTTCCATAGGTAGTAGTGGACAGATATTCAGTGGTCATTTTGGAGCTTTTATAGACATTATATTTGCCATGATTAAGAAAAGATACAGTGGGAGGAGGGAGGGAGTTGGCTGGAGGATAAGTACTTATTGGTAAAATTTCTAAATGGGATGAAGCCTCACAACAAGTCTCAAGGGCAAAGGGGCAAAGTACATAGTGTGGTGTAATTAGCAAAAATGCAGTGCACAGAAAACAGAAGAATGAAAAATACGTTCCCTAGCTGAGAAGCTATTGAACTTTGGATCAAGGAAAAGATCATTTAAGGGGAAAATTTACTAGCTTCTTCCATTATATATAAATCAGAAACTTCTTTCTACTGGGATAATTGTTCATAAATTTTACAAAGTATTTTCAGTGACAAAGGGGTAGCTGTATTAGTCTAGACCAGCAAAACAAACAAGGAGTCTGGTGGCACTTTTAAAAACTAACAAAATTTATTTATTTATTGCATGAGCTTTTTTGGGAGACAATTCACTTCATCAGATGCTTGTAGATGGGAAACTTACAAGATGGGAGCACATATAAATGCAGGGAAGTCTAAGTCATAGGATCTGGTCAGACTGTAACAACAAATCAAAACAGCTGTTATAATTCAAACAGGGGAGAACAGAAAGGAGGGAGGTGGGTGGGGGACAAGGAAAGCAAAATTGCTTGTTGTGATGGGAGAAAAACCCATAGTCTACAGTCAGGCCTGATTTCAGAATCAAATTTGCATATGAATTCCAATTCTGCAGTTTCTCTTTGAAGCTTCAATGGGTTACCCATTTGTTTAAGGACAGCTATTAACAAATCATCAATGGAGTGAGGAGGGAGATTGAAGTGTTTCCCAATTAGTTTTTGAATGTTGTATTTCTGATGTCAGATCTGTGTTCATTTATTCTTTTGCACAGAAACTGTCCTGTTTGTCCAATGTATAAAGTGGATGGAGGGGAGGGTAATTTCTGTCACATGACGGCATAAATCACATTGATTGATAAGGAAGTGAATGAGCCCTTGATGGAGTAGCTGGCATGATTAGGTCCTGTGATAGTGTCTTTTGTGCAGGTATCTGAGCAAAGCTGGCAACATGATTTGTTGCAGCGGTATTTGCCTGCTTTAATAATGTCATGGCACAGCTATTGATTGAACTTTGTGCCTTTGAACTCATCCACAACCATTTCAGATTTGAAGATAATTTACATCTTCGTGTCAGTGGCACTGTAATGGGTACCCGCTTAGCCTCACAGTATACCAACATTTCTGTGGTTGACTTAGAGCACCACTACCTCCTGTATTATTCCCAAGTACCCCTCCTCTTCTTAAGGTACATCAATGATATCTTCATCATCTGGACCCATGGAAAAGATGCTAATGAAGATTTCCACAGAGACTGCAACAATTTCCACTCCATAATCAACCTCAGCCTGGAACACTCCGCACAGAAGATCCACTTTCTGGACACAACAGTACTCCTTAGTGATGGACACACAAAAACTATCCTATACAGTAAGCCTACAGACTGCTATACTTGTCTTCATCCCTTGAACTTCTACCCAAAACACACCACACAATCCATTGTCTACAGCCAAGCCCTAAGATATAACCACATCTGTTCTGATCCCTCAGACAGAGACAGACACCTTCAGGATCTCTATCAAGCATTCCTACAGCTCTAATACCCTCCTGGAGTAGTGAAAAAACAGATTGACAGAGCCAGATGGGTGCCCAGAAGTCAACTTCTACAGGAGAAGCCCAAAAAAGAAAACAGCAGAATGCCACTGGTCATCACCTACAACCTACAAGTCTAGGGTTACCAGATGTCCTCCTTTTTACCTTCATGTCCTCCATCTGGCAGACATTTTAAAATACATGATTTTGTCTGGCTTTTTACTTATAGGGGTTAAAGTATGCCACAGAATACTTTATTTTTATGGCTAAGCATCCCAGGGCCCTCTAATAACAGAAGAATATTACATTAATATTACATTTTCTCCGTGTATCCTCCAATGTCCTCCTTTTCTTACTTCCCTGTCCTCCTTTCCATGCTTTGGTATCTGGTAGCCCTACCCAAGTCAGACCTCTAGAACACATCATGAAGGACCTACAGCCTATTCTACAAGACGATCTCTCACTCTCTCAGGCCTTGGGCAGCAGACCTCTCTTCGCTTACAGACAGCCTGCTAACCTTAAACAGATACTCACCAGCAACTACAGACCTAACAGAAATATTAAAGCAGACACATATCCCTGCAACAAACCACACCGCCAGTTTGCCCACATATGTGTACAAAAGACACCATCACAGGACCTAATTAAGCCACTCTATACATTGGACAAACAGGGCAGTGTCTGTACAAAAGAATAAACAAACAAAAATCTATAAGGAAGGACTTCAATCTTCCTGCTCACCCAATTGATTTGTTAATAGCTGTGCTCAAAGAAATGGATAATAAATCGAAGCTTCAAAGAGAAAATGCCCAATTGGAATTCATATACAAATTTGACTCTGTAAAATCAGGCCTGAATATAGACTATGGGATCTTTTCCCATTACAACAGGTAATTTTGCTTTTCTTATCCCACACCCACCTCCCTGCTAATTGCTGCACTCCACTGTTTGAATCCTAACAACTGCTTTGATTTGCTGTTACAGTCTGACCAGATTCTATAACTTAAACTTCCCTGCATTTATTTTGCTCCCATCCTGTAAGTTCACCCATCTCCAAGCATCCGACGAAGTGGGATTTTTTCCCATGAAAGCTGATTGTTGAACCCCGGGTTCGCGATGTGACTGGGATGGACCGGCAACACCCACCAATGAGACGGACACCAGTTCAATCAAACAAAAAAACTACTTTTATAGTGACACCTTAAACACCTTCAACCACTCAACAGTGTAAAACAAGGAGATCTATGAAAAACCACCTGTAATCAACTAACAACATGAAGCAAAAATCCATACAGGACACCTACAACCAACTAACAGCATAAAGCAAAATCTAAATGAACACTTATAACTAAATGACAATATAAAGCTAAAAACCTATGCAGAGCACTCATAACCAAGTAACAGTGTGGAGCAAGAGTCTATACAAAGCACCTGTAAAACACCTCCAGCCAAACAACAGGATAAAGTATGAGAGTCTATGCAAAACACCCACAACCTACAAAAGTACTTATAGGTAAATAACAGCATGAATTAATGACCTACAAGAGGGTGGCCACAATAAGTCAAGGACCTCTCTGGCCCTTCACTGCCTCAACATTGGTATAGGCACTGACCAGCCCACCCAACGCGTATCTACCAATGGTCGGAAGCCATTCCTCCTTGCCAGCCAAGAAGGGTGGGTGGCAGAATGAAAAAAGTCAGATGAGAGAAAAACAAACCCCCACACTCCCCCCGTGTACACTGGGGAAGTTTGGGGCCAGCAGTTTAGAGCAGAAGCAGGGTAATGAACAATTATACAGTCAGAAGGATGCAAAATACAAATGACTAACAAAACACCTGGCAAATTAACAACACAAAACTATGCTAGACCTTAAACAACTATACCATAAAAAGATTATGCAGGATACAGAGAAAATAATAACAACTACACAAACTATACAAAACTCAGGTAAAGAAGCTACAATCACAGACTATATATAAATGGTACCAAGTAGAATGATTAAGAGAAGGTAGGAGGCCTATATCGATTTATAATAACTGTCCCAGGACCGCAGAACCCAAAGCGAGGAGGCAGACCAGCTGCAGCATCTCAGCACTTAATCGTTCGGCCAGCAATCTGTGTACACCCCAAAAAAAAAAAGAGGGTCTCGGGGGTGGGTACTCCCTGTCTCAGTCGGGGGATCAGTCCGACCGGGTCGCGACGTGCCCTTTAACATCCGAGGGTGGGAGAACAACAAGCTAGCTGAGACAGGGGGTTTTAATAGAATTTTGCCCAGCCAGAGTAAAAATAGCCAATTAGGAGTGGGATCCTGGTCAGGACCAATGATGAAACTGGGACCCCAGACAATCACCCCTCCTTCGTGGTGACGGGGGTGCCGAGAAACTGTTCAGGGGGGATAGGAACTCACCCCCCCCTCCTTGTTGACACAAAGCTAGGGAGGAAGAAACTCACACAGGAGCTTGAGGCCCATCAGGAGAGATTGATACTTAACACTCTTTCCCCTTGTGCTGGATGGCCCGGAGATGGAGGCCCATCAGGGAGCATAATCCAGGGGGCTACGTGTGGGGCGGGGTGGCCATCATGGCTGCCACCTCCGCTGACACTCATGTGGTAAATAAATGAATTTGTTAGTCTTTAAAAGTGCCATCAGACTCCATGTTTCTTTTCAGTTAAACATTCAAAGATTAAAATATATCCATGGGACACACTGTAAAATCACAAGTCACTTTTATCTTTAGGAACCCTCAAGGAGCCTCATAACAGTGACAACTGTCATATTACTCGAAATACCTTTCAGAAATGAACTTGCTTCAGAAAGGTTTTTCATCTTACCCAAGGGCAAGATGAATACAATATTACCACAAATCATGAAGAAGACAAAGTTACAGAACTGAATTTTCTATTTTCTTTTAAGTTGCATGCAACAGTGCCATCATCAGGACACCAGCTGCAACAACTATATAGTTTAATTTATGAGAAGAGACATTTGAAAGCCAGACCAAGTGTAATAGCTCATGCAGCACATAGGTTAGTCACTGTGTGCCAATGCATGGAGAGGGAGGATTGAAAGATACTACATTTGATCTTAGCCATAAATTAGACATCCTTTCTGCTTCTACTGTCAACCTTTTTGGCCTATGCAGTTAACCAGTATTGGAGATATTGCAGGTTGTTTCTGTTAGAAGGAATTGATGAAGGAGTTAGCTCAGGGGTCTGCAACCTGTGGCTCTGGCAGTGCTTGCAGCTCTTTGACCTTGTAAAATAATAGGCAAGAATAACAAATGTTCAAAATGCATTTCTTCATGAAGGTCACAAAGAACCTTTCTGTCAAATTCTTTCCTCGATGTGCTGTTGACTATGCAAATGTGGCAACCAGCATGTAAAGGAAACATTTTTACACAGCAAGTATTCTAGTTGTTGATCCTGTGCGGGAAGAGGCATCCAAACTCTTAACCATCTGCTTTTTAGGTAATAGCGTAAGCTGCAAAAAAATAAATCTTTAACCTGACCAGAGTTGTCTGGACATAGGATGGGAGTTACTCTGGCACAGACAGCCAGATAGGCTGACAGTGTGGCTTTAAAGCAGAGAGTCATGAAGGCCCTCTCAAACACACCGGTTCAAAATATTTCTTGAAACCGTGGATGCTCTTTAGATGAGAAGGCAAAGGAGATGCCTTTATTGTGATGATAACTGTAATATCTAGTTGGCTGTGAATATTCTCCAATCTAACACATAAGGATTATACATTTTTGCCTTCAGTTCTAGTCAGATCAAGTTTGGAAATGCCCAGGAATGAAGAGAACGATTTGTAAGAGTCAGGGGGACTTTAACCTTTGTGCCTTGTTAAGCTGTTCCTGCAGACATAACCTTGGAAAGCATTGTAAATTCATGTGCTGAATAAGCAGCCAAAACCATAAAAAGCTTTAGATGTAATAGCAGATTCCCCTACTCTGCCCTAAGTAAAGTCCCTGGAGTGTAGAGGGTTGAGAAGTCTTCTTACAAGTTTTGCACAACATCTACCATCTCTCTCAAATTTTGCACAGCCTCTAAGATCTTTCTAATATCAGATTTCTACAGCACATAACACTTGAGCACAGACTTTTGTTGTAGAAAACTCAGAGTCAGTGGGATTTAATTGCCCCCCCTCTCTCAGATATTGCTTTCACAGATCATAAAATTCTCTTTATCGCCTTTATAAATTTTTCCCATTGGCCATTGTATGTAAAAACAAATACTCACATAGGTGAAAAAACATAGCCTGCTGAATCTGGTGGTCAGGAGTCTTCCATTTATACAGCTTTAACCTGTGTTTCAAAGACATAGCTCTAGCTTTTTGATCGTTAATTGTTAGATACTCCTGTTGCAGAGAGGAGCTAAAGTCCTTTAACACAGAGGTTCTCAACCTTTTACAGTTCACAACACACTTGATGGTGTATTGCGACCCTATATGGCACACAAACCCACCCACGCCAGGCTGAATCCAGGCATTTTCCCAGCTCTCCATGACACACTTACCACTGTGTGGTGACACAGTAATGTGTCCTGACACAGTGGTTGAGAACCACTGGTTTAATATACACTTCAAGCCCAAAGGTGTTTAGGGCAACAAAAACATGTTGTCTCCATAAAGGAGGTCTGAGGGGAGGTCTACACTGCCTGCCCTTTTCAGTGGCAATCAAATAGAGATATGCAACTTGCTTGAAATAACTTGTGTATCTGTGCTCCATTTGCATGACTGTGACATGTCCACTGCTGCAAGTTAAGGGAGGGGGCCTCCCTTTGACTCAGTGTAAGTGGGGGAATGGACCCGCTCTTGTGGGGAACTTCCCTGACTTTGTATACCACCCCGGTGAAGGTGGGTAGCAAAAGGATCTGAGTCCCTGCTCCCACTTCCTTTACCCCAAGGCCTGCCTGACCTCAAAGGCTCACCTCCCAATCTCCTGTTTGGAGGAGTCTCTGTAACCCCGACAAGGCTGGGCCCCAGGATTCCTGGGGGCTCGACCCCCACTCTTATTGTGGTCTCTCAGGACAGGGCTAGGGTGTCCCCACTCCGGGGTGCTGACTGCACTGACCACTCTTCTGGCCCACCAGTTACTATATACACTATATACAATTTATTTAAGCATACAGAAATAAAAGAATAACCCAATAAGAAAATAGAAAAAAGTGGAAAAAGGTGAACAATAAACCCCCAGCACTACTGCCTGGTGTGGGAGCACTACAAACAGAGTCTCTGGGGCCTGAAGAACAGTCTCACAGTCTGTCCTCCATACTGCAAGCCCTCTGCCCAGGCCTGGCTGCGACTCGATGATCCAGGGGGCCAGATGCAGGCTCCAGCTGTGGCCACACGTCCCCAAGCTCCAGCGTCAGCCCCCCTTCACTGCTCCCCAGCTGCTCACCACACCCAGCTCCAGATGGCTGCAACTCCAGCTCCCAGCTGCTGCTCGGGTTCTGTGTGGCTCCTCTGGTCCTCCTGCTGTGGGGCTGCACAGATGAGCTCAGCACCTTGGACTCCTTCTCTGGCCTCCTGCCCCAGCTTCAGACAACTCTGGCTCTGCCACTGCCTCCAGCTCTGCTCTGCTCTGCTCTGCTCAGCTCCACTTGGCTCTCTGCTGGTCCAGCTGCTGTGGGTCTGCTCTGCACAAATCAGCTCAGCCTGGCCTCCCTTCCTGAGTCCTCTGGCTCCCAGCTGCTGGCTGCTTAGTGCTTCCTCCTTAGCTCGGCCCCCCCCACTGGTTTGCCCCGGCATGTCCAGCCTGCAGTTTCAGCTCAGGGGCGGGGGAGCACTTTCAATCAATCAGGCCATCCTGGGACACTGGCCTCTCCCACTGGCCCTGGGGCTGGCTGTTTCAGAGTCCTGCTTCCAAGCGGGAGTGGCCAATCAAAAGGCCCATTCAGTCTCAGTAAGGGGCTACCAGCCCCCTTACATCAGCACTGCCCAGTTGCTAGTGTTGTGTTCAGGGATCAAACTTCCTGATCAGCTGAGCAGGTCCTCACATACCTGAGCAGTTGTTCAGGAAATTCAAACTGACAGTGGCGAATTTGCTGCCATCTCAGTGCAGACAAGCCATGATACCAAACTGTCTAAAGTTTTGAAGAGGAAATACTGTACCCCCTTCTCAAACTGCCAAAACATCCTTAATATAAAAGTTTAAAAAGGGGGGGGGGGAATAAAGAGCTATGATAGACAACATTTTGAAGGAAATAAGGTCTGTTAGCTCAAACACACTTTCTCTCTATCCTAACCCTGGCTGACATTAGGCTATGGAGCACTCTCAAAAGATGGAACAAACAGGGAGTCTGGTAGCACTTTTTAAAGACTAACAAATTTATTTATCACATGAGCTTTCATGGGAGAGAATCCCACTTCATCAGATGCTTGAAGGTGGGGAACTTACGGGATGGGAGCAAAATAAATATAGGGAAGTGTAAGTCATAGGATCTGGTTAGACTGTAACAGCGAATCAGAGCAGTTCTTAGGATTCAAACAGTGAAATACAGCAATTAGTGGGGACATGGGTAGGGGACAAGGCAAGCAAAATTACCTGTTGTAATGGGAACAGAACCCATAGTCTTTCTTCAAACCTGAGTCCACAGATTCAAATTTGCATACAAATTCCAATTCTACAGCTTCTCTTTGAAGCTTCAATTTGTTATCCATTGTTTGAGCACAGCTATTAACAAATCATCAATGGAGTGAACAGGGAGACTGAAGTGTTCTTTCATTGGTGTTTGAATGTTCTTATTTCTGATGTCAGATTTGTGTCCATGTATTCTTTTGCACAGAGACTGTCCTGTTTCTCCAATATGTAAGGCAAGGGGGCTTTTCTGGCACATAGTGGCATAAGTCACATTGGTGGATGAGCAAGACAATGAGCACTTGATGGAGTAGCTGGCTTGAATAGTTCCTCTGATGGTGTCTTTTGTGCAGATATGTGGGCAAAATTGGCAATGTGGCTTGTTGCTAGGCTATGTGCCTACTTCGATGTTTCTGGTGTTAGGTCTGTAGTTGCTGGTGAGTATCTGTTCAAGGTTGGGGGTCTGTCTGTAAGCAAGGAGAGGTCTGCCATCCAAGGCATTAGAGAGCAAGGGATCATTTTGTAGAATAGGCTGTAGGTCCTTCATGATGTGCCGTAGTGGTTTGACTTGGGAGTTGTAAGTGATGACTTAGTGGCATTCTGTTGTTTTCTTTTTGGGGGTTTCTCCTGTAGTAGTTGATTTCTGGGTACTCATCTGGCTCTGTCAATTTGTTTCTTCAGTACTTCTTGAGGGTACCATAGTTTTAAGAATGCTTGATAGAAATCCTGAAGGTATCTGTATCAGTCTGAGGGATCAGAACAAATGTGGTTATATCTTAGGGCTTGGCTGTAGACAATGGATTGTGTGGTGTGTTTTGGGTGGAAGCTCCAGGAATGAAGGTAAGTATAGCAGTCTGTAGGTTTATGGTATAGGATGGCTTGTATGCTCCCATCACTCAGGGCCATCCTTAGGGGATAGTGAGAGGGGCAATCACCCCTGGCCCCATGGTTCCATGGGCCCTGCACTGTCCTGCCATAAGCAGGGCAGCACGAGGCCTGCACCCCTGCCCCCCATGGCTGCACTATCCCCTGCCCCCTCCCTGCTGCCTTTGGTACAGAGGAAGGCCACCTTGCCGCCCCAGTGAGGAACAGCTGGCTCAGGGTGTAGCAGGCCAACCCAGAGGCCAGGTTCTGCTCTTCTGCGCTTCCCCTGAGCAGGCTGTTCTATCTTAAGGGCCGGGAGGGCTGGCCCAGAGGTGGGGCAGGAGAACAGAGCCCAGCCCCAGACCGTCCCACTCCACCCCTGGCTCAGGGGAGGGGTGGGAGCACGGGGCCAGCCTCTGGGCCAGCCTGCCCCACTCCCCCAGTGCAGGCAGAGTGTAACGAGGGGGGCCATACAGACCGATTGCCCCAAGCCCTGTGTAGTGTCCACAAAGTGGATCTGAGAGTAATCTAGAATTGATGCCAGTCCTTTCAAGGGATTACCTCTGTCAGTGGAATAAAAAGCTGATTTCAGTTTGACAAAGGCTTTCTTTGGGGAACAGCTATTTATATATCAAGTGAGAAAAAAAACAAACAGTTTTCAATAGTGGAGTGGCCATTTCTGAAATCAGCTTGTTCCTTGGCAAATAAATTATAATTCTCCAACCAATCCTGTGATCTCTCCAGAAGATACCTGAGGTTTTGAAAACCACACCCAAGAAAGGGGCTATTGAGTCATCAATTTCCAGGGTAATTTCTGTCACCATTGTTATAAAATAGCACTCTTTTCATGAATGGGTCCTCCAGCTAGGTCAGTTTAAATTAAAATCTCTCACTTTCCAGAGCATTGATGTCCCAAGCAGACAATGTCCCACATCACCAGACAAATTGAGACTGGAAATAAGGCATGAATTTTTAATGAATAATTAGCTATTGGAGCAATTTACCAAGGGTTGTGGTGGGTTCTCCATCACTTACAATTTTAAAGTCAGCATTGGAAATTTGTTTTGTTTTGTTTTTTAAGACATTCTTAGTAATTATTTCAGGAGAGTTCTCTGATAGGTCAGACTAGCTGATAATGGTCCCTTTTGGGTTTAATATCTATGAATCACTAGATATCAATCTGAAGTCCTCTGTCCATCTTGGGCTCCTTTTCCATTTCAATCTTCTGACAGAGCACTGGGTCTCTCTGGAGTTTCTCAACCAAACTCAAAAAGCAAAACAAAACACAACAAAAGTGACTTTTACCTCTTCATTGGATTTGAACTTTTAATCTGTCCTGGATCCCTGCCAGCTGTCTGTTCTTCTACAGAATGCTGACTCTTACCAGTGATGGTTCTCAATTTTTTTGTATTGGTGACCCCTTTCACATAGCAAGCCTCGGAGTGTGACTTCATCCCATGGGCACCTACCTGCCTCTGGCCTCTAAGGTTCTCCAGTCTCCCATAATCCTTAATTCCTGGCCTGCAACTCCCTTCTGCACCCAGCTGGGAACAGACCTGCATACACAAAGCAGCTGGTAGTGCTGCTTTCTTCTCCCTCAAAAGCTGCTCCCTTAGACATTTCTAGGGAATTGCATGGTGGGGGGAAACAAGGAGTAATGTCAGGGCTTCCTGGATCAGGACAGTGTCCCATTTGGACAGGGAAAGGGGAGGGCAGAGAGCAAAAACTCCTCACAGCACTGCCCATGTGGGGAAAGCGAGGTGGATGTAGAGAGCCCTGCTCTTGCTTCTCAACTCCTCTCATTCAACAGTCCCCGGGGGAGGGGGGGGTGCAGGAGGGGGTGAGCAATATTTGTGTATCACCATTTACCCCTTCTCTTCATGTTCCTCCTCCAGCAGGAAGCAGGAAGCAGGAAGGCTCATGGCCCCATGTATAGCTGTGGAGGAGGAACAGCCCCATGCCCCCCCATGACCACATGATACCCTGTGAGGGGTCATAATCCCCAATTTGAGAATCAGTGCTCAAGAGTTACAGTATCTACACGAAGTCTCCCCCTTAGTCTAGAGCCTTAGCTCCCAATCTACCATTCAGGACTTGGAATGGATTGGCCTTCTCTCAGGCCCACTTCAGGTGACTTTTCCCTCATGCTGTCCTCCACACTATGACCAAGGTGGAACTACCCTCTTGATGATGCTCTTTGCTACCCAGAGAAGGATTACAGAAATATTTTCCCTCTTCCTGAAGCCCCTTCTATTTCTCCTTATAGAAACCACCCAGTTCTTCTCCCAGCTTGGATTCAGCTTTAATGGGCCTCCAAGTGCAACCAGTTAGCCTAACTGATCTCTCAGGCCCACAGGAACCACTTCAGAGCCTGTGTGAGATACATACTCGATTGCATTCACTTTGTACTCAGAAGATCTAGGTCCTAGGAATAAGTGATAGTAATGTTCCATTAACTGACTTGAAGAGAAAATAAAAACTCCTTATCCCCAGAATCTAGCTGGGCATTAAGAACTCCCAATAAACAGACTGTTGTTGGAAACTCTTTCGTTAGCAAATCAAGATGACATTCAAACCCTCCCTTCAAAGACTTATTATAAAAAGTAAGCCCAAAGGAAGCAAATAAATGTTGTGGGCTAACAGGACAGAAAACTAAAATAGTACTACAGGCTTGAAAACAGGGATTTTCAGATGTTAATTTACTAGATCTGACTTTTAATTTTATGAAGATGAGAAGGGCCACATCACTTTTTCTCAACCTTTCCAACCTACTTTAAATCCCCCTTTCAGGAGACTGATTTGTCTTGTATATCCCCAATTTTTACCTCACTTAAAAACTACCTGTTTACAAACTTAGATTTAAAAATTCAAGTGGGTCACAGCACAATTACTGAAAACTGCTTACTTTCTCATTTTTATCATATAATTATACACAATAAATCATCTGAAATACAAATATTGTGCTTACATTTCAGTGCTCAGTGTATAGAGGAGTAGAAACTAGCCATTGTTTTTATGAAATTTTAGTTTGTACTGACTGGGGTAGTGCCTTCTACGTAGCCTGTTGTAAAATTGGGCAAATGTGTAGATGATTGAGGTACCTCCAGGGATATACATGTCCCTGGTTGAGATCCATTAAAGCCAGACCACTTGCAGAGCTACCCCTCTTTGCTTGCTTATCACCCTCCTTTAACAAAAGATTTAAAGCCCAGTGAATAAAAGGATGCATTGTCAGAAAACCAAACTTGTTGGAGAAAAACTAAATCAAACTGAAATAAATACTTTAAAAAAAAAGCCCCTAAATCCTTGAATTTACTTTTAAGGCCAGCAGTATTCCATAAAACAATTGTGAGGGGTGTATCACTGTTTTCCCTGTTAGGCTTATCTAATCAATCCACTTTTTCTATGGCCTCAATTGAAAAAGATTCATAAAAATCTGAACCATAAACTGTGTAATTGGGCCTAGTTTTCCTGGAATTATGATCCTCAGCACTCAGAACAGATTGTTGGTCTGAGGCTGGGACATTGACTTTCACCAGAATAACAGAATATAATCCAACAGAGTGTGCCTGAGTGACCTAGTCATTTATTTTGTTAAAGGAACAGATATTTCAGACTGTATATTCATAAACTGTTTCCCTTTTATCTTTTCTATTGGATAGCCTCTAAAAGAGGTAACGAGAGCTTTCATACTCAGACTTCTTTAAACTCCATCTCTACTCTGTCTTTTGATCCTATGTTAGGAAGCTCTTTTAGCATTAGAATTTGGTTTCCAGGTACAGAAAACACTGTATGCTCCAATTGTACATATAATATATGTGTATATATATAGTTTTGGAAAGGAGTATTTTACTTAGTCTGTTCCTAAAGCTATTTTTAAAAACAAAGGCCACAGACCAGTAGTACTTAGAATTTCCTTCTTAAATCGGGGGGGGCGGTAATTTTGATTAGGCAGGTTTGAAAGGATGAAGTAACATTCAAAAACTCATGGAGATGCTTGCTTACTTTAGCGGTATATGGTATGGAATCTAGCATCACCTTTCTGAAATATACCAGGCTTAGTATTTGTGAGTGCAGATGTGAGGCTAGAACCATCAGACTGACCAGGATTGAGGGGAAAGCGAAACACCCTCTCCTGGTTAACAAGTATTAGTGAGGGAATCTCAGCAGTAAGATTTTCCTTAAGATTTTTTGAACTCTTGCCAAACCTGCCATAAATACCTCAGGCTAATCTTAAAATCAAAGAAGGAAAAAGAGAGCAAACGTGCAGAGCTAGAGGTAAAAAGGAATCCAAATGTCCACTGGTACATCATGAAAAGATTGTTCAACCCTTAACTCACAGGAGGCATTACTTCACCTTGATTATAGTTAGGAATCAGATAATCAGCCACCGCTCACAAGCCATAGGCAGGACAAATACCTGCTAACAGAACTGGGGTCTCAGAGTGTCCTTAACTCCATAATTTCTCTGACTTTGCCTCCCAAAGCTAATGAGGTGGTGGGAGTTGGAGTACAGGCTATTTTAAAGTGAGGTATTTACTGCACCTCTGCCAGACCTCACTTGCATCAGGTGTGACTGAAGGATAATGAAGTCTTTTAGAGTTTAGCAAAAAAACAAGGAGTCATGTGGCACTTTAAGACTAACAGATTTATTTTTCGCATGAGCTTTTGTGGGAGAAAATCTCACTTCCTCGGATGCTTCGAAGATGGGTGAACTTACAGAATGGAATGAAAATAAATGCAAGGGGGTGTAAAACATAGGATTAGGTCATACAGTAACAGCAAATCAGAGCAGTTGTTAGGTTCAAACCATGGGAAGCCTGAAGTCAAATTACCTTTTGTAATGGGAAAAGAACCCATAGTCTCAGTTAAGTCCTGCTTTCACAGAATTTAGCTTGCATATTAATTCGAGTTCAGCTGTTTCTCTTTGAGGTCTTGATGTCCCAGCCACATCTCTGACAACAGTCATTAACTAATCATTCATCGAGTGAGAGTTTAACCAATAGTGGTAAAATATGCACGTATGGTTGCGTTAAGACTGTGTGATTAGGCCTTCCTTCTTGTTTCTTTGTAACCATCTTAGCTACAACTTACTTGAATTTTCTTCCTCCATGTCCTTTATTGTGTCCATACAGCATCCATTCCAGTGTATATATATTACCTGCTCTCTGCTACTGACTCCTAGGTGACTCTTCCTTCTGAAATTGTGTGAGTCCTCACACCTCTCTCAGCTTTTAGCTGGGAGATACTTCTACACAGGAGTGGAGCACCCCAAAGACATCATCCCCCATTCTCACCAAAATCTCCCTAAACCAAAAGCATGAGGGGAGAGGGGAGTAGATTTCAACAGCAGTTTCAAGAAGGAGGAAACCAGTTCCTGAAAGGGATGGGGTGGGCAGGGTCTCCTAAATCTCCAGTTCAGGATCAGCTCATGACTCAGCTACCTTCAACTCCCAGATTACAGCAGTAGAGTCCCAAGCCCTTTGCCTCCTCATTGGGCTTTGAAATGCTCCCTCACTTAGCCTGAATGGAAGGCAGCTATTATTCCGGCCATCCTCAGTGAGATTCGTGACAACTCATAGACAAGAATCTCAGTGGGAGCTGCCCAAACTACAGCACAATTCATGATTTGTTACTTCATGGGAAAGCTGGGAATAGCATTGCAAAGCATTAGTTTAATGGGTTCACCTTCTTTGCTTCCATTTGAAAAGTCTAATAAAAATGTTAGAAGAAAATAAAATTCCTGCTGCTCTGATAACAAACAGATAGTGCCATACTTTTCTCTTAAGCAGTATTTCACTTCAGTTATTTTGGCCCTAACTGATGGAGAAGACTTAAAAGAGTTGAATCTGGTAAAGCATTACAAATTTAGTATGATCTCCTCTAACTCATGAGCATGTTGACACACTATAGTTGCAAAAAGTTCTAATGTTAGAGCGCAGGCTACATCTTTTTCTGTATGCAGTGGTAAAGATTTAAGGCCACACCCAGTACTCACTGCAAGGTGCAGAAGGCAGTGAAATGTGGCAAGAAACAAAACAAACATTGGGTCTGATTGTTGAGTGTTTTACATTGTATATAGTCATTTACAGCTGTGCAGAGTGGGTGTAAAATTATACTATTCTGATGTGGTATGTTTTACATTCACTTTGAATTCATTTTTCACAGATCAGAGTGACTGCACGAGATGTACGGCAGTGAAGAATAAAGCCCATAGAGTAGTAGAGCAGTAGCTTCACAGCATGCTTCCCTTTAAACCAAAGACACATTCAGGGTCTTTTTACTGGATGAGGCTAAGTGGTTTCAGAGACATGGGGTCATGGTAGGGTGAGAAGATGCTGGGAAACAACCAGTCTGCAAAAGAAGCTGTGGCCCTTTGTCTACATATTTCACTGCTTAGATGACTTCTTTTTATTTTAGTTACGAGATCTCTGACCTCAGAAAGAAGATGATGTGTGTTTAACAATGACAAATGATTACTTCACTCTCCTACCACCAAAATCAATCCAGGGCAGATGTAAGGGGTGGCATAGTTAACATTTGCTAACCAGGTCCCCTGGCCATGGGGCTTCAGCACTTTCAGCAGCAACTTTTCCCCATCGTAGATCCCTTCTTCACCACTCAGCTGTTCCATTCAGCTGGAGAGAAAAAGGAAGATGGCAGTGTTCACTCCTACCACACAGGACCTACAGTAGGGTGAACAGATGCCTTATATCATCTCCTCCTTAGCAAGTGAGAGAGTGAAAATCTGGGGGAGAGAATGAGGTAGTATTAGAGAAGAGCTGATGTAGTTGTTTGTGTGGGTGAGAGAGATAGGGACAAGAGAAAGCAGAGGGTGTTGGAAAGGGATTAAGTCTTGGGTCAAAGGACAGGGAGACCCTGAAGTAGTGGGGATGTAGCTTTTGGTTTTTTGGTATTCAGAGTAACCTTTGAGTCTTATACCACCTTCCACCTGCCTCCCAAACTTGGCACTACCATTGGCACACCATCATTTATTTGCCCACTAGGTCTTTTCCCAAAATTTCTGCCCTGCTTCAGAACAGCTTAAAATTTAGGGGCTAAATTTTCCATTCCTGTAACTTAAAGGCAATTAAGTGGTGATAACAGAAATTTTGTCTCTAGATCCATACTGCCTACATGAAATCTGAAATCATGTGAGAAGACCCAGGATGACCTCACAACTGTGTTGTCTACATAGAATTCATGTCTAGGTCAACTCATTCTAGGCAGAACTAAAACTAGCCTTTTCGCTAGGCATTCTGAGCTTCAGTGGGTTACTGGTCACCCCTGTTTATATCCTATTCATACCTTTATTCTGACTGCTTCTTCCTAACAGGGAGTTGGCAGGCAGAGGAAAGGAACAGCAGAATTTGTCCAGATCAAGCCAAGTAGGTGTTTTACACTGACTGGCCTTAACTGAGTCACCTTTAGAAAACTGTCTTCTCCAGTATAACTGTATCTTCAGTTTGCTGCAAGAAAGGAAATTTGTCAGATATTCTGCCTATGGGAGAATATGATTTTCAGTCATCCCATTTGCAAAAGAGATGTCATTTGGAGGGTTCTCCTGAAATTTTTCAAGAATATCTAAGAATAATTAACGTTAAAATATTGCATGGACACTGTTTCCAGCATGTTGTAATGCAATGGTTGTAGCAGACTTGAGCAGATGTTGGTGCTGCCTTTCCCAGTTGGGCAGTTAGCTATACGTAATTTGGCCTTGTGCCAACATTCTTAAGTAGTCTACCAAATCAATTGCAGTATTTAATTATTAAAAGGTATTTGCATGACCCACTATTTACCTTTCTGAATTAGGTATAACACTTTTGGTTTTTAGAAGACCATACTTCTTCATAATGCTAAATTACTACATAATGGTAAGAAGACATGCAACCTCTGAAAGGTCAGTTTATGATTCCCTTTTTCTTCTTTTAAATAAGAAAGCATGCATAGAAAAGTGTGGGATTAGGACCTGTAGTAAGAAACTGTAAGAAACAAATAGCACCATCCATGAAAACAAACATATTCTTGGCAGATACACTATGACTTAAACTTTGCAAGGCACCAATCCATGCTATATCATGACAATGACTCAAGAATATTCAGATTAATTGTATTATACATCTTTTATGCAAATTTCAATTAATAAAATTTTCAGGCTATTACAAATTTCCTTGGAATCTTACGATCATAAATAGTTTGGTTGGCAGAACACTTGGACACACATTACTTAGAATGGTGAAGTCTCATGCAAATCCTTTTGGTGTCACCCAAATTGTTCACCCAAGTATTCTGAAACTTGAAGAGGCAGCAGCTGCAGTTTGTATTAATAGATGATAGAAACCTGAGTAATAATAATAATATATTCTCCTTTGAGTGCTTGCTCATGTCAACTCCAATTAAGTGTGTGCACGCCTCATGCATGGCTGCCAGAAGATTCTACCTAGCAATTCCAGAGGGTCAGCTACAGACCCCCCTGCACTCACTTCTCCATAGTGTTCTTTATAAGGGCTCACCGACTCACCCCTTGCTAGTTCCTTCTGACTGCCCATGATGGCTAGTCTTAGTATGTGCTCTCTAGTTTTCAAGACATCCACTTGTAGCGATCCAGGTTCATTCTTCCCTGTTCTATTATAGTCAGTTCATGTTTTCTTTGTATTAGTTTAGATTAGTGTGATAAGGTCAGCTCAGAGGGCTACAGAAGGGTGTGACTATTTGGTCACCGGGAGGCAGGTGGGCGTGAGCCCACCCACTGCTAACACCCCTCCCCCAGCTCAAGGGGAGGTGATCCTAGGCCCGGGGCCAACTGATTTTGGGGGACAACTAATGACAAACGGCAACAGGCGTGGGGGTCAGAGGTTCAGAATTAGGGAACCGGAGGGGGACACCGAGCAGAGAACCCCGGACAGCGCCCACTGCTCCCGGAACGTGTCGAGGGAGCCAGCGGACGCCGCCCAGAGGAACTCTGCCCGGAGACGTGAACGGACCAGAGACCAGAAATAGGCCCCACAGTCGCAGGCCCCTCCCACAGCCAGCCTCCTCTCCCTGGTCTTATAGATGGCCTGTTTTGCGTAGGCCAGGAGGAGGCTGGCGAGGAGGTCCCGCGACTTCGTGGGGCCGCGGATCGGGAGTGAGTAAAGGAACGTGTGTGGGGAGAAGTGCAACCAGAACCTCAGGAAGAGGTTCTGGAGGAGCCGGAAGAGGGGCTGCAACCTGGCGCATTCAAGATAGGCGTGCGCCAGGGTCTCCCTCCCGCCGCAGAAGAGGCAGGTGTCTGGAATGGGGGTGAACCGCGCCAAGTACACGCCCGTGCTCACGGCTCCGTGCAGGAGCCGCCAACTAATGTCCCCGGTGGGCCGTGGGGTCAAGGTGGCATAGAGGCTGGCCCACCGGGGGTCCTCGCCCTCCGCAGGTGGAAGGAGGTCCCGCCACTTGGTGTCGGGGCGGGACACGAGGGCGAGGAAGTGGAGAGTGTGGAGCACGAGCGTGTACAGGTGTTTGCGGGGCGCGGTTCGGAAGGGGACCGGCTGCAGCTCTAGCAGCCGGCTCGGAGCATGGGGCGGGGGCGGCCGGGGGGGCTCGCGGGGCCGGGGCCCGATCGCAAGCTCCGGAGGGCCGGGACTGAGAGGAGGGCGGGGGGTACCCTCTCGCAGGACCCGCTCTAGGTAAGCCCGAGCAGTGGGGGGCAGGGCCGCCTTCACCTCCTGGAGTAGGCGCCGGGGGGTCCGGAGGGTGGAGAGCCCCATGCGCTGAGCGAGCACTAGGGGATCCACCCAGTCCCCCCGGGTATAGTCCAGGAGGTCTCCGACCCTGGTGACGCCTGCCAGGACCAACCTCCGCCTCACGGAGGGGGCCTCCGCCGCCTGCACACTCAGATGGGGATTGTGTAGCAGGGGCTCCGCGAGGAGGTCCTCCCCCTCGGTGGGCACAAGGGACCTGGAGGCCGAAACCAGCCTCCAGGTCCGGAGGAGGTCCTGGTAGAAGGCCGGCAGCTCGGAGAGGTCTCGCGGACCACCTCTCAGCTGGATATAAAGGAGCTGCCGGTCGTATCGGAGCCCTCGGTAGCGGCGGAGGAAGGTGTGCGCCAGGTGGCTCCACGCCGGACTACCTGCACCATAAAGGAGTCTCTGCAGGGCCTGGAGGCGGAAGGCGTGGACCTGGCTGTGGACACAGCACAGGCCCTGCCCTCCCTCCTCCAGGGGAAGACTCAGGATCCCTGCAGAGACCCAGTGCAGTCCTGGCCAAAAGAACTCCAGAACTGTCTTCTGGAGGTGGGCCAGGAACCTCGGGGGCGGGACCAGGGTGTTGAGCCGGTGCCAGAGCATGGACAGGACAAGCTGGTTGACCACCAGCACCCTCCCACGAAGGGAGAGGCACCGCAGCAGTCCCGTCCATCTCCGCAGCCGCCCAACGACCCTGTCCTCCAAATCGTGCCAGTTCTCATCCGGGGAGGGATGGGTGGCAGAAAGGTAAACGCCGAGATAGAGCAGCGGACCCGCGCTCCACCGGATGGCTTGAAGCGCGGGTGGGAGGGGGCCCACCGACCACCCGGCCCCTACCGTCAGGCCAGAGCTCTTGACCCAGTTGATCCGGGCGGAGGAGGCCGCCGAGTAGATGGTCTGGCAAGCCTCCAACCGCCACAGGTCGCCCGGGTCCTGGACCGCGAGGAGCACGTCATCGGCGTACGCTGACAGGACCAGCCGCAGCTCCGGCCCACGGAGCACCAACCCCGTCAACCTCCGACGGAGGAGACAGAGGAAGGGCTCGATGGCCAGAGCATACAGCTGGCCCGACAGCGGGCAGCCTTGACGCACTCCTCGCCCGAAGCTGACCGGCTCAGTCAGGGTCCAGTTGAGCTTGACCAGGCACTCCGCGGAGGCGTACAGCACCCGGAGGAAACCCACAAAACGTGACCCGAAGCCGAAGGCCTGCAGGGTGCCCAGGAGGTACCCATGGTCCACCCTGTTGAATGCTTTCTCCTGGTCCAGGGCCAGGAGGTCCTACAGAAGGGTGTGCCAGGGCAGATATGTAAGCCCCAGGCTGATAAAGGCTCTTTACCCTGGCTACAGAGAAGAGGTTTCTGCAGGCCAATTAGAGACACCTGGGCTCAATCAAGGGCTGCCCCAGACCTATAAAGGCTGCTGCTACCAGAAGGAAGGGGGGAGAGACTGAAGCTGCCTCTAGGTCTGGAGCCGCCCCAGGCTGAGGAGAAAGCTGTCAACCCCACCCCTTTTGCTGGCAGGCAGGCAGGCAGGCAGGCAGGCAGGCAGGCAGAGAGAGAGAGAGAGAGAGAGAGAGAGAGAGAGAGAGAGAGAGAGAGAGAGAGAGAGAGAAGGATACCAGGACAGACCAGACCCCAGGCCCTGGTAGACAAGGGAGCCTGATGGAACTGGAGGAAGAGGTAGGACTAGTGAATCACTCCCATACTGCCTGAAGGCATTAGGAGGAATTAACTGAGACGCCCAGGGAAGTTTCCCAGAAGACCCACCTGGGCTGGGACAGACTGACCTCAGGCCCATACCACCATGGGAGAGTTTGGGGCTGGTGGGTCAGGCCCTCCCCCAGGAGGGGCAACCCTGCCACATTAGTTAACTCTTAATGAGCATTCCCCTTAAGAGTCTGCTTTCCTTCCTCAGGGACTGGGACATGCCTTAGTCCCCAGGCTTCAAGCCATATGTGGTTTGTAAGAAGCCCATGCCTAAATATGACTTGTACTCTACTGGCTTAAAGTACATTAGTGAAGCTCACTTGAAGGAGAGGTGCAAAATTTGCAAGTCTTTCTGCCTAAGGACTCAGAAAGAGGCCTCAAAGACTTAAATTTCTCCTCATGGAAGGGGCACTTAGACCTACCCTCAGCCTCTTGGAACCAACTATGAGAACAGCGTTGGCAAAAAGTGCCCTGGTGCCAACAAGGAACCCAGCACAGGACACCAACGACACCAGAAATCATAGGTACCGAAGCCAGCTTCTAAGCACGGTTCCCATTCTCTGGTCCTGAAGAAGAAATATTGGTTGGAAAAGGGCCTGTCACTGATGCCCAAAGCGGGTAACAGAGGAACAGGTGCCATGTGACCTGTGTTAGGCCACACAGTCACCACCTCTAGACTGCCTCCACTATTGACTCAGAAAGGGAAACATCGAGTCTAGCTCCAGATGCCTCCAACCTCAAGGGTTTAGAGGAGGAGGTAGAGGTCATTTGATCTCCCTCCACACAAGAGATCTTGAAGAGATCTCATAGAAAGCATGGTCCAGCAGCATTCCAAATCTGACCTCCTACACACTTCACCTTTAGTGCCATGCAAGATGGTACAATCAAAAGTCAAGGTGACCCCGCTACCACATCACGCTTTGCCCTGGCATTGGCCACTGGAACTGAAGTCCATGGCACCACTGTGGTTGCCAAGGAGTTAGATCACCTTTGGATTGGGGCCAGGAACAGCTGTCTCATAAGGAAGCTAGTCCCACTCTGTCTCTCAGCACCACAATCAACAGGCCACGGCCCTTCCTGGTACCATGGATGCTGCAATGGCAAAACCCAAGCAGTTGGCCCTTATGGACAGCATGGGCCTATCACTCCACACAAGTGCTCCAATCCACTCCTTCCTTCTCTGTGACTTGGGGGAGTAGAATCCTTCATGCTAAATCTGAAGCAGCCTCTTGGTCAGGCATTGTAACTGGTTGAGATCTGCCCTCGGACCATAGCTCAGCACTGAGAAACGCCTATGCTGGTACCAAGACTGATGTTACAAGTGCTGCAGAACAGGCACCTGACCTATCGGGACCAGTGGAGGCTCCAGATGCCAACTCAGAGACCTCAGTCAACTGAGGGAGTCTTTGTAAGATGTACATTCAGTGAACTTGGCCTCTTGATAAACATAAAGAAATTGACTCCAATACTCACCCAGAAAATAGAATTTATAGGGGCAATGCTCAATTCAACCACCTCCACAGCTTCGCAACCACCCATCACTGCAATAATAAATGACATGTCTCACCACTGCATGATCATGATTAGAACCTGTCTGAGACTACTGGGCCACTTTGCCACTTGCACACAGGTGGTTCAATACACCAGATTACACTTAAGACCTCTTCAGCTCTGGTTGGCCTCAGTCTACTGCCCACCCAGAAAGCCTCTAGACCAGGGTGTCAAACTTACGGCCTTGGGCTGGATGTGGCCCACCAAAGGTGCGGACCCAGCCCCCAGAGCTGCTGCCTGGACTGTGCCTGGGAACTCTCTCCAGCAGCAACTATCAGCAAAGAGAGGCTGCAGCTGACAGAGCAGGGCTAAGCATGCCTCTGGCTTGCTCACATGATCCGAGTCACAGTACAGGGGAACAAAGGAAGCATTCCAGCCAATCCCAGCTCAGCTCTGCTATGGTCTGCCAACCAATCAGAGTCTCAGTCACAGCAGGCTGGGCTGGGCTAGGCTCCCAGAGAGCCCCTCCACCACTCCCCACTCATTATGCTAATTTGATTCACAGCACATTGCACAAATCGCAAATAAGAAAGGAAAAAGTAGCTGGAGCCCACGTGGGAATGAGCCACTCAAAGCCCAGCATCCTGTATAACTGACAATGAGTGGGTGGGGAATGCAGGGAGTCAGGAGCCCAGCCTGCCTGTGGCTATAACTGTAACAGACTGATTTCCTGCTGCCATGTGGTAAGGGAACTGGAGAGGGAAGGGGAGGGGGAACGGGTGTCTGGGAGCTGCCCAGCAGGAGAGGGTCTGGGAGCCAGTGTGGGGAAGAGGAGCCCATAGGGCAGGGAAAAGGGAAGACATCTAAGCCTGCAGGGTAGAGGAAGGGAAAGGGGAGCTCATTTTGCTCTGAATATGGGGAGAAGGTTGGGGAGACTGTGCAGACACATGGGCCTCTTCAAGTGTCCTGTCCTCCAGTGTGGCCCCCCACACTGAATGAGTTTGACCCCCTTCCTGTAGACCGAGTGATATCCATACCACCATTTGTAATGGACTCCCTCCAGTGGTGGATAAACCAGGACATAATTTGCACTGGGATCCAATTCTCAAAACCTCAGCTGACCTTAATGTTAGTAACAGATGTGTTGGACATGGGATGTGGGGCTCATCTCAGCCACCTGAGAACACAAGGCCATTGGTGCCAAAAAGACCTGTCCAATCATATCAATGTGAGGGAGCTATGAGCAAGCAGTCCAGTTAGCATGCCAGACCTTCAGACACCCTCTGGCAGGCCAGGATGTGGCAGTGAAAATGGACAATGTCGCCACAATGTTTTACATAAACAGACAAGTTGGGGCGGGAGGTGTTCTTCCTTCCCCTGTGAAGAGACCTTAGCCCTGTGGCATTTCTGCATTTCTCTAGGCATTCACCTGGAGGAGTCATACTTACCCAGATCGCAGAATACTCTGGGGGAACTCTCTCAGCCTGTCTGTCCTAGCCCACGAGTGGTCTCTCCGCCTGGATGGGTCTCATACCATCTTCCAAAAGTGGGGGACCCCCCAACTAGATCTCTTCATGATGGAAGGCAACACAAAATGAAAAAGTTTCTATTCCTTCCAAGGCCTCAGCAAGGGCTCACTGACAGACATCTTTCAACTCACCTGGCAAGCTCCTGTTTGTGTTCCCACCATTCCTGCTGATCTACAAGGTCCTGTCGAAGGTAAAGAGAGACAGATCATCACTGATCTTAATTGCTCCAGTGTGGCCCCACCAACACTGGTTTCCCACACTACTGGACCTTCTCATAGCAGCCCCCCATTGTACATTGTACCCATTGCCATTGTACCCAGACGTGCTCACCCAGAATCAAGACCTGTTACAACAGCCAAACTTCCACTCCCTCTACTTAACTGCCTGGAAGCTCCATGGCTGAATCAACAGGAGCTACAATGCTCACCACAGGTTAGGGAGACATTACTAGAGTAGGAAACCCTTCACAAGATCCACATACCTAGCAAAATGAAAACGGTTTTCCCTCTGGTGTGAGCAGAACACAATGTCACCTAACAGTGCTGAGATACCCACCGTTCTAGACTATCTGCCTCATCTTAAGCAAGAAGGCCTATCTGTGTCATCCCTCTAGGTCCGTCTGGCAGCAATCTTCAGCTTTCATGGACCAGTAGATGGTCATTCAGTCTTCTCAAATCTGATGGTAAATTGTTTTCTTAAAGGCCTTAACAGAAAATCCCACAAGCCCTCAATCCAGTGTCACGGGGGGCCTCAACTTGGTGCTCTTAGCCCTCACCACGCCACCATTTGAGCCACTGGCCACATGCTCGGACTTATACCTCTCATGGAAGGTGGCTTTCCTGGTGGCAATCACCTCAGCCAGGAAGTGTCTGAGCTAAGACCACTTAGACTGGATACCGTATATGACAATGGTTCCCAATTTCTTCCAGGCTGGGGACCCCCTCATCATTAAAAAAAAAAAAAAAAGTCTGCGGCCCCCCTGGCTGTTTTTTTTTCTCTCAGCAGTGTGGCCACGAAGCGGCCCCACTGCTCTGGGGGAGCCTCCACCGGGGGGCGGGGGGGAATGTAGGCCCCGCTGGCAGAACGTGGCCCTGCCGCTCCAAGGGAGCCTCCCTGTCCTTGCCCCTTCCCTTGAATATCCCCCTGCCTGCCATTCTCCAACCCCCTCCCTGGTTCCCCCCTACCCCTCCCCAGGGCCTCTTCCTGTACTCCCCTTACCTGGCTGGAGCTGCTGCACCTGGCCTCCCGTCAGGTTACTCTCCTGAGTATGGTTGAAGCATGCTCAGGAGGCGGGAGTTTTAAAAACTCCCTGCCTGAGGGAAGCTCCCTGCTGGCCAGAAGCCAGGGTCTCCATTGACCCTGGTGGCATCCAGCCCCAGCTCCCTGCCTCTCTGCGGACCCTGTGGAGCCACACTGTGGCCCCCCAGGGTGGGAACCCCTGGTATATGGTATTTTTTTAGAAATAAGGTACACCTCTGCCCACACCCATCATTCTTACTGAAGGTGGTCTCTTTCTTCCATGTGAATCAGGTCATTTTCTTACTGGTTTTCTACCTGAATCCCCCCAGCACTGACTGGGAGCGCAACTTACACTCCCTTAATATAAGGAGGGCCTTGGCCTTTTATATCATTTGGACAAAACCTTTCAGGAAGTCCCCACGCCTATTCATAGCAGTAGCTAACAGAATGGTCTTCCTGTTTTTTCACAGATAATATCCTCTTGGATCACATCCTGTATTAAGACATGCTATATCTTAGCAAAAAAAATTTTAAAAAGTCAAAGAGATCACTGCTCAGTTGACAAGAGCTCAAACTTTGTCATCTGCATTCGTGGCTCGAGTCCCCATCTAGGACATCTGCAGAGCAGCAACATGGTCCTCCATCACACATTCATGGTCCACTATGCAATTACCCAGCACACTGTGGAGGATGCTGCTGTCAGCAAAGCAGTACTGAAGAGACCTGTACTGAAGTCTGTAAACTGATGACCTCTGACCCCACCACCAGTAAGTGCTTAGGAATCACCTAACTGGAGTTGACGTGAGCAAGCACTTGAAAAAGAAAAGACAGTTACTAACCTTCTGTAACTGTCATTCTGCAAGATGTGTTGCTCACAACCACTCCAAACCTGCCCACCTACCTCCTGACGGATCCTCGGCAAGAAAAAACTGGTGAGGGTTGGGTTGGTGAGCCCTTTTAAGGAGCACTATGGATGTGCAACTCCAGGGAGCTCTGTAGTCAATCCTCTGGGGTTGCTAGGGAAAATCATCCAGTGGCCATGCGTGAAGTGTGTGCGCACCTAATTGGAATGGACGTGAGCAACACATCTCAAAGACCAATAGTTATAACAGGTTAGCAATCATCTTTTTTGTGCTTACACTACATGGCCTGGTTTCCATTTAAAAGTTCTCAAAGACCTTGTCTATACTAGGAAATCTAAATTGTAACTTGGTTGTTTGAAGTTAAATTTATCTCTAGTGTGACAAAGGTGGTTATGTTGAATGATATGTTAGCTGACTGTGGTTAACCCTCAGGAGGGAATCTGTGGCTAGTTATAACCTGTTAAATATGACTTTTTGTGTACCAACTTTTAACATTCTTATTTAAAACATGCTATTTAATGAGTTTGTTGACATGATGCTTTGACTAGTACAAATATGACATATATGCTTTACAAACAAGTTTATTTATCCATATTTTTCCTCAGAAGCTTTATGTTCCTCTTTCACAGTTGAGGAAACTGAAGCAAAGAGCAGGTACATGGCTTTCCCTTGAAGAAGAGGCTCCTATAGGGATAACACAGAGCTGGCTGTGAGCCCATTAGGGAAGCTTACCTCCTGAGAGTATTCCTTGTTGCAGTTTTGCTGCCTCTTTTCACCAGTATTTACAAGAATCTTTATTGTACTTAAAATTAATTAATTAATTAATCTTCCCTGACTTGAAGGCCTTGTCTTCACTAGGATAAAAGGTGTGTTCTTACCTTGTGTCATCTGTGGTACTAAAATGAACTAAAATCCTAGTGAAGACAAGGCAGTTGGTAATGTCAACATATGTTACTAGATCATTATAAACTTTTAAGTATCCCCTATATCTGCAAATGTGTGAAAGCTCCAACTACCTTGTTTTCTCTAAGATTTTGCTATGTACTAGCTGACATGAGGAAGAACACATCTTTCAGCATAGTTATATCAGTTGACATATAGATAAACACAGTAAATGTCATCCCTATCTTGCTCTTATGAAGAATTTTACATTTAGTAGTTAGTTTAAAGTCAGGATGTTTGGTTAGCATTGCACCTGCCTCATGGATAGTGCCCATGAAAGCTCCTGCTGGGCAGCGTATCTTCCACTTTTAATCTAACCAAACTACATGCTCCTGGGATTGTGGGTACTGACTGCATTATGCCCATCTTATAAATGGAGGCACTGAGAAAAAGGATACATACATTGGCCAAGGTCACAGATGGAATCAGCATCAGAGCCAGGATATTGCTCAGCAGCTCCTGTGTCCTTGGCTAAGCTGACCATGTCACACTTTACTCTGCATAACTGAAACCTTCATTCACTAAGCTCCCTAGAAAATAATCTTTTATGGTTCCAAAAACATTAGAATCAATATTCTTTTAAAACTGAGAAAAGAGAACCAGATTTACATTTACCATGACCTGAGAACGGTTTATCATCACTCCTCCCATGTAAATCTACTTTTTCTCTGTATTCTATTTTTCCCATTTGTTCCTATTCTTCTTATCATGAGTTACAATGTGTCTTTTAAGTGGAATTTTATGACACACTGTATATTTAGAGTGACAAACTAAATGGAATAGTTGCAGTATACTGACTAATTTTCCTGGTAAGAACAGAAGCAATTGTTTCCAAGTGTAGACAGAACAACTTATACTGAAGCATTCCTATATTTTATTTCAGTGGTCAAACCCTAAAGCCCAATCAAAAGTGCATAAATGGTGGAAGTTTGTTTACCATGCAAATGATTTGTATACCCAATAGAGATAACAAACCTGGATTAGCCACACTGATTTGGTGAGAATTTCTTAAGACATAGTTTTGGGGGGATTCTTTTAAACAAACACCCCAGGGTATGTTTTTTTATCAGAGTCCAAGAATCCTAGAGTGGATTGTCCTTTGTCCAGTCTTTCAATTGAAAACATACAGTATAGCAAGAAGCAGGGATTATCAAACCATTATTTCCAGAGGGGCTGCATGCAATATGTCATTGCAGAATGTGGCTATTATATAGAAATACAGAAGACAAGCCCCCACCTTACCACTAGAAATTGAAAGCTTGCTTTTTCTAGGCAAGCTTAAGTTTGACCTCATTAAAGCTAAGGAAATAAGGATTTTGCCATATTGAAAAAAACTGAACTTGCTAGAAACATTTAGAATTCATATCTTGCAAACTACTTGTTTTCATACATTCTCAGACTTTAATAGGCAGAAGTCAAAATGTTTTAGCAGTCATCTTCATTGCCTGTGCTTGCATACTCCTTAGAGTTAGTTAACTGTCATCTATACACTCATTCTGGAAGTGACCCATTAAAATATCTGTTGTCAGGTCAAACTCAAGGCTCTGATTACACTTGCTGCATTAACCTTCATGCAAACTGTTTTTCCATTTATAAATGATTAGTTATGGGAGTGTGGACTGATCTGTAATCTTGAGTAGAAAGCCTTGTGCAAATGAGAAATATTTAAATAAGTGGGCTTCTTCTCTCTTTATCCCTATTCCACCTAAAAGTAACTGAAAGGAATTAATAGCAACACCATGATAAACACTCCAGAAAAGAGAAATGTTAATTGATGTGAGGTGAGTTCACTATACTAGGAACCATTTTGGTGCTATGTGATACTGTGTTCCCCAAACTGTGGATCACAGTTCTCTCCTGGGAAACTTAAAGGTGATTTAACAAAGAAGATGGTCACAGTAAGGGCAAGTTGGTGGACATGGAGATAAGTGATGGCAGATGCCCATCTTTGTGTCACTGTCTTATTATACAGTGCTCTAAAGATATGAATTTTCTATCCATTTTAATAAACTAAATAGTCAGCAGGCAGTCTATCAGCTTTCAGTTCAAACATCTGATAATACATCAACACAAGCAGGAAAGCCTTGATTCTGTAATGGTATGTTTACTTGCAATATACTACTCACCTATTACTTCTCTGTGATGGGGGAGGGCTCCAGTCAGGGCATGGTCCCAGACAAGAAGGAAGATAAAGCTAGCTCTGGAACTAGTTGGTTTGTGTTGGCTGTGGAGCTGTAGCTGTTTTTTCTCTATTAAATGTGCATTCCTTGTTCTGCAATAGAAACTGCAATTCCCTATAATGTCATCTTTTACTTACTCAAGTTTTTGTAAACCGTAAACCCCACTGTGCTGTCCTGCCCCGTTCATAATAAAAACACAGTGAAAATGTAAATTAAATATGTTGCATTCTGAATTGGAAGGAGGGGGTAGGTGACTTGTTTGAGGAACTAAACAGAAATAGCAAATATGACTTTTGTCCTGTTCTTCCCTTATTTCTCTGACAGGACACTCCTCTCTACTGAGTTCTTCCAAACTGGGATTCAATTTTAATCTCTTTAGTTAAGGCATCTCTAAATGCTCCAGTTTACCCAGTCACGAGCAAATCTTCCCTCTTCCCCAGTCATGTTCAAGGCTCAGGTTGTGTGTGTGCATGAGCTTACCTGCACCTTCTTTTTCTCATTTTGATACTTCCATTCTCTTCCTATCCCCTTTCACACAAATCTTGCTAGAACGATACTGCTGGTCAGTTACTCAAGAGCCACAGTGAATAACTCCCATAATGGTGCATTAGGAACTGCACTTACCTTTTTAACTTTTGATTAGAGCAAAGCACTTAATGTAAACTTACTTTAAATATGCTCCTGCAGTATAAATATCAGGTTACTCTGGACAAATAAAGATCATTAGCAGAAATCTGGTCTTATTCTTCCATAGCATTTAAAATTAGTTGATTGTGCATAAGACTTTCCTAAGGAAGCCATCTATTGAAGCACTTGTTAAATGACCTCAGGGAAACTGCTCCAGTACTAGATACAAATGGAATGAGATTTGGATTTTTATTTTATTTTATTGATGGGTCAATTTACTTATTTCCTACTAACATATTACCTTTAAAAATGAAATACATAAATGCAGTATTAAAAATTAAGTTTTAGAGATCTAAAATAATTTTATAGATACTGCAAATGAGGACTTAATTACATATTTGGAGGAGGCAGTATGGTCGTGTGGTTAAAACACAGGATTGAATTAGGAGAGTTTGGTTCTAATACTGATTCCATGTGTAACCTTTAACAAATCACTTAATCTTTCCATGCTTCAATTACGTACTTCCAAAATCAGTGTAATAGTTAATATGAATATATTATTTCACATAATTAATTCACTGAAGTTTTTCTGTTCTGGGGCTTAGTCCATTAATATTTGTAAAGGTCTCGAGATCCTTTAGACAGATGCTGTACAAATGCTAAGCATTTTAAAACATATTACATTTCAATTGTAAAAACCAAAATTTGAAAATTAGCTTTTTCTTGCTCATCATGTTCTGACATAAGATACTTCTTTTCCATGCAAAATTATTAAAAATACTTTGATTATTATTAAATTATTAAAAAACACATGGTGCATTTTCCTGTTTTACTTGTTCTGAGTAGTTAAGGAATCAAAAGTTTTGATACCTTTTGCCTTTCATCAAAGGAGTTCTCTATGTCACACAGTATGTGATGCTTTCTTGGAGCGCCGAGAGCCATGAGCTAGTGTTTCCCCCTTGCCCCACAAAGAGCGGGTTTTACTGAAACTTTAACTCCGTGTCAGTTCACTGCCCCTCCAATCTGCCCATGTTACCAAGAAATACTTGAGACTCTGCCACTATTAAGCTTGCTTTCAAGATAACTATTTTTCTGCCTTGCATCACTCATCCCAGTTATCCCAATGGAGGAAAATACTTTATGAAGTACAGCTCTCTTTTGGGGTGTGGGGGGGGAAGGGATGAGTTCAGTTTTATCTGGACTTCTCCAGTTTT
>ML681990.1:42816491-42835440 GCA_007922195.1 Podocnemis expansa
GCGAAGTGTTAACTAGGTTCAGGAGCATGTTTTAGTTGCAATTAAAACATACAGAGTTCAAGCCACATTGACCACTAGATTAAACAGGCTCACACCTAGGGCCATGCTTCTGGGATCACAGTGAGACTGAGATCTTCATATGCAGCCTAGATGGTCTGCTCCAGGAGGCTGGCTAATGGGTTCCAGCATTCCAAGAGGATGAATAGGATGTGGCAACAGAGGTGCTGCCCTATCCCATGAAGTAGCAAGTATGGTGGGGAGGAGAGCACACCCTGCCATAAAGAGCCCTAGTGGGTAGGAAGGAAACTGCTAGCTCCATCTCCTGGTGCAGAGGGACCAGAGAGGACTGTAGTAGGCCACTGTCACCCTTGCAGATTGTTCTTGTGTCAAAGCAGCATGCAGGATCCCAGTGTGAGGCAGTGCCATAGAGGCCTGTGTAGTAGTGTGCTAGTGGCCCAGATTATGTTATTACATCCTGAGAGAGGTACTGGCATTCTAGCTCACACTACTAGTGGGGGCAGTTTAAACAGCCACCATTGCAGTACGCTGCATCTTATTGCAGATGTAATCCCCCTGTAATTGAAATAATCGATCTTAAAGGTCTCAAACCTAAATAAAGAAAAAAAGGAGGGGGGAAAGTAGCTGGTTATGCCATTTTTGTGGACAAAAAATATTTGCCCACAGGTTTGATTTAATCCATATTTTTATAATATTTAATTGACAAGAAAACAAGAAGACATTTAAATAGTAGCATCTATAGTCTTGTTGCAGAGCTTGTATAATCATTCATCATAATTATCTTCTACTTTTTCAGCCAGTAGACTTCATAGGAAAGCAAGCACTGAAGCAGATTAAAGAAAAGGGGCTTAAACGGCGACTGGTGTATCTCACCTTGGAAACACCCGACATTGATCCAGAGGGAAATGAAAGTATATGGCACAATGGCAGAGTAAGTCCTATGCATCACATTATAAGAAACTAAAATTAATTCTCTGGGACCAGAATCCCACTTTGTTTCAGGTTTTTGAACTGGAAATGGGACAGTTTGGGACAATGATATAAGTTTTGGATTCCCATGCAGCATGGCAGGTATTAACTGTACACAACAGTTTAAAGTATTATAAAGTCTCATAAATCAGAAATGGAAAAGACCTACAGTATTAGGTCACCCATTTAATCCCTTTCATGTTCAGGATTCTCCTTACAGTATATTTCAAAATCACTTGCATAGAAGAAAATCACAAATGGAAGCTTAGTCCACCAGACCATCTGAGTCTAGAGCACATGTTGAAGCATCCATCAATAGTAAATAAAAATATTAAGCATGACTATATACATGTAAATAGCATTTGTATCAAGGGAAAGCTTAATTAAATGTAATGGGAATTCCGAATAATGCTGGTGATTTTTCCAGTGGTTCTTTAGGAGTAAGAAATTTCAAATTTAACTGATAGCACCATATATGCAAAATGCTATGAACTGTGACACAAATGAGACAGCGAATATTTGACTGGAGCTGTTAGAGATATAAAAATATTTAGAATATTGAACAGTGCAAGGTTCATTTTTAAAAGTAGAAGTTAGTATGGTATAAAACCCATAGAGCGTTGAAATTAAGGATAAATGTTTGGGTTTTTTCCCGCCCCCCCCCCAGGTTATTGGCAACACCACATCTGGAAATTACAGCTACAGTATCCAGCAGAGTTTGGCTTTTGCATATGTCCCCACAGAACTCAGCAAAGTTGGACAGAAACTGGAAGTTGAACTACTAGGGGAAAATTATTCAGCGACTATTATAAAGGAACCACTGGTTCTGACTGAACAAACAAGAACACGTCTTCAGAAAAAAGGTGGGAGTGCCAAGGTGTAAACATAGATGGCACTTGCAGTAAATTCTCCAATATCAAATGGTTTGACTTACAACCACAAAATATAAAGGCATCAAACTATTACAGTTCCCTAATCATCAAGGGCAATAGTCTCATTTGCCCTATACATCCATGCAAGGGATTAGGGGGATTTAAGCTGGTCCCTTGACTCGTTGAGTAGACTGCCCACATCACTGATCCGAGCACAGAGGGAGGACAGCAGGCCCCTCTGAACAGATGCTCCCCCTTTCCGCCTAATGCTTGTGGGCAGGAAGTGGGTAAAGAATGACCTGAGCCATTACTCAGCTTCTCCTTACTCTAGCCAGCAGAGCTGAGCTGGTGCAGAGGGGGAAGTAGTCTGCTATTAGTATGACTCAATAGCAAATTACTTACCTTCTTTCAGTCACATTTCTTTCCCTGGTTTGCTCCTGGGGCAGTGCAACCACACACTGCCCTTTACCTGCAGCCTTGGCAAAGTCACGGCCCTGTCCCCAAAGGAACAATTACTGAGTTCCACATGGACACATTCTGTGTAAAATGGAAGTTGTTCATGAACACTGGCTTTAGAAATGCCTTTTTTTTTTTTGAAAATGCAAATTGAATAGATAATATTTTTTCTCCAGCTGTGTTACTCTGGCAGCACTTTTGATGGAAAACAGAAAATCAATCCTTCCCAATCAAGAAAATCTAGAAAAGTCTTTCTTCTTATTGATTGAGTATTTTGACATGAATCAGCTAATAGACTAACTATATGCAACATTATTCAACATGCACAATATTACTGTTCAGTTTCTGGACACAATCAAAATGTACTAAATCATGTACCCATTTTTGTTTAGCTCTTCCTTTCTCTGCCAAAAATTAAGCACCAATGATGACAATATTGTCATATAAAATTATGAAGTGAATATATATATTTAAATTGTGGTATTTCATTCAGTGTTAAGTTTTTGATCATCCAAATAAGCAAAAATAAACAAATAAGCAAATTTTAAGCAAATAAGATTTTGGATATTATAGGAGAATATTAATGATGTAAACACAAATTATTATAACAAAATTGTTAATTCCATAAAGTATTCAAATCTACTGAAACACAACATTATAATAATGCAACCCTAAAAAATCTTTTAAGAGCTAGAATATTTGTTTAGATAGCACTCGTCATTATGCTGTTGATAGTCCTTTTCAAAGATCATCAAAACAGAAAAAATGCCCAAAAGTGCATAGCCTTGCAAAGGAACTGGTATGTCTAAGCCTACAGCAAAGAAACAGAGGATAAATAGAATATGCCAGTAGAAACACTGTTTGAATAATGAGTACCTACTTTTGCCAAAGGTCTAATGCAAGCTGACATTACATTTTGCAGTTTGGTATGTCCTTTTACAAAGCAAGTCAGACTAACATATCAGAGCTGACAGGCTTGCACATAGTGCTGTCTTGAGTGAGAAATCCATTTGAAAATTATTCTTTGCTATATTTTCATAAGTGATTTAGGGGTATTTTGCTGATCCAATCAGGGATGTTGTTTTTCCTAAAGGTGCCATTATTTGTAACTGAGCACTTTGTATACGGTACTTTGCCCCTTTGTTTTCCTCTAGTTATTAAAGAAAACTAGAATACAAAAATAAAGCACTGTGATTTTATTTAGAACAAGAAGGGAAAGAACCTTAGGAATATAGTTTCTAATTTCAGTATTTGTCAAGAACATGGAAATTCACTATTCATTGGTGTGCTGAAATGTAAAGTACAGTAATTACTTTGAAGTTCACACTTGCATCTTCATAATATCCTGCAATACACAGAAACATTTGTCAAACAATTTTGGAAGTCACCTTTGCTTCAGCAGTGACTTCCTCATTTATATGTTGAAGCTAGATGGCCTGGGAAAAGGTGCTCTGAAAAATGTGTGGGCCAGCTTGTTGGTATACACAGAGTAGGAGATAATTTCCAGAGTGGTATCCATGTTAGTCTGTACAGCAAAAACAAAAAGAGTCCTGTGGCACCTTAAAGACTAACAGATTTCTTTGGGCATAAGCTTTCGTGCCGTGGGCTGTGGCCCATTTCGTCAGATGCATGACAAAGGGACCATGGGAATGCTACTAGCTTGCTTTACATGGCCTGGGCAAGAATTGTTCAGCAGAGGAGGATGAACCAGGTCTGCAGACCTGTTGCAGGTAAGGGGATCCATCCTACAATGCAGCATTCATCATGGTCTGCCTGTGCACTATGCACTCAGCTACATGTCTTTTGACCCCTGTTCAGTAAAGAACTTAAATGTGCACCAAGTGCTTTGCTGAATTGTGGGCCGGATCCCATGATTTGTCCTTCAGGATCCTGGAAGCACAGAAAAATCCAGCAGACTCTAAAGGCTGTGAGGACTTGAACTCTAAGAAAGAACAATCCCAACACTGGAGAAGGTAGATACTGATCGCATCCTTCTGGGTGCATCTCATTGCCAGTCAACAGCACTTAAGTCTTGTCGGGATTGAGTCTCAGCCAGTTAACTCTCATCCATTTTTAAGTCTGAAGCAAAATGTGGGGGAACAGAAAAACTGCGGGAAAACATAAATCAAAGTATTATATCTGCATAGAGGTGATAAGCCAAAATACATCCATGTTTTTCACTGACCTTAGATGTGAGGAATGTGATACTATGGGGGCCCACCACAAGGATAAATAGCTACAGCAGCACCCCAGGGCATCTTCCAGAGTTAAAAAATGAAACTACCATGTTATGTCCACACTGTAACTCTCACATGTAAGTCAGTGACTCATAATCAATTACATGAAAAGCTGTTAATAGTAGTGTTTAATGTGGAACAAAACAAGAGAAGGAACACACTAATTTTGGTGGCTGTTATCACTTGTCTAGATATGAAGTATTGTATCATCTTGTGGTGACAGGATGCAGCAAGAGGACATGACTGGGAACAAACTGTACCTGAAGCACAGTTGTTTCATAACACATAATCCAAGAAGAGTAATAACTAGTCAAACAATCATATATAGGTGCAGAGATGTAATGCTCTGTTTGAGTGCCTCTTGCAATTAGTGGCACTTGGGGCTGGCACCACAAAACATGCCTTTCAATAGAGCAGTTCTATTGAGCTGCTCAAGGGCCCCCCAGGCAAAGCCCCATTTGTCCTGCCATAGTTACAGCTCTGTATAGGTGGGAAGACTGGAAAAGCCTTCTGAACCCATATTCCTAGAATGCCTCTGTTTAAATTTAAGATGGATAGAAAATATATAATGTAAAAACAGAAAAATTGGAGGACCAGGGATTCTTTAGAAATACTCAGTTAAACATCCTGCATAGGAAAAGATAGAGGCATTTTTTAGAGACAGATTTTGTAGAAATATATTGTGCCATTTACTTTTTTCTTTTTTTTTTTAACCAGGGCCAATGTCCAGAGAGCCATTTGGGCATTACTTGTATATCAAAGTTATTGTACTTAGTCCTTGTATATCAGGATGTGATGTGCTTTAGAAATAATTAATATAAAGTTAGAAAAAGAAGATGGATTCCATTAATCTCTCCACCACCATAATAATTTCATTAACATGGATCTCAGAGCAGTAGCTGTATTATATGGTATCTATACCAGAAACACTTTGACCAAAAGTTCACAGAAAATATATGTTGCCTCCAAGTTGCCCTCAGCACTACCATTTCCAGTCCTTTTTGATATCTGGGGTCTGGGAGAAGATTCTCTGATCTTGATATTTTCTCCAGCTCTTTCAAGTAGAAACAGAACTAGCAGGTTACTGACAGACGTACTATGCAGCCCTTGGTTGTGACAAATAAATTGTTTGCTAGCTACATTTCACTCAATTTAATTTAGTATTTGAACATCTGTGTTATCAGATGACTCATTAGAGAGCAGAGACTTCTGGAAGAGTGGGATAAATAATGAACAATTTAAGAGCCTCTCCTAATGGAGGATGTTTATTCAGATACATCTGAAGGAAGGGAAAAGAGTGGAGAGACCTTCTGAAGAGAGACCAGCTGTCAGAGGTATTATGAATTCTTTATGCCTAAGGTATCTGTTTTCAACAACACCATACACAAGTTCCAAAGGATTAAATTGAATGAACAAGCATTCTTTGCAGTGAGTAAACCTAGCCAATAATGAGGACTGCTGCAGGGCAAGCCCTCCCTAGTGCACCCTGGTGGGAAAGTACAAGAGGCATGAGCAGGAAGGGTGCCTCCATGATCCTATTTAACTCTCTCTTGTCAGGGCAGCAGCCTATTGTCCATAAAGTCAATAACCCAGGAACCACACAACCCTTGGGTCAGAGCAGGACAGCCTAATGGCCACACATTCAATAGTGAGATAGGGCTGTCTGTTAAGGATGCAGTGCCTTGGGGGGGGGCCTCAGGTCCTCCTGCTCCACTGAGTCCAAGTCCAGGGCCCTATCAGTGCTGGGGTTATGGCACCAAGCCAGCAGGGATCCTGACCAACACTGACCTGTATCCCGTACTGCCCTGGTTCTCCCTTCCAGGCCCCTTGAGCTACTTCCTACCTGGCTAGCTGTGGTGGTCATCTCATGTTTCCGGTGGCTGTGGGAGCCTGAGCATCTGTCTCTGGGTAGTTCCATGGCCGTATCTGCTCCTTGGTGAGGTCTCTGGGGTTGCTTCTACTTCCAGGCTGGGGATGAGGCAGCTCCTGGTCAGGAGCCTCCACCAGGTGTTCTTCCTCCTCACTGCTCAGCCCAGAATGAGCTGAGTTGCTCCCTTTTTTTACTGGAGCAGCAATACGAGCATGCCCAGCAGGGCCTAAAGGGCGGAACTTGAGGCGATCTGTCTTTTTTCCCTCCTCCCCCAATCTGGAGAAGAAATCCACATTGGCATATTTCCTACTGGGTTGGTGGACCACTTTAAAGCTGTATGGCTGCAGGGCCAGATACCACCACATGATCCATGCATAGGTGTCCTTCATGGTGTAAAGCCTTCTCATGGGTGCATGGTCTGTGACCAATGTGAAATTTGACCCTAGGAGGTAGTATTGCAAGGCACCTATGGCCTATTTTGCAGCCAAGGCCTCCTTTTTGACAGTGGAACAACAAGTCTCTCTAGGAAACAGTTACCAGCTCAAATACAATATAGGGTGCTCCTCCCTGTCAACCTCCTGAGGCAACATGGCCCTAAGCCCTGCCCCTGAGGCATCTGTTTGTAACACAAAGTCCTTTCTAAAGTCTGGATCTATTAACACCAGTTTCTGTATCAGTTGCTTCTTCAAGGTCCAGAATGCCTCTTCACATTGGTCTGTCCAGTAAACCTGTTTGGGCTCACTTCTTGGTCAGATTGGACAGAGGCGCTGTGATCATTGCAAAGTCCAGTACAAAGCAGCAGTAATACCCCGCCAGACCCAAGAACTGGGGAACCTGTCTTTTAGTTCTCAGCGTTGGCATGTCCACCTCCCACCATATATCCAAGGTAGGTTACCTCCTTTTGACCTAGGTGACATTTAGCTGGGTAGACTGTGAGTTAGGTGTCCCAGAGGGCCTCAAACACTCAGATGAGATGCCGGAGGTGGTCCTTGCAGTTGTTACTGTAGACAACTATATCATCAGTGTATGCAGCTTCATACTGGTCATGTGGTTGCAACACTTTATTTGTCAGTCGCTGGAAGGTGGCAGCAGCACCATGTATCCCAAAGGGCATGTTGACAAACTGGAAGAGTCTGTATAGTGCAGATAAAGGCAGTTTTTGCATGAGAGTTGGGTGTCAGAGGTACCTGCCAATATCCTTTGGTTAAATCTAATGTAGACAAGTATTTGGCCCCACCTAACTGCTCCAATAGTTTGTCGATGTGGGGCATTGGCTACACATCAAACCAGGATATGGTATTCACCTTCCAAAAATCAATGCAAAACTGCATGGTTCCATCTGAATTTGGTATGAGCACTATGGGGCTCCCTCATGCACACTTGGACTCTTCAACACCTCCCATCTTGAGCATCGTTGCTAGCTCCTTTTTTACCTCAGCCCACAATTTTGTAAGGGCAGGGTTGGTGGTCAGCCCTTACCATTTGTCTTGAAGGTGTAGCCAGATGGTGACTTATGAAATAAGTCTTCTTGGGGAGTGTTGATAGGATGTTCTGGAAGCCACACAAGAGGTCCTGTAATTGTTTTTGTTGTTTGTGGTTAAGGTCTTTTCCCAACATCACTGGGCCAGGGCCTTGGGGCTCCCTGGCAAATAGACCCAATTCTGGCGCCAGGGTTGGTGGTGCAATCCACATAGCTTCTCTTTCTTTCCATGCTTTTAACAAATTCACATGGTAGATATGTATTTCTTTGCATTGTCCAGGCAACTTGATCTCTTAGTCCACTGGCCCTACTCATCAGGACACTTCAAAAAGGCCTTGCCACTTAGCCAGTAGTTTTGAATCATTTAAGGGTAACACGAGCAAGACCTAGTCTCCATGAGTGAATACCTGGGTCTTCAACCACTGATTGCAATAATGTTCCTGTGCCCCTTGGGGCAGCCTCAAATTCTCCTGCGCAAACATACCTAGGGTCTGTAGGCATTCATGGAGTTTTAAGATATACTGTACTGTACCCTGGACTCCTGCCTCCTGTGCTTCCTACTTCTTCTTTAGTAGGTCAAGGATTCCTCTGGCTTGTCACCCATACAGGAGCTTGAAGGGTGAAAATCAAGTGGAGGACTGAGGAACTTCCCGAATGGCAAATCAGAGTCAGTAACATGGTGTCTCAATGTCAAGGATCATCCTCCACAACCTTGCAAAGCACAGGTTTCAAAGTGCCATGGAACTACTTAATGAGTCCATTGGTTTGTGGGTGGTATACTGAGGTTCTGATGGTCCTGGTATTCATAAGGCAACACAGCTCTCCTATTAATCTTGATGAGACATTAGTGCCTGATCACTTAGGATCTCCTTTGGAATCCCCACTCTTGCGAAGATTTTTGTCAAGTCTGCTGCTATGTGGGAAGTTGTTGCAGCTCATAAGGGAACAGCCTCAGGATACCACATGGCATAATCCACAACAGCTAAAATAAAACAATTTCCCATCTGGCTACTTTCCAGAGATGCCACCAGATCCATGCCAATGTGTTTGAAGAGTGTGCTGACCACAGGGAGGGGCACGAGGGGGGCCCACAGCACCCTCACTGGGCCTGACCATTGACACTCAGGGCAGGAGGCAAAATAGTCTCTCACTTCCTGGTGCACACCTGATCAAAAAAAGTGTTGCACCACCTGTTGGAGGGCACTGATGTCTCTTAAACTTAACTCATGAGGTGCCATGGGCTGGACACCCTACGCAACGTGTACGGCCCATGGCACCTCATGAGCTAGGTCTAAGAGGCTCTGCCACAAGCATCATGGCACTAGCAACTGACTGATAATCTCATGAGATTGGGGGTCTTGACTATCCAGTACAGGTGGTCATCCAGTATCTCAAAGTGGGGTCCTTATGGGGTTAAGGGGGTTTCTCCAAATATTGAGGCAGGGGGATTGGCTTGTTCCCAGGCCCTATTTAGTGTCGGGTCCTTCCACTGTTCCTGGACAAAATCCCCATTTCTCTCTAGCTCCCTTAGGGTATCCTCCAACATTGGTCCTGCCCACCATCTTTTGCAATTGATTTGAATCAACAGCTGCACTCTTTGCCAACTCTGGTTCAGCTCATTGGGGGGTTGCATCTGTTTCCTACCTCTGGGGGTAGCAGGGGACTGGGGAAGACATGGAGCTCCCCCTGTATGGGTCTTATGGCATACTCCACCTTTTGGGCTGTTGCCTTGTGGCTGGCTCATGCAGTTAGGAGGGTACCGGGCTGGTTTCTTGGCAGCCAAATAATCTTCCATTAGGAAGACCACTTCCCCCAGTGTTTTCCGGTGGTGTCCTTGGACCCATTCCCTCCCTCCCTTCTGTAGTACCTGCACAAACTGCTCAAAGGCAATGCATTCAGGAACCTGTGCACCAGTCCGCTGCTCAGGCTCCAACCACTGCCAGTAGTCCTCCCAGATTTTCTGGGTCACAGCTCTAGGGCAGGCCCTGAGGCGATATTATGCCTCAGAGAGTCTTTGCCAAAATGTCTCAGGGCTCACACCCATTTGGTCCAAAATCACATCCTTAACTTTGGTGTAATCTCCTCCTCTCTTCTGTTCCATTTCTCTCTTCTCTTTTGTCCAGACATCCTCTGCCCTGAACATGACCTGCAAGCTACCCAGTCCTCTTCTGCTGCTGCCCTGGACTGACTATCTGATTCCCTTTTCTTCGGGACATTTCTCTACTATTTTGCTTGTTTTCTTGTTTGAGCTGATTATACAGGGCTCCAGCTTCTGCCAGCAGTTGTGTACAAGCAGCCAGCCAGCACCATGCCTAGCTACCCATCATGGCCCTCCACCAGTCCAGATCACACTTGGAGAACCAGAGATATATCTACACTACAAAAGCTAAGTCGACTTTGTTAATTTGACTTAATAAAGTCTACTTAAAGTCAACTTTATTAAATCAACTTAGTGAGTCCACTTTTCTCTTAAGCTGACTTAACAAAATTGGATAAGTCGACTTAACAAAGTATCCTAATAAAAAAAATGTGTTTGCTTAAGCTGACTTTACTAAGTCGACTTAAGCAGGCACATTTTATTACATAGGGCTTCTTAAGTTGACTTACATGGCCACATTGCATTTAGTCAACTTAATAAAGTCAACTTAATGCCTAAGTCGACTTAAATAGTGAGAGTTAGTAAGTCAACTTAAGGAAGCCCTTAAGTCAACTTAACAAACTCCAAAGGTGGCCAGGGTTTTGTTTAAGTTGACTTAAGCCCATAGTGTAGACACATCCAGAGACACAAATCTGAACATGCTTAAATTGACTTCTTCAAATCACTATAAATCAGGGATGTCTCAATTACAGGTAAAAATGCTAGTCATGGAGATTGACCCTAACAGTGATATCTCTTCCTACACTTCCTGATAACACTGTAATGCATTTTTTAATCTTTCAATGTCACTGTATTTTAATGCTACCATGGCTCTGAACAGATGGCTTATTGTCATACATAAATATATTAAAAGTACAGTGTCAGAAGGCATTATTAGGATTGTCAAATCATACGGCTATACCTTGGGATTTGCACTGCATATGCAGTCTAAAAACTTTGTATATCTGGCCAATGGGACCTTATTCACAGGAGCAGCAGTTTTGTTTTTACAAAGGCTTGCTTGTCAAGGAGAAAGAAATTTTGGTGAGAATCTGTCAAACTCATTTTCTTAGTTTTACTGATGAATTTTATTTTTAAATAGGGATTTTCCTCTCATCTTTTACCCACTGTCTGTACAGGCTTGGGAGTATACACATGCACAATTTCAGCTAATTGTCAAACATAAGATTGTTTGATCCTTAAATGGAAACTGAAATTCATCTACATGCCTGAACAAATGATAATTAAGCAAAGATTGCAGCTATTTCTGCTCTTTCACAGAATCCACAATGCTGGCTTTTAGATCAAGATAAGGTCAGCAATAGTTTATGATATTTCCCTCAGTTTGCGTGCAATTTTCCTGCCTTTAAAAAAACCAAAAAACAAAAAACCCAAAACCTGTTGACATAGCTGTTATTTCTACTGCTGGGTTGCTTCACTTCCCACACATTAACGGTCACAAGTAGTATGTTACAGTAATGAAACTGATGGAGTTGCCTTCATTTTGCTTATGGACATAGCATAAAATAATGGTCCAACTACTGCTATGCAAGGATTCTATCAGGCTACATTTAAAAGAGAATTCTGCCATTTACTTCCATGGAGGCAAAAGCTCTTTGAAACACAGTCTTGAAGACAGTTTGTTGCTGTTGCTTAAAATGAATTATATGATTTGGCCTGTTTTAATTTTTACTAAGGCATTACATATATATTAAAATTGTTAAGTAAAAAGAGGTAGTCCACATAAATCAATAACTTCTTTAAACCTCCCACTAAAAAAGAAAAGGAGGTAAACATTTTAAACCAAATATGCTGCTCTTTCTTCACTTAATAGCACCATAGGCTTTGTCTGCACATCTGTGTGCGCTGCCAGAGTGCCCACTATTGTAATGCCAAGGGGGTACATAAATAAAGCCATCCCTACAGCAAATCAGATTGAATTAATACAGTTTTAGAGCATAAAAATTTGAAACAGCAACCAAAAAAAAAAAAACTGTTAGAGTTCCTTATGCAAAAGAACTGGAAACCAGGAGAGACATACCTCACTGCAAACCCAAAGTAGAGCAGTTGTGAACTCAATGTGGCAAAAGGGAGATTGGCATGGTGAGACTCCTCCTCTTCCTATGAGGAAAATATGAGGTAATCCAAGAGAGATATGTCTTTAAATTGTCAGAAAATGTTGAAAGATTTTCCAGCAACGAGTGAAGCAGCAGAATCTTCTGTGTGTGTTAATTAAAAAGAAAATATTGTATGTGCACAACCCCAGAGGCAAAGAAAGAGCAGTAGAAATAATAACAGCTTATAGCGTGTAGCAGCATACCCCCAAATCAGTGACCAACAGCAATAACAAATAAGGGATAAATCACAAGTGCATTATGAAGTGCTATTCTGAGCCGATGCTTAATATAGTATATCTGCCTACCTCTGGAGAAGACCTGAGATTTCGATCTAATTTTCAACTCCATAATTCTTTATTTCTGTAGTTCTGAAACTGTGATTGTTAGAAAGCTGGTGGTCCACAGAGCATTGACTGGACACATAGATCCAGATCCTCCTAAGTATTTAGGTATTTAACTCCTATTTAAATCAATGGCTATATCTACACTAGAGGGCTCAGTTAAATTGACTTACAAGGTTGACTTTAAGTTGACTTAACAAAGTCTGCTTAAAAGTTAAGTCAACTTAACAAAGTCTACTTAAAGGCTACGTCCACACTGGAGGGCTCTGTTAAGTTGACTTTGTTAAGCTGATTTAACAAAGCCTACAGTGTAGACAACCCTATCTACAATGTGTTAAGTCGACTTAATAAACTCAACTTTAATGCTTAAGTTGACTTTAAGGGCTGGAGTTATTAAGTCAACTTAAGCAAGTGCTTAAGTTGACTTAACAAAAGTCCAATATGGACATGTCTTTCCTTAAGTTGACTTAAGGGAGGTTAAGTCGACTTAAGGCTCCAGTGTAGACATACCCAATGGGAGTTAGGTGCCTAAACACCTTTGAGAAGCTGGGCCACAATGATAGCTCTCTTCCTTGTTTCCAAATGCCATATCACATTTAAAGTAGTTAAAGTAACTAAGTATTTTCTGAATATTTCTTTTCCATGAAAGCAATGTAGCAGTCACAGGGATATTACTTGATTGCAAATGAGAAGAGAGGTAGTCTACCCACTCATGAGTGGGAGGAGAACTGGTCATGAGAAAATCTCTCCATTAAAATGCACTCTGAAAATGAGAACTCATGCTTTATTTGCATCATGAATGTTATCAAAAATGTAACAAGGGACAAAGCGCCTCATAGATCTCTGTCATGTCTCCTGGAAGGGTTATGCACTGTGTCTCCTCATTACTTTTTAAAGGAAAATCTTTTATCATTTCTGGAAATTTGACAAAATACTTGTCTCACACTTTTGGACACTAGAGTAACTGAGCCCTCTAGTGTAGACATAGCCATTCCGGAAGATGGTGGCTCATGACCTGGGCTTCCAGGGAATGATGTAGTTGAATGGATTATTCTGATGGGGTGGTCTGCCCTGAAAGGCAGTAGGGCCTAGTGGTAGCCCTTTCTGACAGAAAGACAGACATTGGTTTTTTAAGGCCCTGGAACCAGGAACTTGCAAAAATAGGTGAGGCTAGGCCAGTGGCATACTGAGGGTGTCCAGCACTTGGGGGCCAAGCCCCCATTTATGCCCCACCAACCTCCACTTGCCATGCAGGGCAGGAGGGGTCCTGATCCCAACCCCCACTCAGTGCCTGTTGGGGGGGGGCACAAATGCCCGCCTCTACGTACCCAAAGTGCAGCACCCACTGGTCCTGCTGCAGCAGCCGCGCAACCCAGCTCTGGCTGGGACAGAGCATCCTACCACTATCCCCCAGCTCCCACCACCTGAGGAGGGTAGGGGAGCGGAGAGGGGCTCGGTTGTCCATGATGTGCAGGGGAGTGCTGAAGGGTGCTCTTAGGATCCCCTGCCTCCCTGTGAAGGGCTGGTCTGGCACTCCCTCTCCCCCAGCACTTATCCACCACTGCCTCTCAGGCCAGCTCCAACAGGGTGGTTTTATGCCCTGACACACCTTGGAGGGGGGCTGGGCTGGACCTTCACAATGCAGAAAAAATGCAGGAGGCTCTGCACCCCTTGGAGCTTCCTGTGTCTTCTGCTTCCTGCTCCTTGTGAAAAGCCAGCCGGCTAGCCCCCTCCTCAGCCCCCATATCCCTTCTCAGTATGCCACTGGGCTAGGCTTACCTGTTCCCCAATTAAACAGATCTAAACTGGGCAAAGAGGAGCAGCATAAAGACTGCCTCCTGCCTCAGAATAGGGTAGAGCTGAGAGATGAGTTGGACTAAGAGGGAAGGCTGTACAAGCTGAGCTGCTCTTTGAGGCGAGATGAAAGGTATAATGGAGAGTACTAACAGCAGTCTAGAAAACTGCAGGAGATAGCAGAGAAAAAGACTGGTCACAGGTTAGAAAGATGGACTTGGCAGAGCTAGAGGAGGCAACAGTAGGCAGACAGACAGGAAAGAGTAAAGAGAAAAATCTGTTATAATAATGAAATCATTAGTCCAGGATGTGACAGTAGGGGACAGAATCCCTCTGAAAGTGGCACAGTAGATTAAAAATGCCTTGGAGACATAAAAAGACCTAAAAGACTACCAAATGGAGGTCTATTAGTCAAATGCAAAAAAGCAAGGAACAATTTGAGAAACTATTAAAGATTAAAATGCTTGAAAAACTGAAAGTGAACTGCCAACTGCCTAAGTATGTGACAGAGACAAGAAAAGTTGTATATCTATCAAAAAGACTGAAGAGGAAGTAAAGCAAGGCATATGGGATGATAAGGTATTATGTGTTAAGTGACTAATCAGCAAGAGAGAAAGGGAAAGGAAGCCATACACAGCAGTGCTAGTTAGATTTAAAGGAGTAACCCAGATAGGGTAACAATAAGATGTCAGATTTTTCAGACAAATCTGTATGTCCCAGTCTTTGTCAGGTTCTATAGACGCCAAAGATTTGGGCATGTGGCAAATATATAAAGGGAAAATTAGATGCAATAAATGTGGAGGGGCTCATTCATATAACATTTGTGTGGAAGGGTCACAATTAAAGCAACAGTGAAGAAAGCACACTGCAGCATACAGCAAAATGAGAGAGAGAAATGGAAAAAATCAAAAGTTAAAATAGCATATCATAAACAGAAGCTACTGGAAAAAATCTAAGACAAAAAAGGGAAGAGGAAATGAAACAAAGTAAAGCGAAAGAGATAAACACACAACTGAATAAATTTAAGAATATAATGAGTGGTGCAGGGAAAGTAGAAAAAGACATTATGTATAGACAAAGAGATTGAAATAATAAACTGTACAGCACAGATGGGGAAAAAGCATAACAAAAGGAAATTATAGGTAAAGCAGCAGAAAAATACCTATATGTTAGCAGCTTATCAGTAGAATGATGCCATGGTGTTTTAAATGAAGGCAATAACTAAAAGATAAAAGGTACTAATTACTGTTGGAATGCTCATAGTCTAATAACACATGGACAGAAACTAAAGAAAAATATCCTTGATAAGGTTACTGAATAAAGACGTGGCATTTATAGGCAAGGCAGAGAAGTAGGAAGGTGATGGGCAGTGTGTACATTCATTAAAGAAGACCTAAATTATCTTAAAAACAAACAAGGAGTCCTGTGGTACTTACCGTTAAAAGCCTAACACATTTATTTATCAATTGAACTTTTGTGGGAGAAAATTCCACTTCGTCAGATCCTTTGAGGAAGGGGGAACTTATAGAATGGGAGGAAATAAATGGAGAGAAGTGTAACTCATGGGATCAAGTCACACTATAATAGCAAATCAAAGCTGTTGTTAAGATTCAAACACTGGGGAACAGCATATAGAGGAAGATGAGGTCAAATCACCTTTTGTAATGAGAAAAAATCCAAAGTCCTTATTTAGCCCTGAAGAAACAGTGTCTAATTTTCATATGAACTCCAAGAATTTATCCCCACCTGTCTAAAACAGTGGTCTGTACTGTTGTCAGGCATCAGTGCCAGACTGTTACCCATCAAAAGCAGCTGTTTTCTGTTCTTCCACATCCCATCACTCAATGGCTATGTCTACACTTACAAAATTAATTCAAAATAGTTATTTCAAAATAACTACTTCACTTTTAATTCAAAGTAATTATAATGAATTACTGCTACTTCAAATTTATTATTTCAGACTAGGAGTCCAGGGAAGACTCTCTAATTCGAAATAAGGTAGGAGTTATTATTTTGAAGTAGAGAGTCTTCACTAGACTCTCTAATTCAAAATAGGGGAAGGCAGGCAAAAGAATAGGGCCATTATTTTGAAATAAGCGTATTTCACAGCTTAGAATGGTTTATTTTGAAATAATTTTGATTTAAGCGCTATTTCAAAATAAAATCAGGTTTTATTATTTTGAAATAGTGCTTTGTTATTTCAAAATAAAGATATGCTTAATTCAAAATAACAAAATGCACGCATGGACAGAAAAAGTTATTTCAAAATAAGCCTTCTTATTTTGAAATAACTTCTAAGTGTAGACATACCCAATGTGGATACTGATCATGAGAAGTTCTACCTCAAGGATTTGACAGACAGCAGCCCATGGTACCTGATTGGCTCCCTGCCCTATATAAACCAAAGGAGCATGCAAGGAAGTGTCCAGATAACTGTGAATCTTCTGTAGCCACTCTGATCATTCCTGCCCCTTGCTCTTGAATTTCTGGTTTCATCTTGGTTTGATTTGGACTTTGCCTCTTGACCCAGGAGCTTGAACCTTGGCATCAATGAACCTAGGTATCAGTCCTGGCCTGGACATGACTATGAGCTTCTCTGCTGCTCAGACATGCCCCTGCTCTGACCTTTCACCCTGTTTGCCCTTGCTGGGGTCATGACAAATCAATCTACTTAAAAGTATTTCTGAAATCACCTGAAATGCTGATGAGGAAGCAAGAGTAATATTTTATAGCATTTTTAATACGACGAATCACTGAGGATGGATACCAAGTGTTTAGTTCAACACCAGAAACAAACTTCAGGAATGCCTCAGAGAACAGCGCATAACTCAAATGTGGTCACACTGCAAAAATCTAAGCACCAGAGCAAGACATGATAGAGATCTCCATCTCAAGCTCCTGCTTATGGAGATGTCACTCAGATGCTGACCCTAGGCAAACTAAACCTGTTTCTCAAGCTCCTCAGAGCTCAAAGAGGGTATGTCTACACTATGAGCTTAAGTCAACTTAAAGAGGCTAAAGTCTACTTAAGCAACGCCCTGGCCTCATTTGGAATTCATTATGTTGACTTAAGGGCTTCCTTAATTCGACTTAATAACTCCTGCCCTTAAAGTCGACTTCAAGGGTTCAGTTGACTTTATTAACGCACTGTGGCCATTAAAGTTGACTTAAGAAAGTCAACTTAGCATAATGGAGTCATTTAAGTTGACTATAGTCGACTTAATGCAACGTGGCCTCACTAAGTCGACTTAATAAGGTCTACTTAAAGTCAACTTATTACGTCGACTTAATAAAGTTGACTTAGCTTTTGTAGTGTAGACATAGCCATTGATACCTCAATCCACCTCACACGTCAGGGAAGAAGAGAAAGTATCCTATTTTCTCTCCTAAATTTGCTTGAACCAAAGAGGTGCCAATTCCTCAGGTATGCAGACTGGCAAATCAGTTAAATGGTTCTCAGTAACTCCTTTGGACCAAAAAGAAAACAATCCTAGCCACATCATTCAAAACCAGCAGTGCGTAAACCATCTAAAGCCAGCAAAGAGTCTGATGGCACTCTGAAAGACTACCAAATTTATTTATTGCATGAGCTTTCATGAGAGAAAATCTTCAAGCATCTGACAAAGTGGGATTTTCTCCCACAAAAGCTCATGCAATAAATAAATTTGGTAGTCTTTAAAAGTGCCACTAGATTCCTTCTTTGTTTGCTGAACTAGACTAACACAACTACCCCTTTAGAACTTGTTATCTAAAACCACTGTACCTTTGTCCCCATTCCAAATAATGTTGCCTAGCACAACACCATCGACAACCATGCTAACTCTGGTACCACAAATTACAAGCACACTGACTCAGCTCTGGGCACTGACCTCAGTGGCTGCACCGATAGAGCCTCCATTGTGAGCACTGGACATCACACAGCGGTACTCAGTTCCATCGTTTCCAAGTACTGCACCAGACCAATCGGTTCTGAGAAAGTGTACAAAAAACCACAAGAATCATGGATCTGATGATGAGTTTCTAACTTCATCTCCTGAATCCCACATCACTGCTATTTGGTACCATTAGTTCTGCAGTATAATTCTCTAGAGACGGGACTATCTCTCCAATACCTTTCTCAAGTGATGATGAGATTAAGGAACATGAGACATAAACCAGAAGTGGCTGAGCGACCAGAGGTAGACTTTAGCCTCTTTAAGTTGACTTAAGCTCATAGTGTAGACATACCCTCTTTGAGCTCTGAGGAGCTTGAGAAACAGGTTTAGTTTGCCTAGGGTCAGCATCTGAGTGACATCTCCATAAGCAGGAGCTTGAGATGGAGATCTCTATCATGTCTTGCTCTGGTGCTTAGATTTTTGCAGTGTGACCACATTTGAGTTATGCGCTGTTCTCTGAGGCATTCCTGAAGTTTGTTTCTGGTGTTGAACTAAACACTTGGTATCCATCCTCAGTGATTCGTCGTATTAAAAATGCTATAAAATATTACTCTTGCTTCCTCATCAGCATTTCAGGTGATTTCAGAAATACTTTTAAGTAGATTGATTTGTCATGACCCCAGCAAGGGCAAACAGGGTGAAAGGTCAGAGCAGGGGCATGTCTGAGCAGCAGAGAAGCTTCCCATCCACCATGACTCCCAGGTCCTTTTCTCCAGTGCTGCT
>ML681990.1:42845440-42871506 GCA_007922195.1 Podocnemis expansa
CTAGCAGGTTACATCAGCAGCCAGTCACCCAAGAAAAATTCTTAGCAATAACTCGGAACCCACCCCCTCCATCCTCCCTTGTCTGGCCACTGGCATACCCACCACCAGTAGTCAAAATTCAGTTTATTGCCAAACTAGGCCATCCCATCATACCATAGCCTCCATAAATTTATTAAGCTCAGTTTTTAAGGCAGTTATACTTTTTGTCTCCACAGCTCCCTTGGAAGGTGGGTTCCAGAATTTTACTCCTCTGATGTTTGGTTAGAAATCTGCATCTAATTTCAGGCCTAAGCTTCTTGATGGACAGTTTGTATCTATTTGTTCTTTTGTCCATATTGGTGCTATATTCAAACAATTCCATTCCCTCGCTGGTATTTATCCCTCTGATTTATGTATAGAGAGTAGTCATATTTCCCCTCAACCTTCTTCTAATTATGTTAAACAAGCCAAGTTCTTTAAATCTCCTCTCATAAGGCAGGTTTTCCATTCCACAGATCATCCTTATAGCCTTTCTCTGCACCTATTCCAGTATAAATTCATCTTTCTTAAACATGGGGGACCAGAACTGCACACAATATTCCAGATGTGGCCTCACCAATGCCTTGTATGATGGTACTAACACCTCCCTATCTTTACTGGAAATACCTCTTCTGATGTATCCTAGGACCATATTAGCTTTTTTCATAGCCACATCACACTGGCAGCTCATAATCATCCTGTGATCAACCCGTAGGCCCAGGTCCTTTTCCTCCTCCATCACTTCTAATGGATGCACCCCCAATTTATAGGAGAAATTCTTATTTGACCCTAGGTACATGACCTTGCACTCGCCATTATGAAACTTCATCTTATTCCTAATACTCCAGTTTACAAGGTCATCCAGATCATTCTGTATGACATCCTGATCCTACAATGCTGTGAACCAGTAAGACACAGTTTATTGAACAGTAATGTGGGGCACAGACAGATAATGTAGGGGGACAAACAAATAGTGCATTACATTTACTTTTAAAGTATATGTTAGTTAATGTTGTGTATATGTCCTTTAGTGTCACAAGTAAAATAATTCTGTAACCCTGTGTAATAGACATTAGAACCAATATCCAGCAAGACTCCATGTTGTCAGTTTGGAACTCCTGCTTAAACATTGAACTCCATTTTGGATACTTTATGAACCCTGGTTTAGGCATATGCTGTGTATGTTCTTTTAAATGTGTGAACAAGGTGATTGAATAAAGAGCGTGTGTGTGTGTGTGTGTGTGTGTGTGTGTGTGAAGGGGCCAGTCTCAACTGCCAGCCTCTCCTGATGAAGCACAAATACCATCTAACTGGCTGAACAATGCAGACATCTCTGATTAAAGCAAACAGAAGGAGTCACCCCAGAAAGAAAAGACCAAAATGCAAAGAAAAGATCAAAATGCAATCAAGTCTGCAATTGACTGTGAGCAATGATCTCACAGGAACTCTGAGTTAACATGACACAGCAAATCCCATAGACTTACATGATGGCCAGCAAGTATAAAAGATGGATAAGAACATGAAAACTTTGGGTCTCATTCTGCAACTGTCATCTTGGAGCATCGGATCGCAACCAACAGTGGTCCGGCTCCCTCCTTGTGCCCAGCCTAGCCGGCCACTAGGCTGGCTAAAGCAACACATGAAAGGACTGGAAATTATATCATACTGGGTTGCAGAACTTCTTGTGTGTGTTTGTGTGTATGATTGCTTTTTGCTATCCTTACTTATTTACAATAAATGTGGCACATTGCCTTGTCCCCCTGAATAAGATCCTGCTAATCTTTTCTTTTTAAGTACAACATTTACGGGGGGTGCTCTCCTGCATGCCCTTTTTGGTATAACAGTAGAAAACCATCCTCAAGAGAGACCTACCTGCAGAAGTGGAATAGATTTTCCATTTGGTGCATCTGAAAGGGTTAGCATGAGTCACCAGACTCCATTTTGGGTCCTGAGACACCATTTCAGGGACCCAGGGTAGTCACATCTCACCTGTCCTCACCATCTCCGGGTCAGTCACATGGGCCCAGAAGCATCAGATGAGGTGATGCACCATATTAGGAAACAACCCTTCCCTGACCAGGTGAGGTGACCAGACATATAAGGTATACAGCCCCCGACCCTGAATTATGATTGGCTCTGTGCCCGCCTTACCCCTTTTCCTGTAGACTGTACTATAAAACCCGCTGTACAGTACCCCTCGGGGAGCTAGCTCCAAGAGATCTCTGTAAGATGATAAAGCATATATGCGCTTGTGACCTCCTCTGTCTTAGTGCATCTTGGGACCACTTGGAGTGACTCGGGGACTACCAGAGCTTTGTGCTCTAACACATCCAAAATAAAATCTCTCCATTTTCAGGACCAATCCCAAAAATAATAAACTATCTCCTGCACCTAAAACAAATAGTTCTTTTGATTAGTTCCTGAAAGGTGCATCTAGCCTCTATTATTGCATTTCACAGCAATACAGAAGAAAGCTTAATCTTCTCCCACCCAATGATAAAATGTTTTCTCACAGGCATACAAAACCTATATTCTGAAGTCTGATTCCCTACCCCTACTTGGCACCTCATTCTGGTATTAAAAACAATTACCAAACCAGCTTTTGAACCACTGGCAATGTGCTCACCGATCCACGTCAATGAAAGTAGCCTTTCTGATCACGATTGCATCTGCTAGATGGGTAGGTGAACTTGGAGCACTGATGGCAATTCCCCCATACATGATATTCCTCAGGGAAAAGGTCACGCTAAGACCTCAGCCAGAATTCATCCTGAAATACCCACAATCTTCTACCTAAATCAACCGATACACTTATCTGTCATTATGCCAAAGCTGCACTCCAATCCCCATCATAGGCTCCTTCACACACTGGATGCAAGGCACTCTTTAGTCTTCTACCTGCAAAGAACAAAGAGATTTAGATAAACCAAGAGACTCTTTATATCAATAGCAAAGAGATGCAAAGGCATCCATATCTCTAAACAAAGACTTTCAAAATTGATTTCCGGTTGCATCCGCATCTGTTATATGCTATCTGGCGTTGCATCACCTGAACACCTCTACCTCTACCAGCACCTCTACAGCATTCCTGAACAGCGTTCTAATAACTGAAATTTGCAAGGTGGCTATATGGGCATCTGCCTACACTTTTATAAATCTCTATACAATTGATAAAGCATGCCTAGCAGACACAGCTGCTGGACTATCTGTACTATCAACAGTACACAATAAGACCTCTATAGTCCCGCCAGACAACTAGGGGCGTGGCTTGGTGCTTACCTATTGTGGAATGCCCCTGGGAACACTACTTGAAGGAGAAAGGAAGGTTACTCGCCTTGGTGCAGTAATTGGAGTTCTTTGAGATGTGTGTCCCTTTGGGTGCTCCACTATCCACCCTCCTCCCCTCTCTACTTCAGAGTCTTTCCTCTATGGCTGTGTTCACACAGCACTCTTATTTCGAAACAACAGAGGTTGTTTCGAAAAAGAAATACCCTGTTTACATGACACACGGTTGTTTCAAAACAAAGGGAACCGTTGTTTCGAAACAACGGTGTTGTTTTGAAACAAGTTAAAACCCATGTGGGGACGAAACAACGCTGTGCGAACATGTTGTTTCAAAACAACGGTGACTTGTGTCGAAATAACTGTTGCTTGAACCTGCTATTTCGCTTTGAGCTTTTTTCCTTAATTCGAATTAACAAACTGTTAATTCGAATTAAGTTATTTTGAAATAAGGTGTTATTTCGATACAAGTTGTTTCGAAACAACCGTATCGAAATAACCCCCTGTGTGTGAACACAGCCTAAGTTCCCAGGTGGAGAAGGAACTGAGGGAGGTCGAGCCATGAGCATGTCAAAAAGGACACCAAAAGCTGCCTCAAGACAGCTGCCTTGCACACATGGCCCTAATGAGCACTATTGCAAAGATCTTCGATCTGTGACACAGGGACATGCCAGCATCTACTGTGGAGCACCCATGGCGGCACACATCTCGCAGAACTCCAGATGACACAACAAGGTGAGCAGGGGCGCTGCTAGACTTAAAGATTAGGTGGGGCCCAGGCCCCCACCAGCCACCAAGGCCCCTATTCATTCCCTACCCACTCCCCCCCCCCAGTTCCCTGAGCCATACCCTAACTCTCCCAAATAGCCCCCCCCCCCAGTCCTTCCCAAATCCCCAGTCCCAACACTGGCCCCCACTGACCCATGCTGACCCCCTTTCCCACACCCTTTCCCCACTAGACTGGCGTGCCTGCCCCCTGACTTCTCCCCTGGCTCCCTTAGCTGGCTGCCAGAGGGAGAGTGCAGCCCTGGCAGAGGCTGAGGCTCCCAGCCTGACCTTGCTCTGATCATGCTCAGAGCAGGCTCAGGGCAGGACAAAAGTTTTAAAACTCCCAGGCCCAGCCTGGGGCACTTCCCTGCCGCCCAGAAGATTCTGTCTTCGAGCCGGGTAGAGACTGTGGCTGCCAGCTGCCGGAGTGTTCCCTGCGTGGGGGCGCGATGGTGTGCCTCTGTGCAGTTTAGAGGCATGCTTCTCAGGGGCTGACCCTGAGTTTCATGGCAGTTGAGGTCCCTGGAGCCCCCCGCTAGTGGCACCTCTGAAGGTGAATAACTTTCCTTTCAATGGACATTCTGTCTCTAATTTTCTAATTTATTTTGGTGGGTTTTGACTTTTTAATCAACATTTCTATTGTGGCATACGGGGTGATTTAAAAAACCAGTTAACAGTATGTTTCTAGTAATTGTAAATTCTTTTGGATCCCATTTTTGTGTGGGTAGTAGCTGAGCACCACAGAGCAGGTATTTTATGTCACGGGTGTTCAAAAGAGGTCCCAGGTTTGAGGAATAGGGTAGACATTCCTGTCTCACCTTCTTGTCTGAAGGCCTCTCTTTGCATATGTTTTATTTTTAGCCTATGTTAGTGAACTGATATAGATATTTATCATATGTTTTCCCATCTTTCTGGCTTTTGGTTGAGACCAAAGTACTAAATTGAATCAAAATGTTTGGAAAAGTCTTTTTTTTTTTTTTATTGTCAGGTACCCTTTACCAGGGGCGGCCTTAATGATTCTGGGGTCGCAGAGGGCATCCCTGACTTTGGCCCCCCTTGCCAGGGCCCTGCCAGCCCCCTAGTCCCCACTGCAGGACTTCCCTCTGTACCCCCTGCCAGCCTCACGGTCCCCCTGCCACCCTAGCACACCCGCTGCCAGGATCCATGGCCCCCACCGGACACCCACCAGCTTCACAGGCCCCCTGCTACTGGGGTCGCAGGTTCAGCTGTTGCCAGGCTCCTGAGCGGTTCCTCAGCCTGCCACTGGCCTTGCTACGTGCTGCTGCCAGGCTCTCTAGCCTTGCTGGAGAGCCCCCGCCAGCCCATTGTGGCCCCGTCAGTCCCCCACCCTGCTACAGCCCCTACCAGCCCACCCCACTGCAGGGATCCCCAGTCGGCTCCCTGCTATAGTGGCATGGGGTCCCTCCCCTTGCAGAACTCAGGGCACCTGCTGGTGCTGCCCACCTGCTAAGACCACCCATTCCTTTTACTTGGATTAGTTCACTGCTGTGTTTTAGTGTTTAAATGATTATAACCTGGCCACATCATTTCTTCAGTTTGAGTTTATGGGCTTTCTTTCAGTTTCTGTATTGACAATGGTATCTGTTAGTACTATTGGTACCAACATCTTCCCCAGTGTTTATATGAGAATGTTTGCTCTCTCTGTAGGGTGACCAGATGTCCTGATTCTGTAGGGATTGTCCCAATTTTTGGAGTTTTGTCCTATATAGGTGCTCACTCTCATCCTGATTATTCAGGTTTGCTGTCTTGGTCACCTTAGCTCCCTTTTAAGTTCTTAGAATAGAATTTAAAGTATAGAAGAGAATCATAGGGTTGGAAGGGACCTCATGAGGCCATCAAGTCCAACCCCCTAGGAATTGAACGCAGGCCCTGGTGCATAGTAAGCAGAGATACTAGCCACCACTACACTATTCTTCAAGTTGAATTTCTTTGTGTATCTTTTTTGTAAAGTTTCTCTTCAGATTTTACTATCCTGGATTCCTAGATTTTGTTTCTATGTGTTGGGTTTGAATTTTTTTTCATATTTTTCTCTGATTTTTTGGGTGTTGTATGTCAATCAAGATTGTTTGTTTATGCCAGTTTCTTATTCATGCAATCAGACTTCATCGGGAATGTTTCCAAAGGGATAGCCCTGTTAGTCTAGCACCTCTGCTTAACATACAGAAGGTCCTGGGTTCAATTCTCAGGGGGTTGGACTCGATAATCTCACGAGGTCTCTTCCAGCCCTATGATTTGATTGACAGTCTAGTCCAGCAAAAAAACAACAAGCAGTTGTGTGGCACTTTTTCTGCCACACATTGCATAGATTTTCTGTGTATTTGGATTGGAGGGACTCCTTTACTCCCTCTGGTTTTTCTGACACGCCTGGTCCAAAAACATTTCTTGTTTGCTCCCTCTTTCCGGGGCAGGCAACAGCCCTGCGTGCGGCGGGATTGCTTCGCGATTCCGCCAGGGTCTGTAGTTTTTAGTGAGGTCCCTGTTTGAGCCTAGAGCCCCAGGGACGGCGCTGGCGGAGCCCTTCGGAGTCTTCCTGGCCCCAGACACTTTTTTGGGCGGTCGGCGCACAGGCGGGGCGGAGCTCCTCAATCTGCTCCCCGCCTGCTTTGCCGGGGACGCGGGCTGGGCCAGTGGGCGGCCCCCGGCCGTGTGTCGGAGCGGCAAGGGCGGAGCTGGCGTCCCCGGCGCGCCGCAGCCAGTTCCTGGTAGGGCTGCGAGCGGGCGGGATGCTGAGGCGAGCGGGACGCGGGCTGGGCTGGGCGCGGCTGCTCCTGCTCCTGGGCAGCCTGCGCGTCTGCCCGGCCGGCCGCGCGGCGCCCCCGCACCTGGTGCTGGTGCTGGCCGATGACCTGGGCTGGCACGACGTGGGCTGGCACGACTCCCTCATCCGCACCCCGCATGTGGACGCGCTGGGGGCGGGCGGGGTGCGGCTGGAGCGCTACTACACGCAGCCCCTTTGCACCCCGTCCCGCAGCCAGCTGCTCACCGGCCGGTACCAGGTAGGCGGCGCGGGCTGGGCTCCGCCGGGGCGCGCGGGAGTTTGTCTCTCCCGCTCGCTCAGCCCCGCCCAGCCCCAGCCGGCGGCTGGAGGAAGTGTGGCGGGCAGGGCGGCTTCAAAACCCTCTCAGCCCCCCGGATTGTAGGGGCGCGTTTTAAAAAAGTCTGCCGGCCCCTCGAAATGCTGGGCAGCGCCCAGCCGCAGCTTGGGAGGCTTAAATCTGCTTCCCCACCAACTTCGGCTACTTAAAGAATATAGAAGCCCTTCTGAAAACTTTACCCCAAATTCTAGTCGGAAGAGATTAGCGAAGTCTCACAGAGCTAGTGGAAGTAGTTATTTTTTTAGATCTGGGTTCGGAGGAAGAAAGCCTGTAATCGTGGGAGGGCTCCTTAGTTTTTAAGAAAGATGCTAGCACGGTGTTAACCAACCAGCAGGGCCGGCTCTGCTGTGAGGCCAGAGACAGACATGGCTTCAGGGGACAGTTCTTAGGGACGCCTAGCCCCCCTGAAGATCAGGCTGGCTCCCGCCTCTTCAACTCTTTCCTAGCAGCTCAGGCACTGTTAGTCAGCCTGCAGCTTAAGTCATGTAGGCAGAGTGCACTTTAAATCCCTCTGCAGGCAGACCCTGGAGAGTTATTCACTTTGGAAAACCGTTTTCAACCTCCATGAATGAGATGGGGGGGATGCCAAATCAAACCACAACGCCTTGAGCCAGCCCTGCCAAACATTGTGCCATGGCACACAGGTATGTCATCAGGTCTGAGAAGGTGTGCCACAAAATATTTTGAAAAACAGCGCAAAGAGCTCTGGATTGGCTCATGAATATTCATGAGTTCATTTGGAAACCATATGGTGGTGCGCCTCAAACTGGTGTGCCAAGCAGAGGAAATTTTGGGAACCGCTGTTAGCATATAGTGAGGGATCCTAGAATCTTTTGGGTGGGAGTGACCTCTAGTGGGTGGTTCTAGTGTCACCCTCACATGGTGGCAGGATTGTGTTATTTCTAAACTTGGCAGGTGTTTGGCTAGCCTACTGATGGTGGTAATGACCAGTCAAAAGAACTTAACCTTTTGTTTGTCAGCAGCATCACACTACAGTAGATTTCCTTGTACAAGTATATTCTCCAGGCAAAGGTTTGCAAATGTAAAGCCTTAACTTTTTCAGAGTGTATACAAATGTGTACACATTTTCTGATGCCTACTTCTTCTGTTATCTTGTTACAGTAGGGCTGTTTGTCAGAATGACTCCTTTCAAATATCTCATCTACTTAGGGTTTTATACAATGCTCATCACCCTAGAAGTCGTGGTTTTGAAAAGAAATATAAAGGTCTTGTAGTGCCAAGCTGGTTTAGGCTTGTCTACACTAGCACTTATGCAGGCAAAATTTCTGTCACTCAGGAGTGTGAAAAATAATCCTGAGTGACTGACGTGACTGACATATGTTTCGCCAACCTGAGCACTTGTATGGGCAGTTGATGGGACATGCTTTGCTGTCAACATAGCTATCACTGCTTGTTTAGGTGGTGGTGTGTAGGCAAGAGAGGTCTCTCCTGATGCCATAATGCATTTAAACAAATTCTTTGCTGGCAAAACTGGTATCACTTAGGTGAATGCTTTTTTTCACATCCTTGAGCGACAAAGCTTTGCCAGCATAAGTGCTCGTGTAGACAAGGCCTTAGTGATGTGACCTGTATTGACTTTTCTAACATAATGAAATTTGCATGCTTTTTTGCTTTTCTTATTTTGTACATCACCTTGAGATAGCTTATGTGTGCTAGGTAACTAACGTATATTGAACAATTATCTGCATGCTGGTTAATTCACAGACATCTTAGCTCTGTTAGAAAAATGGACTAAGGGTAGTGAATGCAGCCCCACTCAACCCGATCTTTTTTCTCATGTGGTTGTTGCAACATATTTCACCTCAAATGAGTACATCTTAGTTTTGATAAAAGATGTTGCATCATGCCTGCATAAGGAAAAAGATCAAGACTAGCTATACCTTGACCTGTCCCATAGTTATTAGTCTAACAAAACCAAACTACAATATTTTTCTTACATGCTGATCCCCCACATTGTCTTACCCAAGAAACTGAATATGGGATGCTGTGGAGCAGGCAAGAAAAGGAATAGACCAAGGGCAGGTTTGAGCAGAGCAAAGGCAATCTTGTGTTTATTTGGTCCTTTATGGGCTAGGCTCTGGATTTAAGTACACTGTGACACAGCAGAGGGTAAAAACCCCTCAGCAGTCTCTGTCAGCTGAGTTCAGGGGCTGTAAGGCAGGACAAGTAACAGCTGCAACTGCTTAGGCTGAGTTAGAGCCCTGGCCTAACAAGGAAAAGGGGAACAGCTTGTGGCCTAACCTGGGGAAATAGATAGGCCAGCACAGGAAACCAGGAGAGAGAGGCGAGGCCAAGCAGGGCAGGGGAAGGCTGTGAGGCAAGTTGCCTCCTAGCTAAGAGGTTTGCAAAACTCTGAGCCCTAGAGTGCCTGAGACAGGAGGTGTGAGACACAAGCACTGTAAATAAAAGAGCATGGATGACTGGAGCAAGCAGGCAGTGATGAGTTCTTTGCAGCAAGAGGTGAATGAAGCCCAAAAGAAAGCTAGGAGGGTCTAGCCATGCAATGTGCTAAAAATGGGGGCTTATCTGAAACACTAAATCCTTGCCATTGCAACAAGTGGTGGCCAAGATGGAAAAGACTCTGCATGGGCTGGTGAAGGTGGTGTAGGAGCTCCAGCAGTGTGGCCGCAGGTGCTGCTGTTGTGGCAGGCTGAGCAGCAAAGGAGCCTGCAGTACTTTCGAAGGAGCAGGCTGCCGCACAACAAAAGCTGATAGAGTAAGTGGTGAGTCCTATGAGCAGGAAAGATGGCAGGACGACTGGCTGGGGACTATGTAAATGGGCCCAAAAGATGACCCTGATGTTTTCCTAGGGAATTTTGAATGAGTAGCAACAGCAGCTGACTTGAAAAAAGTGATGTGGGCCTCGTGCCGTTTTTGGGGAGTGAAGCACCGGTGACCTATATTGCATTGCAGTATACTGAGGTCTGGGGCTACAGTGCAGTGAGGTTGCCATCCTGGACTGGGTCAGATTATTGACACCGAAGTACCAGCAAAAATTCCAGACAGGCAGGTGGATGGTGAGCCTACAGCTGAGTGCATTCACCAAGTGTCTGATCGACTAGGCAACCTGGTGGCTATGGCTGACCAGTATGGTGGAGTAGATGTTGGACACCATTATTCTTGAACAGTTCTTGCAAAGCTTATCAGAGACTGCCTGGGTCTGGGTGAGATGGCATCAGCCAGGCCAAGTTGCAAAAGCAATTAGGTTAACAACAACAACAACAACAAAAAAAAACCAAAGAAACCAAAGGAGTCTTGTGGCACTTAAAGACCAAAAGATTTATTTTTCGCATGAGCTTTTGTGGGAGAAAATCCCACTTCATCAGATGCTTCGAAGATGGGAGAAGTTACAGAATGGAATGAAAATAAATGCAAGGAAGTGTAAAACATAGGATCAAGTCATACAGCAACAGCAAATCAGAGCAGTTGTTTAGATTCAAACCCTGGGAAGGCTGAAGTCAAATTACCTTTTGTAATGGAAGAAGAACCCATAGTCTTGATTTTAATCCTGTGTGGAGTGTTCCACCTCCCCTTTACCTATGCTACATTGATGACATCTTCATCATCTGGACCTACGGCAAGGATGCTCTTGAAGATTTCCACAGACATTACAAGAATTTCCACTCCACAATTAAACTCAGCCTGGAACACTCCACACAGGAGATCCACTTTCTCGACGCCACAGTACAAATCAGGGATAGACACATCAACAACACCCGATACCAAAAACCTACTGATCGGTATAGTTACCTACATCCCTCGAGCTTCCATCCTAAACACACCACAGGATCCATTGTCTACAGCCAAGCCCTAAGCTATAACCACATTTGCTCTGATCCCTCAGATAGAGACAGACATTTTGAGAATCTCTATCAAGCATTCTTAAAACTACAGTACCCACCTGGGGAAATAAGAAAACAAATTGACAGAGCTAGACAGGTACCCCAAAGTCATCTACTACAGGAGAGGCCTGAAAAAGAAAACAACAGAACACCACTAGTCACCACATACAACCCTCAAGTGAGACCTCTGCAACAGATCATTAGGAACCTGCAGCCTGTTCTGAATGATGATCTCTCAAGTTTTGGGAGACAGACGTCTCCTCGCCAACAGACAGCCCCCCAACCTTAAACAGATACTCACCAGCAACTACAGATCTAATAACAGAAACATTAAAGCAGGCACACACCCCTGCAACAAACCATGCTGCCAACTTTGTTCACATATCTGCAGAAAAGACACCATCGTAGGTCCTAATCAAGCCTGCTACTCCATCAAAGGCTCATTTTACCTGCTCATCTACTAATGTGATCTATGCCATCATGTGTCAGAAATGCCCCAACACCTTATACATCGGACAAACAGAACAATCCCTGCGCAAAAGAATAAATGAACACAAAACTGACATCAGAAATCACAAAAGAAAAAAAACAGTTGCTGAGCACTTCCATCTTTCTCATCACTCGATAAATGATTAGTTAACTACTGTACTCAGAGATGTGACTGGGACATCAAGACTTCAAAGAGAAACAGCTGACCTCGAATTAATATGCAAGCTAAATTCTGTGAAAGCAGGACTTAATCGAGACTATGGGTTTTTTTCCCATTACAAAAGGTAATTTGACTTCAGCCTTCCCAGGGTTTGAACCTAAACAACTGCTCTGATTTGCTGTTACTGTATGACTTGATCCTGTGTTTTACACTCCCCTGCATTTATTTTCATTCCATTCTATAAGTTCTCCCATCTTCAAAGCATCTGACGGAGTGGGATTTTCTCCCACTAAAGCTCATGAGAAAAATAAATCTGTTAGTCTTTAAGTGCCACACAACTCCTTGGTTGTGTGGGGTTTTTTTTTGTTTGTTTGTTTTTTTGCTGGACTTGACTAACATGGCTGCCCCATTGGAAATTGGCAAGTTAGGTTAACAGTAGAGTATATAGAGGTGGAGTTACCTAATAAGATGGGGAGGTCTAGGAAGGACCTGAGAGCCCATTCCCAAGAAAAGACCTGAGCTGGGGAGCAGCGGGGGCTGAGAACTGATGTTGGCAGTGTGGTCACCCAGGTCCCAAGAAACAAGACTGCCCAGAAACATGACTAGCAGACTGTTGTATGTGGTCAAGGAAGACAACTGAGTGCCATACCTGTCTGGTTGGGGAAGAAACTCCAGTGGGCTTTGGTGGACCTGTCTCCACCCAGTTGCTGATGCAGCAGGGGCTAGTGAAGCCCATGATGGCTAGTCTCAGTGGCCAGGGTAGCAGGGTGGTGTATCTATATGGAGATCTGTTGATATCCACTGGCCTGGGTGCCCCTGAAGCCCACAGGTGTTTTAAATGGCTTCAGGTTGGTGTAGGTGTGAGGATTACTCTTCCTGGTGCTGCTGGGGGCAGACTGGGGACCCACTCCCAACAGGGAGTTGAGAGGACAGGGATGCCCCAGGAAGAAGATGGGAAGAGCAAGGGGACACAGGGCTCCTTGGAAGAGAAGAGCACTAGGTACAAGCAAGGAGAAAAGGAAGCAACTGAACCCTGAGAATCGAGGGAGAGGGACTCAAAAAGATGGGATCAGGGAACCCAGACCCCTCACTGCCTTTGAGCACTGGAGTGCTGGACTTGTGGGGACAAGGGACACCAGTGGAAGCAGTGCCTGGACCCAGCAGGGCAGGGGTCTGGCAGAGTTAAACCCATGGGGCTGGGAGAGGGCGGGGCTAGTAGCAACCCAGGGAATACCTGAGGGCGTAGTTGCCCAGGATGCTCCAGGGGAGGAAAGGGCCATAGATGAGCTCCACGAGCGGGGAAAAACCAAGCCCATGTGGGAGTTAGACAGCTTGCTCTGTGGACTGAAGGGACACCTTGAGGGGGAGTGCCTATGTGGGAGATAGGCAAGGCCAGAGAGGGAGAAACTACAGGAGAAAGACCCCATGTGTCCCCCTGTGAAAGGGGATGAGGTGCCTCATAGTGGCCGATACAGCAGGCCAAAAAAAAGTGGGGGTTAAGTGAACCATTTGGTTTATTAAAAGGGGAGGTATTTGACAGAGCAGAGGGCAATAAACCCCGTAGTGGTCTCTGTCAGCCTAGTGCAGGGGCGTAAGGCAGTGCAGGTAACAGATGCACTTCTGATTAGGCTGAATTAAGGCACTGGCCTAATAAGGAAAAGGGGAGCAGCTGGTGACCTGGCCCAAAGAGATAGATAAGCCAGTGCAGGCAGCCAGGAGAGAAGTATGGCCAAGAAGGGCAGGAGTGGGCTGTGAGGAATGATGCTTGCTGACTAGGAGGATTGCAAGATGATGAGCACCAAGAATGCCTGGGGCAGGAACTGTAAGGCATCATTTAAATATTTTTAACTGTACATATGATAAAGAGCATGGATGATTGGAGGAAGAGCCTGAGAGGGGGCTGTGTGAGGTGTTATAGTCCACCTTTACTCTCAGAAGCTCTGGGAGCTTGGCTGGCAGAGGTGGTGTGTCGTCCTTGGCTGCCCTCAGTCTGTGTCAACAAGCCTCCTTTGTAATATGGACATGCTACCTTAATGAGGGTACATGGTACATGAGGAGGATTATGGCTGACTTTCTTTCTTCTTGCCAAGTTCCCAAGGGGCAGCCATGTTAGTCTAGTCTAGGAAAAAAACACAAGGAGTTCTGGGGCACTTAAAGATGAACAGATTTATTTTTCACATGAGCTTTCATGGGAGAAAATCCCACTTCGTCAGATGCTTTGAAGATGAGGGAACTTACAGAATGGCAGTTCCCTCATCTTCAAAGCATCTGACGAAGTGAGATTTTCTCGCACGAAAGCTCACGTGAAAAATAAATGTTAGTCTTTAAGTGCCAGAGGACTCCTTGTTTGTTTTCTTTCTTCTATCTCTGAGATAGGAGCCAGGCTGCACATCACTTTGTGCCTCATTTTGACTTATTAACATAAATATTTTGGAAGTGTTTGACTTTTACAGACTTGCAAGTGAAGAATGCTGTCACAAGGTGTTCTCTTCATTGTAAGTGGATCCTGGCTTGGTCTCTGGGGTTTCTGTGACTTTTGACTCCTCTGCATTGCATACTGGCAGACAGCATTTACCTTAAATGCATGAATAACTTGAATTTTAAAACCAAAATATTTATTACAGAAATTTAAATGAACATTGGGCTAAAACAAAAATTACTAAGCCATATACAGTAATAAGATTCTCTTTCCTACGTCTCTCTGGAGAAGCCAAGTCACAGAGACTGATTTAGCCTTTTATAAAATGTCAGAAGTCTGCTACTCCATCTGTGTCCTAGACTGAACATCACAAATTTTAAAAATAAATGGAAAGTTTTCTTGAATGTGGGATTAGACTTTTTAGTCTGGTCATAATGAGTACTCTACATTTGAAACTCTTTTCTTCCTCAGTTCCTGATCCTCCAGACTTGGAGGACCAGTTTGTAGCTTGATTCAAATATAAAGCCATGTTTTGATCACTCAAATACATTAGGTCAAACTCACTTACCATATATACTCACATATAATCCGAGATTTTTGTGCCTGAAAATTGGCTTTAAAACAGGCACTCGGCTTATACGCAGGTCAATACTGTAGACAGCCCCAGCCCAGGAGTTACACAGTAAGTCTCCAGCCATTAGCACTCGCTAAGCATGCTCCAGGCTGGAGCCCTGGCATGAGACTGGAGCGGCCATGTTGGGGAGTTGACCCCTGAGATGGAGTTAGGAAGAAGGGGACCCCGGCATCTGGAGCAGCCAGTTAAAGCCAGGGAGGGGGTTGGCCTGGAGGAGCTACTATCAGGGCCTGGGGGTTGGGAGGTGTCCTGGAGTCCAGGGAGAATGGTGGCAGGGGTGGGAAGTGTCTGGGAAACTGGCAGCAGGGGAAAAGCAGTGGCAGAGGAGTCAGGAAGAGTGGCAGCGGGGGTGTTGGGGGAAAAGTGGCAGCAGGGGAAAAGCAGGAAAAGCAACAGCAGGGGCTTGGGAGATAGGGAGGGTGTCAGGGATTCTGGGGGGAGCCAGCAGTGCAAGGGGGAGGTTAGCAGCCAAGGCCACAGGTGGACTTTGGCTTATACAGGGGTCACCCATTTTTTGCTATTTTGGGGGCCCAGAAAGGGGGGTAGGCTTATGCACAGATCGGCATTCTAGAGAAAATATGATAAGCATGATGAGGTACTCCATGTAAGACTTCATTTTTATGCTCGGGGCCTACTTGCTGGGTGTGGACCCTATCATTTTCATGCAGTATGGGGGAAAGGAAGGGCTGATACTTGTAATTTTCTATCTGACATTTGGACAGAAGTATTATATCTTCAGGTGCAATCCTACTGGCGGCCAAAAGTCACTTATCTGGATCTGCAGTATTTTACCTGAAAATTGTTGGTCTGTAGTTCCTCATGAATAGGGGAGTATGTTGTGAAGGAAGCCACTATAATTAGCAACCTTTTTAGTGAGCTAGCTAGAGAGGTTAATAATTGAATCACCACAGGGAATTAAAATCTCATTTTGGAATCACTTTCTTCAAATTATGTGATGTGGTAGCCATGGTCGTCCCAGGATATTGGAGAGAGAAGGTGGATGAGATAATTTCTTTTATGGGACCAGTGTCTGTTGATGACAGAGACAAGCTTTCAGATTTACAGAGTTCTTCTGGTCTGGGAAGCGTTTCAGTATTATAACACGTAGGTTAAGAGATGGAAAAACTATAGAACTCTACTGGCAACAGAATCTGTTTAATAAATTCTCAACTTTATTTTTTGTCAGTGTGAAAAAATGATAAAGTGGTGCATTACACTTCAGCTGTGAAATTCAGGCATGTAAATAAAATTCACATTTAAAGAAATTCCCTGAGGGGTAGCCGTGTTAGTCTGTGTACAGCAAAAACAAGAAGTCCTGTGGCACTTCAAAGACTAACAAAGTTCTTCAGGCATAAGATTTCATAGGCTCGAACCCACTTGCTCAGATGCATGGCTCCACCCACTTGGTCAGATGCATGATGGGTTGGAGCCATGAAAACTTATGCCCAAAGGAATTTGTTAGTCTTTAAGTTGCCACAAGACTGTTGTTACTTTTAAAGAAAATTTCAGCAAAATTGGACCATAATTTTCTTTCAGCTATGTAACAAGTTCACACATGAGTCTTAAGTTTTCTCTCTAGGTTACAAATGACTCCTGAAATCCTGACTTTGAAAATTCTGCAATGGTAGATCAATTAGTAATAAACTATTGATTTTAAAATGAACATCTTCTGAATTTTGAACTGTAGACTAGTAAATATGTTACTTAAAATTATTATAGGTGGAATCTTGCCCCTGTTGAAGCTAATGAAAGTTTTGTAATTGGCTTCCAGTGGATCAGGTTTTTACCATATATGCTACAGAATAGTCTGACTATTCCTAAGGTATCACCATTCTGAGTTTTTGGTTGGCTGCAGAAATGTGTGCTGTCTTTACTGCTGATGGCAAGGCATAGTACAAGTGTAAACCAACAGTAGTACAAATTTAAATAACAGGCATGGCCAAACTGTGGCTCAGGAGCCGCATGTGGCTCTTGAATGAAAAAGTGTGGCTCGCAGAAAAACATCAGCAAATCAATTTAGTAGGTCAAAGTACAGTATATGGCTATCTGCCTCAGTGCAGCTCTTGAAGGTTTAATGATCAACTTGTGTGGCTCTTGATTATTGTAAATTTGGCTATCCCTGTATATAATGTATTTCTTAGGGAGAAAGTGGCGGGGGGGTGTGATCTTTGTGCATACAGTCTGTAAAGTACTTTGAGTCCTCTAGCAAATGCCGTATGTAAGATGGAACCATAAGACTCCAGACTCATTTTAAGAAGTGTATATTTTTAAATATTAGTATATGATGCATACAGTGCTTTTACTGAATACATTGCCATCATGCTGTACCTAATACTTGCATTTGGTGTATTTTTCCAAGATCCATACAGGTTTACAACACCAAATAATTTGGCCTTGCCAGCCCAGCTGTATCCCATTGGATGAGAAACTCTTGCCTGAACTGCTGAAGGAAGCAGGATATGTTACTCACATGGTAGGGAAATGGCATCTAGGCATGTACAGAAAAGAGTGCCTTCCGACTCGCAGAGGATTTGATACTTATTTTGGTATGGCCAGATTTATTACTTTTTTTAAGTACTTCTATTAAATGACTAGTTAGTTACTACATATTTCCTTTTTATCTTCCACCTTTCGTATGTGAACCCAAGTCTTAATGTACCACCATCCAAACACTGAACTGAATTCAAGGCTATTTACTTTCTCCTGGGCATTCTGTGATGTTCTCAACGAAGTATCTGACTGCTTCACAAATATTAATGAATTTATCTTCACAGAACCCCTGTGAGATAAGAATAATACCACCCAATTTGATAGTTGGGAACCTGAGGCAACAGAGATGAACACTGAATTTAAGTGTCTTTATTTTGGATGCCCACTGTGAGAGAGAGCTACTTATTTTTCAGCATACTTAGTACTTTATCTGTTCAAAATATGACTCCAATTGACTTTGTTTATGGGCCGTGAATGTTCAATGCTTCTGAAAATCTTGCCCCCATGTGTCTCAGGCTGTGCAAAGAGAGGAACTCTCTGCTAGTGGCCCACTGTGAACTTTTAAAGTAATCTCATCCAAAATCGGCAAATGTTCTTAAGGAAAGAAACAAAAACAATGCAGCAATGGAATTTTGCTCTTGTCCATATTGCATAGCTGGGAGTTGTTTAGTGCTAGACCTTTCAGTTGTTTGATCTGGGGTGGAGGTACAATAGGTTTTAGATGGAGTGGGCTATTGGAAGAAGTGTGTTTCGTTTCTCTCCCCACAATGAGCCCAAATTCGTTTTCCTTTTGGATGTTTTCCAAAGTTCACCTGGTATTCTTGAGAATTTTTGGATGGTAAAGTTGGGGTTCATTAGGAAAAAGGTTGCAAAAGGTTTTAGAAGCAATTCCATTGGTTCTTAATTAACGGGAGCTGAAGATGCTGAGTACTCTGCAATATTGAACCCTTAATTATTTGTAATAGAGCCTTATTTTTATACAGGTTCCAGAGGGGTAGCCGTGTTAGTCCTAGTTCAGCAAAACAAACAAGGAGTCCTGTGGAACTTTTAAAGACTAACAAATTTTTTTAATCGCATGAGCTTTCGTGGGAGAAAATCCCACTTCATCAGAGGCTTTGGATATGGGGGAAGCGTCTGATGAGGTGGGATTTTCTCCCACAAAAGCTGATGTGATAAATAAATTTGTTAGTCTTTAAGTGTCACAGGACTCCTTACTTATTTTTATACAGTTTACTTTCTTGAGAAATCAAATTACTCTATAAAGAATGATTTTTCTTTCACCAGTTGGTGTCAGTAGTAGATCAGAAATCAACACGGTTCACTTGGAAAACATTCCTGTAATCAGTCTGTTACATTCAATAAATGTAAACAGTATTATAACTCCAGTGTTCATAATATATATTTATATATAAGTATTCACTACTAACAAAGTTTACAAAATCATAACTAAAAGTTATCCTAGTTAACTATAGACTCAGAACATGTGAATCAGTTTAACACTAATTTTTAATTTATAAGCTTGCCAATTTACATGAAAATTAACTTTTTAATTTTTCTGGGTTTGTATAATTCTGGATTTTTGTGATTTTATATTTTCAAATAAATACAAGATGAGAAATGTTAAGGAATGTTGAACTGAATAAACTTGTGTTTTGGATTTTTTAGAAGTATTAAAGTCTGAAGGTGCAGTTTTTCAAAGGCAAAGGGCAGTTTTGGTACTCAGCTCCCATTGTGCCTTCTTGAAAGGGTTCTCTTGATGTATTATTTTATGTATAGTAAATTATATGTTTGTCTGCTCGCTTGATCACCTTTTTCCTATTCTAGGTTATTTTCTGGGAAGTGAAGATTATTATTCCCATGAGCGTTGCTTTTTCATCAGTGCAAAGAATGCAACATTCTGTGCTCTTGATTTTCGAGATGGAGAAGAAGTTGCAACTGGATATAAAAACATGTACTCCACTAACATATTTACAAAAAGAGCTATCGATCTTATAGCCAGCCATAACAATGATAAGGTACCGTAGAGAAATGTTGCTTTTGTGGTAACTTAATTTTACATGTTGTAATATTAATGTTCATGCAATATTAATCTGCAAGACTTGAGTTTTTGTAAATATATAGATACAGAGCTGCATTTATGACAACCCTCACTGTATTAACTGAGTGGCTGGCCTTGTGATGCTTTCTTACAAGAACAATGACCTACGCCAAACCTAGACGAAACTGATTGAAATCAGACATGCTCTCTTATGAGTGCAGGTTTTACCAACTAGAGATTGATCCACTAGAAAGTAGTCCAGATAAGTAAAGCACTTAATTAAAAAGTTCAGCAAACAGAAGTAGACAGTACTGCATCAATACTTCAATACTCAAAGTCCTTGTATTGTATAACTTGTGTACATAATAGTTGAAAAAATTTATACAGGAGATCCAGTGTAAGGGGGAGCTAAATGTGATAAGGAAGACCTTAATTGTTGAATAAAAAATTAATTAACATACTTTTACTTCATAAAAGGGGCCATCTTTATACAGTGTTCAAACATAGAAGCCAGGAGTGTTTCCCTCATTACAATAATTTTCCTCGTTAAGATGCAGTGAACTAAAGCCTATATTAAAAAAAAAAAAAAAAAAAGCAAAGTTGAAGATCTTAATTTAAATGTCTCAGGAAAAAGATCTAGAATCCAGTCTTCCTTCCTCTAATAAAGATCTTTAACCCTGATGTAATATATTTTTTTGTTAAATGTTTGTCATGTTAAAATCCTGCAAAACTTGCACTTTTTTTTACCAAGGGCTTGTCTATACTGAAATCCCTGTGTCGGTCTCAATGGATTGATGCAGCAGGATCGATTGAGCAGCCATTGGAGACCCACTCAATCAATCCTGGGTATGTTATCTGTTCAGCACAGTAATTCCACTCCTCCCGCCCCCAAAGGGTAACACTGTGTCAAACAGAAAACATTTCCCATTGGCACAGCCTAGTGAAGATACTGTGGTAAGGGAAGGTAAGTCAGTTGAGGGTAAAGGAGGATTAGTAAGTAATTCCACAGTACATAGTTTGCGTATCTCCCATTGATCTAGTGTGGCATTGTAGCCTAGACTTAAATCTCATAAGAGAGTGCATTTGTTACAAATATATCAGTTAATCCATAGATCAGCATTCTGTATGTTCTTGTCCAAAGCAATATAGTCTATTTGCACTATGTCAGATTTGAGGTTGCTTGTGAAACCTTAATTTGGCCCTGTTATGGATATGTATTATGATAATCTTTTATTGTATGATTAGATACTATTTTGAGTTGTTCACAAAACTGGCATGACGAATTCACCTTGAGATCAGAGTTATTGGCAAGCAAAGTTGTTTTCTAGTTCATAGAACCAATTACAAGATCACACTTAGGGAAATGAAACAATTGGACACTGATTTAAAAATAAAAACCAATGAAAACCCTACTGCCTGTGGTTAGTTGGCCTCCTCATAAGATCTGCAGTGGGGGGGGGTGTAATAAGAAAATGCAATGGAGGTTTTTGTAACAAGTGGCACTACCACTAAACAGTATATTTTGCACATGAAATGTGATTGTATTTTGTATTAAGACTCTGGGATTCAGACTTTATACCCAAACCCAGTTCACAACTTTTTGTTTTGTGCCTTACAGGTTTGTGAGACTTTGCTTTAATAATAAAAATAGTACTGTGTATAGTTTGGTTTTGCTTTTGAAAAAAGAATGGGAAGATAAGTTTAGTGGAAGGAAGATCAAAATACCATCTGGCTTCGCTGCCATTAAAATGAAAATGCATGCTAATATTTCAGTGCCTTTTAGAAAAACCTTTGCCACGCACACATATGTGTTTGCGTTTGTGTGTTTTGTTTCATTTAGTGCTTGAGTACTCTCTCATCTAACCTGTATGCTGGTTTCTTTCCTCCAGCCTCTGTTTCTCTACCTTGCCCTTCAGTCTGTCCATGAGCCCCTTCAGGTCCCTGAAGAATACATGAAACCATATGCCTTTTTCAAAGATGAGAAGAGACGTCACTATGCGGGAATGGTGTCCATTATGGATGAAGCTGTAGGAAATATTACAGCAGCCCTCAAAAGATATGGACTTTGGGACAACACAGTTTTCATTTTCTCTACCGGTAAGACTGTTTAATCAGGTAGTCTTCAGATGACTCATTGACTGTAACATCTATTAAGCTGAAGAGACTAAGTGATCCATTTCAGATTTTAAGTGCAGAGGAGCTATAAAATAAAAGAAACATATCCTAAAATAGAATAGATTTTTCCCTCTTAAACATCAATAAACAGTTTTGAGGGAGTGTTTCTGAACACAAAGGATTAATACCATTGCTTGGAACCATATGCAGAAACAGTACAAACTTACTGAAAGCCTTGTGAGAGATGCCGGGTGTCTTCCATTCCCTCTGACTTAATTTGCTCTTGAGATTAAGACACGAGAAATAATTCTCCATCCTGATTAGGCTTAAACTGGAGTATTGTGTCCAATTCTGGGCACCTCATTTCAGGAAAGATGTTGACAAATTGGAGAAAGTCCAGAGAAGAGAAACATGAATGACTAGAGGTCTGGAATACTTGACTTGCGAGGGAAGATTGAAAGAACTGGGTCTATATAGTCTAGAAAAGAGGAGACTGAGAGGGGATATGATAAGAGCTTTCAAGTACCTAAAAGGTTGTCACGAGGAGGAGGGAGAAAAACTGTTCTCCTTAACTGCTGATGATAGGACAAGAAGCAATGGACTTAAATTACAGCAAGGGAGGTTTAGGTTGCACACAAGTCCCAGCCTGTTTGATCTTTCATGTTCTGCAGCTTACCTCCCAGTTAGAGTAGATCACTTTCCCTCTTTCTCCCTCTGGCTTTTCCTCTGAATTTACATCTTCTCTTCAGACCCCAAAGACATGACTTCTCAAGAGACTCCATCTTCTTATCCTCCTTATGATGGTGTAGGGGCTTAAGTCATACAGTCTCTTTCTCTCTCCCCTGCCCAGAGTGGTGCAAGGAACAGATCCTTCTATAGTAGTGGGAGTTCCATCCAAGTTCCTTCCCATGCTGCAGAGACTGATTTTACTGACATTCCTCTTAACCATGTCTGACCCTGGCTGTTCTGTTGTGAATTCCTCATAACCCAAAGGATTTGAGTAGCAGCAGGCAGAAATTATAATGGAGAATTGGTGTCTGTAGTTTTAAAAGCAGTATTCATCCCTTTCTCCTATATAGCAGCTGGACAGCCAGATATGTAAGAAAACAACAAGCAGTTGTGTGGCACTTTAAGACTAACAGATTTATTTTTTGCATGAGCTTTCGTGGGAGAAGATCCCACTTCCTCAGATGCTTCGAAGATGGGTGAACTTACAGAAAGGAATGAAACTAAATGCAAGGGGGTGTAAAACATAGGATCAGGTCATAAAGTAACAGCAGATCAGAGCAGTTTACTGGGCTTCTCTTGCTGTAGTCCTAATATAATGTAATAACTTGGGGCATTGGCATTGGTGAGGGAGGAGGGAGTAAAGAGTCTTAGAATACTAACTATTGTTCTGATGAACACCAACTCAATCCACAATTCCCATTTAAACTGGAAATTCGTGAAGTCCCTTCTTCAAGGAGGTAAGATCTTGCCTGGTAAGTTCACTGTCCGTAATTAGGTAAAAATAGTAAAGCCCACAGGTCAATAGCTGCTCCTCATTGCTACAGATCCCAATGTACAGTTGTGTACTGATATGGTTCTCTAATGATTTTTCTGCTACTTGAGCTGGTTAGCATTACTGCTACAAATATATAGTCTTCCTAGTGATAACTCCTTTAATTATGGACTTGAATATAAAAAAAAAAAATACTTTCACGGGAGTCTCCCTGACTTACAGAACTTGATTTAATCTTCACTCCCAAACAATGCAGTAGAGAGTTCAGTAAAAATTCTTTGTTTCTTCCTCTTTCCATATGATAAAGCCCAACCAGAGTTCCCTTGAAAGCATGCCAGCTGGCAAATGGAATTACTGCACATTTTAAAAGGACCTTGTAAAATGTATATAGGAGCTCTAGATCCTCTTTAAAGTTGTGTAATGGAAACCTCAGGCCAAAAATGAAGTAATCAGATTGTTAATATAGTCTGTTTCTATAAGTACATCACGTAAGTCACACTTCTGCTGTCTTTCTTCTTTTTTTCCCCTACAGATGAAATTTTTGCCCAAGTAAATAATGCAACAGTAGGCCAGTGAACTACACTGTCATCCAACATTATTTAATACAGTATTGCAAACATTTCCATAGTGGCTTTCTGTTAGTCTGAAACCAGAAATAAATGGGCTAATATTGATTCATTATGACATGGTTAAAATGTACGGTGATGGCAAGAGCTATCCAGTGGCTAGAAAATGATGCTGATACATCATGCAGTAAATTTAGTTTTACAGAGCAACAAGCATACTCTGCTTCCTTAATGAAATGCATTGTGACAATGAAATGATTGTTTATGCAAACAAAGTAGATATTATGTATGCAGCAATAACCCCAATTACCTTCCAGAGGGGTAGCTGTGTTAGTCTGTAGATAGGAAAAACAATGAAAGGCCTATGGCACCTTGAAGATTGACAAATTTCTTCTGTTGCAACTGGTAGAGCAGCTTGCAGCCCACAAAAGCTTGTGCCCAAAGAAATTTGTTAGTCTTTAAGGTGCCACAGGACTTTTGTTGTTTCTGATTACCTTGGACATTAAAACAACATGTAGTTGAAAAAAACAGGACATTGGGTTTACTTCCCTTTGAAAAGTGCCAAGAAGTCTAACTTTCAATAAACTGAAGGAAATCTTCCTTTAAAATCATAGATAAAGAACATAATCTTTAACTGTTTGGAGGCCAGCTGTCTCAGCAATCTGTGTCTTGTTTGGGAATATGGACCCTTTAACTGAGACATTACTGTGAGTAGCATGTCATCATATCTTGGATGGGAACTAGCGAGCACTATAGCAAGTTGGTCTCTGTTGAGTTCTGCATCATCTATTTTCCATGAAATGGATACTTTCTTTAGCCTTCAAGATGTTTATAAATGCCAAAACACAACTTCCCCAACCTCCCAGCATTTTCTTATTTTGGAAAATGTTGCAGTATCTGTTAGTTACCACAAGATAGTCTTGTAAGATGTAATGTACGGCTTTTCCCTTTAAAATTTAGTTTACATGGCTAAAAGAGAATGTTATAAAACCCTTTCCCAATGGAACATGTAACAGAATTTTTTTTCTAAAAGGTGGCCCTATTATTTTACAACATGATTAATAAAGGTAAGGGGATAAATTGTATTGAAATGCTTGAGTGTTGCAAGAAAAAAAAATTCAAACATTCACTTTTAGTTTTTTGACATGTCAAAAAGACTACTTTGAAAGGCTACATTGCAAATAGTGTTTGGAGGTAAGGTTAGATGCAATTGTACAGAGTGGATTTTAAATGTTATGATAAAGTTTCACTAAACGCTATTATTGTGCATATATGATTTAAGAATGCTTCCCATTTACCAATATAAAGACATCCAAGTAAAAGTCCCCAATTAGTTCAGCCATATAAAAGAAAATCAGCCACATTATAAAACAACTAGCTGTTTTAAAGCCCTTGCCATACTAAAACTTTTAAAATGTGCTTGGATGAACAACACAGTTTAAAGTGGCTAACAAGTCTGTATTCATAGTACAGCTTTTTAAAACAGTTGCTTAGCCACGTTTTAAGCAAAATGCGCATACACTGTTAAGTGTTTGAATTGGGGCTTATGGGCAGAGAAGTAAGAAGAGTACTTAAAGGGGCATAAGGAACATGAAGACACCTTCTATCTGTGTCCTGTCCTGAAGGGACTGACTGACCTTAATTCCTCTCTATCCTTCCCCATCCATTTTCTCTTCTAACTTACCTCACTCTTGTCCTGTGCATTCTCTCGTTACATTCTCTTCTGCTATATTTTGATTTGCTGTTACAGTGTGACCTGACCCCATGACATACACTTCCCTGCATTTATTTCCTCCCATTCTGTAGGTTCCCCCATCTTCAAAGTGTCTGACGAAATGGGATTTTCTCTCACGAAAGCTCATGCGATAAATAAATTAGTTAGTCTTTAAACTCCTTGTTTCTTTTGCTAGATTAACCTTCTTTCTGACTGGTGATCCAGATTAGGTTGGGAACTACTGTTCTTCCTTTACATGCTACTGAGTTCTGTTCTCCTGCTTTTTCAAAGGTCCTACTGCTGGGCTCAGGCCATTCCCTTACCCGCCCCGCCCCGCGGTAAGATCTCTATGTATTTCATAAAGAAAACTCTTCTAGCTTTCTGTCTGATGAGAGGAGGGTTGGGCTTCAGAAACCTACTTTATGCCAGGTAGCCTGGCATACCAGAAAGGCAGAATGGCTCTAGCAACTCAGTTTCTGATCCTGTCAGAAGGGTTAATTTTGAATGTTGTGCTCTTGGACAAAGGTTAACATGAACCTGATTACTTATGGCATGGGACAAACTCTTAAAGGGTTTAAAACAAAATTAGTCAGTCTTTATAGAACAGTGGTTTTCAAACTCTTTTTCCCAAGACCCAGTTGAAAAAAAATAATTTACGCCCACCAATGTTCCCTGTAAGCTGCGCTGGCGCGCTGCTGCGCAGCCTGCCGCAGCCGCCAGCGCAGGGAAGGCTGCCGGCAGTGCTCCTTCAAGGGAGCTCCTGTGGAGCAGGGAGTTTTGAAAACTCCCGCCCAGAAAAGCTCTAACGGAGCATGCCCAGAAAATCTGGGCATGCTCCATAGAGCTTCTCTGGCCCAGGAGTTAGGGCTGGGCCCTGCCCCTCCAGTCCAGCC
>ML681990.1:42871606-42970316 GCA_007922195.1 Podocnemis expansa
GGGCGGGGGTGATGCTGGGGCTGTGGGGTGATGCTGGGGCCGGGGGGCAATGCCGGGACCCGGGGGGGGGCGATGCCCGGGGCTGGGGGGGCAAGTGGGAGCGGGGGGGTGATGCCGGGAGCGGGGGCCTAGCGGGAGCAGGGGGAGGGGCTGTGCAGCGGGCCCCGTGGGGGGGTGGAGTGCAGCGAGCAACAGGAGTTGCTCAGCTGCTCTCTCCCCTTAGAGGGAACATTGCCCGCGTCCCAACAATTACATCTTTGAGCAATGCATTCCAGTCTTTTGGTGGCAGCAGCAGGGGGCACCACGACCCAGTACCTGAGGGTCTGTGACCCAGTACTGGGTCCCAACCTGTGGTTTGAAAACGACTGATCTAGAGAAGCCCACAGTGCACAGCACAGTACCAGTGAGGTGTCTGCAGTAAGGCTATTTCCAGATTTAGAAATACGGTAGCAACAGGTGTGCTTGGTTTGAGGGAACTTGCAAGTAGACAGACTTGTTTGATTATGTGCATCTCTAAGTATTACCCACCTATTAATTAAAATAATGTTAAACTCATTAAAATATATGCAAATGATATACTAGATTATTATACTTGCACTTATTTTAACTGTATGACTGCATATTCTTTATAAATAACATTTATTTGGTGCATTTATTTGGATTTACATATTTCAATGCTGACTTCTTTGATGGGGTGCAAGGGATATTTCCTTTAGTGAAAAACAGGCCATTTTAATGGCTAGGATTGAAGTGTCCTGTTACTTGGCAATAGCTCTGTGCGTTACACAGGACATCAGAATTGATTCCCCAAGGAGACAGTGTGGGTTAGAGCAGTGTGAGACTTGGAGGTAGAGCTGGTTAGGAGTTTTCCAGCAGAATGTTTTTCTGTTGGAAAGTGCAAATTCTTCAATGTGGAATATTTTGCAGAAACAGTTTGCCCTGAGGTTTGGGTTTAAAAGTGAAAGCAAAAAATAGACTGGTTTCACCTAGTGTTAATGTAATTTTATTTTATTGTTTATTTTTGCATACCTGTAGTGTGGCTACTTTGATGTTGCTGTGAAAAATTGCTTTTTTCCCCCCTACAGTTATTCAGCTGATATTAACTGTGCTAGTCATCCCCCCCCCCCTTTGGTCATGTTTACTAAGAAGTGCTGGAGCTGAAGTTGGTGGTCCCTATCCAAGGTTCTAAAACCGACAAGTGAGAGATGGGGAACTGAGAGCTCTACATTCTCTTCATGGGTCATGTTTAGTTGAAGCTGATGAAGGTGCTACCTACCATTTGTCTACATTACGCTTTTTATGCCTGAAACTTCCCACTATTGCATCTGTTGTTTGCAGTGGTGACAGTGTTAGCATAGATCAGGCAATACAGGAATTTTGACCACTAGGTTTACTGTGAGCAGGTTTAGATGACTTGTTCTGTTGCAAACAGTCACTACACTAGGACTCCTGCCATTACTACTCCTAGTAACTGCATTGGAGGTAGCAATGATAGCAAATATTATGGGGGAAAAGGTTTAGTGTACACATAACCTGGGTTTATATGGAATCATATATGTATGTGGGTGAAATGTTTTTTCTTACTTGGGTTTATATAGTTCAAGCAATTTTTTTTCAAGATTAGCTTTACTTTCAATTTTCCTCGTAGAAAACTTGTAAAAAATCTGTACCATGAATAATTCTCAAAAATTTCATTGCAAAATTGATCCTTCCAAAAAATATTGGAAATCTGTAGTATTCTGACCAGGCAAGAGAGAAGACCTAGTTAGTTTTGAGTGCAATTGAATTATTTGTATTCACATGATGAAAATTAAAATATGCAATGGACTTTAAAAAACGAAACAAAACCACAAAACGAATTCCCAAAAATCCTCTGATGTGGATTTTACTGCTTCAACCGGAAGAGTTTTTTAAATAAAGATTATTTTACAAGCTAAAGAATTATTTAAATGCTGAAAAGATAATCATCTACTGATGCTATAAAAATACTTCTTCTGATATACCTTTTTCCTTAATCATACAACACCAACAAAATTGTAACATTTAATGTGCAGTAGACATTATCCAATGAGTTACACAAACTGTGGTTAATATTGATGGGAACTGAAATACATCAGTCATGAGAAAACGTCTATTTTGTTCTACAGGTATGGTAGAAATATACATAGCAATACAAAAATGAGGCATTGGCAGAGCTGTGCATTGAAGCTTTCATAATATAGCACCTGCTCATAGTGTGCCTGGCTTTAGTAAATACAATTAGTTCCTCCCTTTAAAAGGATTAAATTCACCCACAGAATTTAGAAACTTGCAATTAAAACAAAGCCCTACATGCTAGTACTACTGATTTTAGCAGTTCAGTCTCATGTTTCATCCAAACATTCTGTTTCAAGGCTTGCCTCCTGCTTACATTCAGTTTATAACCTCCTGCTTTAAGTAAGAAATATTTCTGGAAGTATGTGGTGGCATCACTTTTTTTCTTAATTATTTTCAGATTTATTTTTTTACTATTGTACTTTAAATGCATTTATCTTTTTCTTTTCTAAGCTACACAGGATATATCTAGATAATATTTCCTCAAAATATAAATGTCTAAAGCCTAGATGTGACTTGGTTACTCACTGCTGCAATTTTTTACTAGCAGCAGTTTTGTTCCTACAATAAGGGAATTTAATTTGTATATAGCATTCATCTCTTGCTATTTGTCTTATGAAGTTTAATTTCTGATGATGATTCTCTACCTCCACAGACTATAAATGGCCTGCATCAAATCTATTTGCTTTAACTACTCAAAACTTCAACATGACTTTAATATACTTCACATAAATGTCATTATGATTAAGTATATTGCAGTCCTTCTGGAATTAGAGGCGTATTTAGCCCCCATGTGATTTTTAGCATGAACTAGCAATATTTAATGCAGAACCCTATTAAACACAGCTTTGCCCCATAGGAGGGTTTGAACACTAACCCACATTAATGCAGCTGCTAATGCTAGGCCCTACCCTAGGACATCCCCCACCCTTGTTCATGAATTCTGGGGAAAGCAAGAAGGAACTATACATACAAGTTGTGATGTAGCACAAAGTTTTCCCCTCAATCCACAGCAGTGGTTTTCTGGTGTGACATTATCTATGGATTGATACCTGAATTTAATCCAAGATATGTTAGGGTTGGGTTTGTTTTTTTTTTAATTTGGTTGCTAATCATCTTAATTTGGTTTGTGCAGATATCATATCAATGAGGAACTTTAGTAATTTTGCTGATGTGCTTGATTCAACCATATTTTCAGTGGCATTTTGGAAAGCCTTTATTTTAACTAATAAAATAAAAAGCACAATAGGTGCTACCTTGCTTCCTTAGCAGACTTAATTTTTTTAACAGTTTTAATTAATTACAGAGTAAGATATTTTTTTTGTAATTGTACTTAATAACAGATTCCAGTCCTGAATCTGTATGGGGAGACCCTCTCAGTGGCCTCGGTGGCATTCCACTGTCATCCAAGGATCTACTTCCTCACATTCCTTTGCAGGGCTGGGGCCTTTCCCTATATAATTTGTAATAAATTATTTCATTTTAGAAAAAAGTCACTTAGGAATATGTGTGGAATTCGCACAGACTGGCGATGTCACTCGTGCTGTTAATGAGGGGTATAGTAGCAGAAATAGAACACTTTGCCGCTTTCCCTCTTGGGAACCTTTTCAGTGACTCTGAGGGAGAGTAACTTTTGGCATTTGGCCTCGGGCTTTCTGAGGAGATTGGAGTTTTCTGGGATTATGGGAGGAGACGGTTTCCTGTCCTGGGGGATTAAGAGGAACTGGATGTGGTATCCTCTTGCTACTGTGTCAACGACCCATTGGTCTGAGGTGACCTGGGTCCACCGTGGGGCGAAGTGGCAAAGGCGGTGGGGGGAGAACAGGGGCTGTGGAGTGCTGCCCTTGGAGGGACTGTCAAAAATGCTGTTTGCAGCCCGACGAGCGGTCTGACCCTTGTCCGCGCCATCCCGACTGGGAGGCACCCAGCTTACCCCCTTTACCTGCCTGGCCTTTATCCTTGACCAGGTCCCCGAGGTGACGCTGGGAAAACTGGAGGGATCTCGGGAACTGGTTCTGTAGTTGCAGCTGTTGTTTCAGTTGCTGTAGCTGCTGTTGTAGCTGGTGCGACTTTGGGGAACGTCTAACAGGTTGCGGAGTGTAGATCCCGAGGGACCTCAGGGTGGCCCTCGAGTCCTTCATACCATGCAGCTTCGCATCTGTGGAAGATGCAAAGAGGTTGGGGCCTTCGAAGGGAAGGTCCTGGATAATTTGTTGCATCTGCGTGGAGAGACCAGAGTTCTGGAGCCAGGCCAAACGATGCATCACCACCACCGATGCCATTGTGCATGCCGCTATATCCACCGCATCCCAGGTTGCTGCCAACGTGTCCCTGAATGCTCTCTCCACCTCATCCAGCATTGCTTTGAAGTCTCTCAGGAGATCCTCTGGGATGACCGATCGGAGATTTCGCAGAGCTTCCCACGGGTTGAAGATGTAGTGCCTTATGAAAGCAGAATGGTTTGAGATGTGCAGCTGGAGGGCGAGTAGGTCGAGTCTCCTTGCCTCCTTGTTCTTGGGGGTGGTGCTAGGTTGGCCTTGTCTCTCCCTTTGGTTGACTGCATCAACCACCAAGGACCCCAGGGTCAGGTGGTGAAATAGGAAAGGAAATCCTTCTGAGGAGATGGAATATTTCTTGTCTACTACCTTGGACACTGACGGGATCGAGGAAGGCATTTGACAGCGTTCCTGGACGATGCGGAACACCCTGGTGTGCAAGGGAATTCCGACCTTAGCCGGCAGGGCTCAACGGCACGCGTCAAAAAGGGAGTCATACTCCACCTGGATGACCCCCAGCTTGAGCTTCAGGTTCGCCACCATGCGGCGGAGAAGGTCCTGTTCGACATGAGGGTCCCCTTCGCGGTTGGTGGACATGTCGATTAGCCTCTCGTCAGGCGATGAATATGACAGGGCCCTTGATCTGCTTCATTGTGTGGAATCAGGGTCTGGCTCGTCGTCAGAGAAATCCGAGGACTCCGGTGCAGGCAAACGTGCGTATCGGGAGGAGGGGTCGTCTGCCGTCGCATTCAGCCAGTTGAGGGTCCATTCGTTGTGCAGGGACCTTGACGGCGTTATAGGTCTTATGAGGGGCCCAGGTGCTTCCCCCAATGTGTGCTCGCGCTGCACGCTTGGTGACATGAAGCTTTTGCAGGCACGCTTCCTCGGGCTCTCCTCCTGGGTGTGTAGAAAGGGATCCTCTGAGGATGAGCTGGATGATCTCCCCCGCAATAGGCGGCATTCCGGTACCGAGAATTCCTCAGGAAAGCTGTGGGGAGCTGTAGAACTTGGGCCCAGTACCGGGTTAGATGGTGCCGGGCTGGACAGAGGCGAGGAGGCCCGAGATGGTACCAGCATAGGTGGAGGTGTTAGCGGTGCCGAGCCCGACGGTACCGGAAGTGGTGTTATCAGTGATGGTGCCGGGCTTGCTGATGGTGCTGGGCTCGTAGGCGGTGCCGGGCTTGTAGGTGGTACCGTATCCAGCGGCGCCGAGGAAGGCGGTGCCAATGCAGCCAGCTGCCTTGCCTTTTGCACCGAAGCTGGATTTGAGCACCCTTGGCGAGCCGATGCCTGAGCCACGGCCCTGCTAGGGGTGGCTGAGAGGCTACTGGGGGACTGGTGGGATTGGTGTCTGGAAGGTACCGTCGAGGGCCGAGATCTTGGGCCTGGTACCGGGGATCGGCGAGAGGCTTGAGCTCGGGCTGATCGAGAGTCCAGCGGAGCACTGACAGCTCAGCCGCTTGTAGATGGAGTGGCTCTGGTCCCTGAAATGAGGTGGAGACGGCGCTCCCTTTCCAGCCGAGTCCTCCACTTGAAGGATCAGCAGATGGGGCAGTCCACCGTGATGTGGGACTCACCCAGGCAAGCAAGGCATTTCTCGTGTTGGTCGTCCATTGGGAAAGCCTTGCAGCATCCTAAGCACGGCTTGAATCCTGGCATTTCGAATTTCGCGCGAAAGACAGGCCCTTGCATGTGTCAAGATAACACTGATCCGAACTGACGCTGATGGCCGAAAAAGGAACTGGGAGGGTCAGGGTCACGGTCACCTATATAGCCGCAGCTGCGGCGTGGAGGGGGCGTTGGCCGTGCGCCCTGACCTGACAGGCTAATGCTAAAGACTTTCCGAGCTACTGTGTGCTGCGGTACGTAGAGACCTGTAACTGAGTGATGTGAGCAGCGCTCAAAGGAGAACTTGGCTTGTACCAGCCTGGGTTATACTGGAGGGTGACCTAAGATTTTCCCCTGGAAATGTATGTTGCCAACTCTCTTCTGGACAATACAAGCTTATATAAAGACTGTTATTTTCTTAACCTAACTCGTAACCAGTCTTAATCTAACTCTTTACTTCACGTAGTATTTCCCAGGCATTTCAGTTTAAACACACTGGATTAGCTAAAACAAGTTTAACTACAAGAAGAGAAATTTTAAGTGAGTACAAGTAATGAGGCATAAGTCAAAATGGTTAAGAAAATAAAGTTAAATGCTACATATGCTTAACATAACAAACATAAGATTCAAGCAAAGCTTCTCACCATATGCTTTCAGTAGTTTTACTAACGAGATTACTTAGGTCATGGCCACTTCTCCCCAGAATTCAACAAATGCTTCCATGATCTTGTCACTTCAGGTGCATGAATGGGATGGACAAGGAGAGAGATTGAGGGAGGTATCCATTTTCCACACCTTTTTAAGTGCCAGTCCCCTTTTTGAAAACTTCTAGCTGAGAATCAAGAGACAAAGTCTCTAGGGAAGGATGTTCCCTGCTGCTTTTTTGTCACCTGTTTGAGCAATCTTTATTTCCTTTTCTGCTTGATAACTCTGTTTACTGCTTAAATGCAAATAAAGTAGAGCACACATTCATTTATTTGAGACTGGCCTGTTTGCCAGTCTCAGTTTGGAACATGTGTTAACACAGTACATTGGCATCTTAAATATCACACACAGTGTCGCTACACACATTTTATCAGGATAATAATGAACAGCAAATTATTAATTTTCAAATATCTTACAGTGCATATGTTGTACAATGCCTATTTCAGTTGTATGTAGGAAGTGGTCACAGACATACATTCTTTCACAGAATTGTCATAGAATCAGGTTTGGATTAAGACATGCTGAGGCCTTAGGTATGTCAAGATTCAGAGGCCCCATACCATAAAAATAAAGAGAAAAAAGTGTGTTACGTTATAACAGAAAGAGTAATGAAGAATAAACAGTACACCCTTATATTTGCATATATATGCAAGCATCTTACAAAAAGCCTTATTTGCATTATCAGATACCTTATGAAAAATTTTCTTAGTTATCTTCAACATATCTAGAGGCCCCTCATAGTATGAGACCTTAAGCCATGGCTTACTTGGTGTGTGCCTAAATCTCACACTGCATAGAATCCTTTCATTTTTCCAAAGGACCATAATGAAATTCTCAGCTGCTACAGCTAGCCGTTTTGTAAATGCAGCCTTAAACTTTTTGTGCAGAACTTTCATTCCTGGGTCTTAGCTCCTTGGTGCAATAATTTTATTCCGCTTAGGCAGTCTTAAAGCAAGCTCATCATCTGCTTTACTTCTTGTGTACTGTGATCACTGTCAGCAGTACCAAAACCTAAATGGTCCTAAATTGTCTTCTTACATGCACCAAAGTGGAGAATTCTTTAAAAGGCTCCATAACAGTTAAGGAGCTTGCCATTGTTGTTAATGTACCAGGATTTCGATGTCATTTGCAGCTTTGAGAATCTTTTATTCGCAGAGGCCTCACGTCACCTTGCATTCATGGGTCTTGCTCACTGGGTAGTGGGTTTCAATATCAAGTTTTCAGAGTGTCCTCTGAACAGTGGGTTACTTACTAGTAACTATCCTTCTTCGAGATGGACTGTTCACATACATTCAGTTACAGGTGTCTATGTGCCACAGCTTATGGTGGCTCAGAAAGTCTTTAGCCTTAGCCTGTCAGGTCAGGGCACACAGCCAGCGCCCCCTCTGTACTGTGACCATGGCTATATAGGTGACCATGATCCTGACCCTCCCAGTCCCTTATTCCTTTGCCAGCTCTGGTTAGTGGGGACGGTGGGAGGGATCTGAATGTATGTGAGCAGCCCATCTCGAAGAAGGACAGTTACTTGTAAGTAACCCACTGTTGTTCTTCAAGTGCTGCTCATGTCATTCAGTTACAGGTGACTGCTAGCTATGCCCAAGGATGATGGAAGGAGTTACAGTCTGCCCATGCTGAGTATGGCTCTGTCCAACACGGCATCCTCTCTAGCCTGTTGAATGATAGTATATTGCATTGTGAAGGTATGCACTGACAACCACATAGCTGCCCTGCAGACCTCTTGGATTGGGACCTTGATGAGGAAGGCCATTGACAAAGCCTGGGCCCTGGTAGAGCCCTAATAGTCCTGGGAAGGGCATATTTGACCTTCTGTAGCAGTCTTTGATGCAGTTTACTATCCATCTGGAAATGTACTGTGAGGACACTGGGAGACCTCGTTTGCGGTCAGCAACCTCCACAAAGAGTTGGGAGCTCCTGTGGAACAGAAGTGTGTGCTCAATATAAGTCAAGAGTGCTGTCTTCATATCCAGGGTGTGCCACCTCCTCGGGTTCTTTGTAACCTGAGGGTCTGGGAAAAATACTGGCAAACAAATATCCTGCTTGAGGTGAAGTGGGGAAACTACCTTAGGAAGGAAAGATGGGTGGGGTTGTAGCACCACCTTATCAGGAAAGAACCTCATATAAGGGGGTTCCGAGGAAAGGGCCTTCAACTCTGAGACTCTTCTAGCCGAGGTAATTGCCACCAAAAAGGCCACCTTCCAGGCAAAGACCAGTAAAGTACACGAGTCCAAGGGTTAATAAGGAGGCTCCGTTAGTGCACGGAGCACCACATTAAGGTTCCATTGAGAGAGAGTTTCACAGGGTTGCTGAAAAAACCTTTTGAAACCCTTCAAAAACCTAGTGGAAGTAGGATGGGAGGAAACAGGGACACCCTCCACCTTCTCATGGAGGGCTGAAATCGCTGCTAGGTGGACTTTCAGGGAGGAAAGGGAGAGGCCCTTGTCTCTGAGGTCCAACAGATAATCAGGGATTAGGTTCAGGGGGGCTAGTGTAGACTTGACCCCTTTACCTCGAGCCCGGCTGGAGAACTGTTTCCATTTAGCTGTATAAGTGGATTTGGTCTTCTACAACTGACCAGTACCCTCCTGACCCTGTCTGAGCAAAGCCTTTCTTGCTCACTGAGCCAAGGAGCCTCCAGGCTGTCAGATGGGGGAGACTGGGGTTCATGTGCCCCTAGTCTTGTGTCAGGAGGTCCGCCCACAGGGGAAGGCGGGGTGGAGCATCTTTGGACAGGTCCTATAGGAGTGAGTAACAGTGTTGTCCGGTCCAATCCGAAGCTATCAATATCATGTTTGCCCCATCCATTTTGGCATTCAAAAGGACCCTGTGTATCCATGGGACCTGTGGGAAGGCATACATTGGGGGGCTTGACCAGCTGAGGAGAAGGGGATCCATGAGTGACCCCTCCTCCTGACCCCTGAGGGAGCAGAAATACTGACATTTGTGGTTCTGTCGTGTCGCAAATCGGTCGACTCGGGGTATTCCCCATTTGTTCATTAGGTGGGAGAACACTACGCTGTGGAGGGACCACTCGTAGTGAGGTAGGGGGTTTCTGCTGAGCGAAACTGCCAGCTTGTTGTCCACTCCCAATAAGTGTGCTGCCATTGGAATGAAATTGTACTTCAGGGCTAATTCAGTTTGCACACCTCGCTGCAGAGAGCCGGAGAGCGGATTCCCCCCTTGCCAGTTCGTGTAGAACATGGCCGAAGTGTTGTCCATTAGGACATGGACCGACCTTCCTTGAATCCTGTCCAGAAAAGTTTTGCAAGCCAATCTGATGTCCCACAGTTCCTTCACTGATCACCGACGCCGAATCTGAGGCATCAGTGATCAGTGTCACTGTAGGAATTGACGCTTGGAAGGGGATTCCCCCCCCCCCATGGCAAATGGGGGGGGTCCTTCCATATCTCCAGTGACCACAGGATGTTCCAGGGAACCGACAGTACCTTGGACAGAGGGTCTCTCTGTGAGTAAAATATCGTGGAGAACCAGCCCTGAAAAGGCCTCATTCTCAGGCATGCCATCCGTATCATAGAGGTGGAGGCTGCCATGTGCCTGAGAAGCTGTAAGCAGCGACTGGCTGTGGTTACTTGGGATTCCTACAGCTCCGCAATGATGGTACAGATGGACAGAAATCTTGAGGGGGGCAGGGAGGCCCTCCCTTTGCGGAAGTCTAGGAGAGCTCCTATGAACTCTATGCTTTTGTATGGGCAAAATTTTGACTTTTCTCAATTGATGCAGAGACCTAGGTATCTGCCCAGGCAGGTTACTGCTCTGACACTGTGCTTTACTTGAGTTCTCAATTCCCCGTGCATCAACCAGTCGTAGGTAGTGATAGATCTTTATGCATTGCCAACGTAGGAAGGCAGCAACGAGTGCCATGCACTTTCTGAACACCCTGGGGGTTAGAGAGAGCCCAAAGGGGAGTGATGTGAACTGAAAATCTTTTCCCCCCCACCATGAACCTTAGGTACTTTCTGTGGCAGGGGTATATTGCTATGTGGAAGTAAGTGTCTTTTAGGTCGAGGGCTGCGAACCAATCCCCGGGAGTCAGAGATGGGATGATCTGAGACAGGGAGACCATAGGGAATTTTATTTTCCTTATGTGTTTGTTTAAGGCTCTGAGATCTAGAATGGGTCTCAGGTTCCCGTTCAGTTTGGGGACCAGAAAGTATCGGGAGTAGAACCCTTTTCCCCACTCCTGCTTTGGGACCTTTACTATGGCCCCGAGGGAGAGGAGCTTCTCGCGTTCTGTTTCAAGAACGCGGTCTAGTTCCTGGCTCCTGAGCTTTAGATGAGGGGGCACTTTTTTGTCCCGAGGAGTTGACCGAAACTGTATGCAATACCCTTTTTAAACCATCTCAAGGACCCACTGGTCGGTTGTGATGTTGGCCCAGTGGTGTGTGAATTGAAGCAGGCGGCTGGGGAGAAGGCTGTGGGTCCACTGCCCTCGAAGTAACTGTCAAAAACACTGCTTCTTCCCTGCCGAACTGTCGGTACCTTGTCTGTGCCTGATAGACTTCAAGGCTTGGGATTTGCGATCTTTACTTTAACGAGACTTGTCCTTATCCAGATGCCTGAGTTGATGTTGGTGCTACTGGTAGGACCCGGAGAAGGCACCTTGCAGTTGGACCTGCTGTTTTAGTTGTTGTAGTTGCTGTTGCAGAAGTTGTTGAGATTTCGAGAGGCGCCAGGCAGATTCCAGCATGTACATGCCCAGGGATCTGAGGGTGGCTCTGGAGTCCTTCATGCCATGCAGCTTTGTGCTGTGGACTCAGTGAAGAGGTCAGGACCTTCAACTGGTGGGTCCTGAATGATGAGCTGCATCTGTGGGGAGAGGCCCGAGCCCTGGAGCTAGGTGTAGCACCACACAGCTACAGCAGATGCTGTCTCTAGAGGCCAAGGCCCCTTCCTCCACCATCGCCTCGAAATCCCTGAGGCGGTCTTTAGGGATAAGATCGCGAAAACCCTCCATGGCTCTCCAAAGGTTGAAGACATACCTAACCATGATGGCCTGATGTTTGGAGTCATGCAGCTGCAAGGCTGAGGTAGAGTAAACCTTCCTACCAAATAAGTCGAGCTTTCTTGCTTCCTTATTCTTAGGGGTAGAGCCTGGTTGGCCTTGTCTCTTTTTGGCTGACCACATCCACCACCAGAGATCCCAGTATAGGCTGTTGGAAAAGGAATGTGAACTTGTCCGATGGGACATGGTACTTGCAATCCGCCACCTTGGACACTGGCAGAATTGAAGATGGGGTCTGCCACCATGCCCTAGCGATTCTGTACACCCCTTCATGGAGGGGAACAGATACTTTGGCTGGTGGAGCAACGTCTCCAACATCAAAGAGGGTGTTGGTCTCTTCCTGGACCACTCCCACTTCTATGTTGAGGTTTGCTGCCAAGCTGCAGAGTAAGTCCTGCTGCATGTGGGGATCATACCTGTACGCAAGGGGCCTTTGGAAGGTATGCTCGTCCAGAGAGGATGACAAGGGAGCCCGAGATCTGCTGCACTGGGTGGAGTCCGGGTCGGGCTCATCATCGGAGACATCCGAGGAGTCCAGGGTCCGGGACAGAGATGGTACCGATCGGTGCCGAGAAGTCAAGCTATCATCAACCATTGGGTTGAGCCATTCATGCAACCAGTCGTTGAAAGAATCCCCGGTTGCAGTATGGCATGAGGGGGAGCGGCCCCTGTCTGTCTCGGAAGCCTTTGCAGCATGGGTGGAACTAGGCTGCGATGCCCATACCGGGGTTGTTGGGGTCATACTCCTTCTCGGCTTGAGCTTTGGGGAATGTTTTCAGCTATACTTGCCTGCTCATTCCCCAGTACCAGAGAGAACTTTCAGAGAAGCAGGGGAGCAAATGGAGCTGGCAGATGACAATGAGGATGAGCTGGACCTCTGTCTTCTAGGGCCCTGGGAATGTGGTACCAAGGGCTCACGGGACGAGTGCTGAGAGGAATAGACATCAGAGTGATCATTGGTACCGTTTCTTGGTGCTGGATGGGGACTCAACGGTACTGAACTCGAAAGCAGTACAGGTCCCTGCATCGATCGCTCCTTAGATGCGAGTGCCGGCTTACTCTTCGACTGGGCCTTCTTCGCTGGTACTGGAGCCAAGTCCTGGAACAGGGGACGTGCAGTTGCTAGGGTCCCAGGTGTCGAAGGTACCAGTGCCAGCTGTGGCCCTGACTTGCATGAGGGGGAACGTGGGGACAGAGGTGAACGGTTCCATGGCGGTACCGAAATCGATGCCGATTGTGGCTTTGGAGTCTGTGCCAGACATCAGTGTCGGATGGGCTGTGGTGCAGGAGTCGCCTGCGGTGCCAGTGGAGCGCTTGTGGCCCGAACTGCATCAGAGATGGACACTCGGTTCTCCGCGAGAGTCAGTAAACACTGCTTTCTATCCTTGCGAGTCCTACATTTGAAGGACTTGCAAATAGGACAGTTCTCCGGGAGGTGTGACTGACTGAGGCATGTGAGGCATTTCTTGTGAGGATCATTGAGTGGGAAGGCTTTACAGCACAACGGACATGGTTTAAACCCCGACATTTTGATTTTGAGCAAAAAGGACAACAGACTCTTGCAGAAGGTTTGGCTGGTCCGCAGCCGTTGCTGAGGGTGGAAAAGGGAGCGTCAGGGTCAGGGTCACCTATGTAGCCACGGTGGCAACACGGGGGGAGCATTGGCCATGTGCCCTGACCTGACAGGTTAAGGGTAAAGACTTTCTGAGCTACTATGCACTGTGGCCTGTAGACACCTGAGACTGAATGATGTGAGCAGCGCTTGAAGAATTGCTCTTCTGTAACAATGTTCTGTGGGTTCTCAGGATCAGCCACTCATGCAAGAGGAAGTCCATTACCTCCTGGCAAGGAGAGTCGTTGACCCCAGTCAAAAGAGGGGGAATTTCATCCAGATCTGAGATGAGAAGACTGTAGCCCATCCTGGATCTTAAAAACTGGAATTAATATCTGGTCAGTAAATAGATATAAAATAAAAAGAATTCTGGGTGGTCACCTTAGAAGTCATCATATGTTTTACTAGAAAAAGGCAGCTGGCTGTGTTCTCTTAACCCTTACAGATGCTTTCGTACCTTTGCCAAAGGAGGAATTTGAAGTTAATTAAAACAGTGTGGGAGAGGCTGCTAATCCTAAACATTTGTTTTAAAAAATTTCTCTTTGTGCTTAATCTACACAAGAGCTATCTCTGCCAGTTTTGAGTGTGTCTGAGTTGAGATCATTCAGGATAAAATAAGTTTGATGCAGAGTTCCCAATATTTGAAAGAGCCATTTAAAATTAATTTTAATGTATAGAGGTAATAAATTCTCAGAAAGCTCAATTATAGAGTAAAAGAAGTTAAATTCTCTTTAAGTACAGACCTTAATTCAGCCTTGCCTGTGAAGTCATAACTAACTGATGTTTTCCTAATCAAATAATTTTTATTTACAAATTTTAGCCTCAGGTAAACTCTTCAGCATTCCAGTTTTATTTACATTCAGTCATATCAGCTTTAGGCTGTACAAAAACTTCTTTTGTGTGAAACAATGTTACTTTAGGTGTTCTACCTAACTGTGCATACTCTGTAAATGCAGTCCAATATTATCATTTGCTAGTCTTTTGTAATTTAAAAATTGAAAAATGATTTTCTGAGTAATTAATGGCTGTCTTCCTTCCCATCTGGAATTTGCCAGTGTGTCATTCGTACTGAGTTGCTGATTTCACCCTTATTTGATTAATCTGGTCTCTAGTTTAAAAAAGTTAGATTTCACTTGTGCATGACTCTGTTCAGTGAGTGTTGCAGTTGCAGATGGTAAATGATGAGAAAATTGTATGCTGTGGTGTGGTAGTTGGGTTGGTCCCAGGATATTAAAAAGACAAAGTGGGTGGAATAGTATCTTTTATTGGGAAAACTTCTGTTAGTGACAGAGACAAGCTTTTGGGAGACCTAGACAAGCTTTTAGGGAGACCTAGACAAATTGGAGCAGTGGGCCAAGAGGAATCTCATGAGGTTCAACAAGGATAAGTGTAAAATCCTGCACTTGGGACGAAAAAAACCCATGTACTGCTACAGGCTGGGGAGTGATCAGCTAAATAGCAGCACTGGAGAAAAGGACCTGGGAGTCATGGTGAATGGGAAGCTGGACATGAGTCAGCAGTGTGCTCTTGCTGCCAAAAAGGCCAATGGCATACTGGGCTGCATCAGAAGAAGTGTTACCAGCAGATCGAGGGATGTGATCATTCCCCTCTATTCTGCACTAGTGAGGCCACATCTGGAATACTGTGTCCAGTTTTGGGCTCCCCACTACAAAAAGGACATGGACAAATTAGAGAGAGTCCAGAGGAGGGCAACCAAAATGATCAAAGGGCTGGAGCACAAGCCCTATGAAGAAAGACTGAAGGAACTAGGCTTATTTAGCCTGCAGAAGAGAAGACTGAGGGGGGATTTGATAGCAACCTTCAACTACTTGAAGGGTTGCTCCAAGGAGGAGGGAGCTCGACTGTTCTTGGTAGTAACAGAGGGCAGAATGAGAAGCAATGGTTTCAAGTTACAGCTGGGGCGGTCCAGGCTGGATATTAGGAAAAACTTCCTTACTAGGCGAGTGGTGAAGCATTGGAATAAGCTGCCTAGGGAGGTGGTGGAATCTCCATCTCTGGAGGTGTTCAAGTCCCAGCTGGACAAAACCCTGAGTGGGATGATCTAATGGGAGTGGTCCTGCTTTTTTTGGCAGGGGGTTGGACTAGATGACCTCGTGGGGTCCCTTCCAACCCTATGATTCTATGATTCTATGACTCTGTTCAGTGAGTGTTGCAGTTGCAGATGGTAAATGATGAGAAAATTGTATGCTGTGGTGTGGTAGTTGGGTTGGTCCCAGGATATTAAAAAGACAAAGTGGGTGGAATAGTATCTTTTATTGGGAAAACTTCTGTTAGTGAGAGAGACAAGCTTTTGAGCTTAAACACAGTTTTCTTCAGATCTTATTCTCTATGTAAAGTTGGAAAGCTTGTCTTTCTCACCAGGATGTCCAATCATCATGAATCCGGGACAGTTATACGGCCCTTAATGTCCAGGGTCAAGTTACATGCACTTCTATAATATAAAAATAAAAGCAAACACTTGTTGCTTTTTCTTCAAGTACTGTCCCTAGGGGTGCTGCTACATTTCAGGTGTGCATGAACTGCTGTGTCTCTGAATGAAAATATTTTTGATAGCAAAGCCCATCCATGCATGTGCTCTACACGTACCCATCATTGTGGTCTGTACCAATATGTTGGGCCTCATGGGTGAATTGTCTTTGGTTCCTTTTCAACTTTTCTGGCCTGAGATGGAGCCTTTAGTGTGCCTGCTTCGACATAGTGCCTGTGTACTGTTAGATTAGCTTATAGTTGTAAATAGTTCCTTTTTATTTAATTTTCCCTTCTCCCTCATTTCAGGGTCATTTTGGACTTTATTTCTGGGTATGCTGAGATGTGTTAAACATTCTTTCCTGCCAGGAATATATTGCAGTTAGTGACAGACACTCTGTATCTGAAGTGTTTAGGGGATACTTATATTCTCATAAAGTGTAAGACATGCATTTCATTTAAAAGCAGATGTCTTAAGAACAGAGAGAGAAAATTTAGATTCCTCATGATGAGGCAGACCTTAAAACTGGCTTCAAGCCAGGGATCTGTATTTCTATAATGTAAGTACTGCCCTGTCTGCCCCCTGATCTCAGTCTTCCAGAATTTCAGAATGTAAGCCGGCAGATACTCCACCTACTTGAGTATCCAGATCTCAGAAGCCGTATCTATTACATTCTCAGATACTCCAGTGACCTCAGGATTTTGATCACTAGAGCAGTGGTTCTCAATCTTTTGCAGGTTGTGACCTACAGTATACACCAGACCCGGTCCCCGCAGGCCAAACCCAGCCATCTCCTCTGCTCTCTGTGACACATTTACCATTGTGGGGCAACACAGTAATGTGTCCCAACACAGAGGTTGAGAACTTCTGTACTAGAGTATCCCAGAGTTGAAGAAGAAAAAATGGTGACTGCCACTTCAAGATCCCAGTCGCCAAAAGCCTTTGGGGAAGCATCTGCATCTGTGTCTATGGTAGCAAGAATCTTGCATCCTATGTTAATGGGTGCTAGTCAGAAAAGTATGGTGTTAAATCTCCTTCAAAGTGACCTCAATCCCCAAAAAGAGTGCTGTTGAGACTCCAAGCGTTGCTGCTGCTTCTGTGTCAGACTGCTTGGAAGTCTGTCTTGAAGGCCTGTCTTGAAAAAGAAGTCTGTCTTGAAGACATCCTCTGCTTCCGGTGGTCATGTCCACACTAGCAGGAGGTTAGCCATAGTCAACTCTTCTGTACCTGCTGTAACTCCCTGGACTGCTACATCTGAGTCTGTATCTGGCACAATCATTCCTCAATGCTGGGTAGACAGGTACCTATCTTAGTACTGACACCAGCCTCCAACAGTTTTGGTCCTGCAGGAGTTCAGGCATTTGAGATCTTTGTCTCTGTACTGGGATCTCCACTGCTTATCGGTATTTATGAAGCTGGAGGTACTGAGATCTTCTGAATCCCCTCCTACTCCTGTTTTATTGAGATCTATTTCTCTGACACCCATCATCTATGAAAAATAAGTGTCACCTTGTTTAGAATATGGGCAGGCAGACTGTGATTCAGACTTAGCCTTCGGTTCAAGGGTCTCCTGTCTATTTGAGGAGACACTTCTTTCCTTTTCATGCTAAACGATGAGGATAGACATTCCCCACCTTCAACCAGCAGAGATGATCAAAGGTACCTACCTCCTCCTGTGCCATATAATCATCCCCAAAAGCCTAATCAGGACATTGTCCTATAACATCAGCAGTTTCTAAAGGCTAAAAATTACCTTTTGTGAAGAACGAAGACAATCTCTTTCTCCTGTACCTTCACATCCTCCTCATCAGCTGGAACTGGAAAAGGAAAGCTTTGACGAGCAGGAGGAAAGGGCTGATAAGCGTATGACACCTCACACAAATATCTCCTTGTTGTTGCCTGATGTTGTCCGTAATGTGTTCCATGAAGGATGACTTTTTCTTTCATTTCCAGGACCTGATGAAGTAAGTTGCAGATATACTTGATATTCCTCTTAAGGAAGCTCGGACTCCCATCATAAAGAGTTGGACGTTTTCTATACCTCAGCCTCAACATGGGCACCACTTCCAATTAATGAGACTCTTCTAGAACCAGCCAAAACTGTCTACCAAATTCATGTTGTGGCATCCCCTACATTCGGACGTTGTGACAAGAAGTACTGTGTCCAGTCCAAGGATTCAAAAGTTATATTTATTTGGTTGTAAATGCAGTGAATGAACATGGAAGGCATCACAATACCAAGGCTACTCCAAGTAATAAGGACCAAAAGTGTCTTGATCTTTATGATTGCAAGAGCTACTTCTCTGAAAAGTTACAGTTCAGGATCACAGCTGATCTGGTACTAATGTCAGAATATGACTATTTGGATTATAGCATATTTATCACTTTTTTACTTGAACATTTACCAGAGGAAAATCAAAGTCAACTTTTAGTGTCGTTGCAGGCCTCTTCAGCTGCAGTTGATACTGCAGCCCAATCCATTTTTACCATGATCGTGCTACAGGTGGCATTTTGTCTACCAGCTATCAGGCTTATCTAGGGAAGTGCAGAGAACTACTGAGGATCTCCCTTTTTACAGTCACAGATTTATTTTCAGAAGCTACAAATTATGCCCTTCACACCTTGAAGGATTTGAGGGCCATCCTCTAAGCCTTTGGGATCTATATACCTACAAAGAAAAGTAAGTTGAGCGGGTGTCAGGTGGTGCAGATCTCTCTCCCAGCTCATTATTCAGTCTTCTATAAGCCACCCAAGCCACTGAACAAGGAACTTAGATATGCAAAAAAGAAGCCACCTACTACCACGGCTGCTTTACTTCAGCAACCCAGATTATCCAAGTGCCAGTTTTGATGGCTTACTCAAAAGTCCGAATCACTCAGTGTGATCCGCTATCTCAATGTCCTTGTCCGTGCCCATCCCCTTACTTCCTCTCCTAATCTCAATCTGCATGGGAGTATTGCATCCAGCAAATGGGTTTTGGTGGCCATCAACTCTAGTTACACCATCCATTGTACCTCCCTATCATCGGTCTCCCCTGTCCTGCTTCATGGACCCATCTCACAATCAGTTGTTGAGACAGAAGGCCTTCTGTATTTAGGGGACATAGAAATATTTACAGTCCAATACAGAGGAAAGGGAGTCTATTCCATGTATTTTCTGGTCCCCAAAAAGCAGTGGATAAGACAAAAACTAGATCTGAAATGTCTGAACAATTATGTGAAACAGCAGAAACTTAGGATGATTAGCCTGGCAGCTATAGTTCCCTCCCTGGATGTTGCAGATTGGTTTGTGACTCAAATGGTCCTGTTTTCATGTTATGATTCATCCCCTTACAAGTTTTCTTCACATTACATAGTCAGCCATCACCACTATCACTACTACAAGCTCCCTTTTGACTTCTCTTCTGCCTCTAGTGTATTGCCCAAGGTCACAATGGTCATAACGACACACCTTCACTGACTGGGGATAATGATCTTCTCGCATCTCAACAGTTGGCTACTCAGTGGTCAATCTTATCAAGAAGTCGTATATGCACTGCAAATTACAAGGTCTTTACTCCACATTTTAAGCCTGTAACTCAAACTTGGAAAGTCTGTTTTGACCCCAGTTAAGTGGATAGACTTTTATAGGATGCTGTGACATGCAAGGTTTACCTGCCTGAGGACAGGTTTATGAACATGAAAAATATTATAAGAATTCAGGTAAGTCCTCAATCATTGGCAAAAAATTGTCTCCAGCTGTTAGTTCAGAGGGCAGTTCTTCTCTTTGTAACTCAACACACCAGACTACATCTTCTGTGCTTCCAGGGAAGGCTCAGAACAGTTTACCTACCCTACTTCCACAGTCTCAACAGACAGGTCTCCATTCCTGTTAAGGTTCTAGAGCCACTCAATTGGTGAAAGAGCCATTCCAAGGTCTGTATAGAAGGAGTTCCTTTCTCATAGACGCTTAAGTTCAGAAGGGGCCAAGATGATCATGTAGCTGGCTGGCTTCTGCACAATGTAGGCCACAGAACCTCACCCACCCACTCCTGTAACAAATCTGTGATCTCTGACTGAGTTATTAAAGTCCTATAATCATGGGTTAAAGACTATAAGGCAAAAAGAATCCACAAGCAAGTGAGCCATGCCTAATGCTATGGGGGGAAGAAAAAAAAAAACCAAAAAACCAAAAAAAACCCAGAGCCTTTGCCAATTTGCCCTAGGAGAAGATTCCTTCCTGACTCCAGATATGGCGATCATTTAAACCCTGAACATGTGGGCAAGACTCACCAGCCAGGCACTCCAAAAGAGAATTCTCTGTAGTAACTCAGAAACTGCTCCATTACAGGCCATTGGCATATCTACCACCAATAGTCTAAGATCAATGAATTGCCAAACTAGGCTGTTTCATCATACCATTCTCTCCATAAATCTGTGAAGCTCAGTTTTGCAGCTAGCTAGGTATTTTGCCCCCAGTGCTTCCATTGGAAGGCTATTCCTGAACTTCAGTCCTCTGATGGTTAGAAACCTGCATCTAATTTCAAGTCTAAACTTCCTGATGGCCAGTTTATATCCATTTGTCCTTGTGTCCACATTGGCACTGAACTTAAATAATTCCTCTTTTTCCCTGGTATTTATCCCTCTGATCTATTTATAGAGAACAATCATACCTCCCACCACCCTTCTTTAGATTAGGTTAAACAAGCCAAGCTCTTTTAGTCTCCTGTCATAAGGCAAGTTTTCTTTTCTGTGCATCATCCTAGTAGCCGTTTTCTGAATCTATTCCAGTGTCTTTCTTTCCAGCTCCTTAGACATGTCTCGCTTGGGATTGAGAGCCCATATCTGGCTACACACAGCAAATGATAGCTCGCCGAGTGTCTTCTGCACATTAACATTCTGAAGGTGAGAGCTGTCAGGAGGGCTTCTGCTGCTGAGCTAAGCCAAATTCTCCAAGACCATGATAGATAGTATGGCCTACATGTTTTGCATCAGTTGCGAGTGCAGGGTGTGTTCCCCCTCACTCTGTGCCTGAAGAAAATAATACAATCTGAAATTGATGGAGAGCCAAATAGTCATCTGATCTTCTACCCTTCTAGATATTCAGAACACCATGGCTGACAACCTTAGCAGACAGTTCTTCCAGAATTATGAGTGGGAGTTGGATTAGTGAATTCTCAATAGCATATTTCTACCCTGGGGGTTTTGGAACTGGATCTTTTTTTGCCAACACAAAGTGCAAGTATTTTTGTTCCATAGGAAGATTCATTCCTCAATCACTATGAGAGGCTTTCCTCACCTCATGGATGAAGGCCCTCCTTAATGTGCATCAACCCAATGCCTTGCTCTTACAAGTTCCCAACTAGATAAGCAGAGCCAATACCAAAGTCATTTTAATTGCCAGGCTGGCATAGAGACAAGTTTGATATCTTCACCTCATTTGACTTGTTCACCGGTGCAACTACTGATCAGTTCCTATCTGTTGTCGCAGCATGCGCATCAGATGCTTTATACCTGTCTGGAATATCTGTGGCTCGGCATGGCTCCTTGATGGCTCTCTGGGTTAGAGGCTTCTTGTTCAACAGAAGTGCAACTAGTGTTGTTAAACAGTAGAATGGAGCCATGTGTCATACACCTCTTCAGAAATGCAGGAGATGCCATCTATAGTCTAACTGTTGACAGACTTCTGCCTGCTTGCTCTTTTGTTTCCACTATACTAGGATGCCTGTTGAGATTTAAAAGATCAGGCCTTACTATGAGTTCCACAAAGGTTCACTTGTCAGCTATAGCAGCTTTTCATTCATTGTAGATGGCAGTATGGTTTTTGCTCATCCCACTATATCAAGATTTCTCAGAGGTTTGAATTTATTTCTATAAATCAGAGAACCAACTCCAATATGGGACTTAAATCTTTTGCTTAACTGCCTCATGAAACAGTATTTTGAGCCATCAGGTCTGTGTTTATTGCTTCACCTGTCAAGTGAACACAGCTATTTTGGTGGCCATCTCTTCCATCAGGAGGGTCAGAGAACTAAGGGCTTTAATGGCAGATCCCTTGTCCCCCATTTACCGTGTTCTTCAAGGAAATGATATCATTATGAGTGAATCCTAATCTTTTATCTAATGTGCCTTTTGCATTTCATGTTATCCAAACCATTCATTTCCCTTTTTTTTTTTTTTTTTTAATGAAACCACATCAGACTAAGCAGGAGGCTCACTTCTGTACACTGGATGTCGGAAGGGCATTAGCTTACTATTTGGACAGAGCTTAACAGTCAGTCTACCAAATTGTTTCAGTTGTAGACAGATTGAAGGGATTCAGTTTCCACCCAGAGGCTTTCAAGATGCATCTTGGGGTGTATCATGTCATGTTATGACTCTACCAACATTCTACCTCCTTTTGGAGTGTCAATCTGTTCCGTAAGGTTGTAATTGACTTGCATGTAGAATGTTCCTGTTGCTGAAATGTACAAACCTTCAGCCTGGACTTCAATATATACTTTCTTCACCCATTGTGCTTTGGTTCAAGCCTTTAGATTTGCAATGCACTTCTGTCTTCATTATTAGAGACTGTTTTTGAAGCTTCCTTCTCCTTGTCGACTTACTCAAGAGTCACCTGAAGTGAAGGACCCAAAAGGATACTTCTCAAAGGAGAGGTTACTCACCTTGTGGAGTTACTGGAGTTCTTCAAGATGTCTTTTCAGGGGTGGGCCACTGCCCATGCTCCTTCCTCTCCACTTTCGAAATTTGCTCTGTGGAACTTCATGGTAGAGAAGGAACTGAGGGCAGTTTGGTTCCATGACCCAGTATAGATGATTGGGTCTGGGTATGAGGATATGTGGAGTGCATGTGTAGTTTTGAATGGGCACTGTTACCAAAAATCTCTGATCTAAGGCAAAGGGAGGCATGTGTACCCAAAGTGGAGCACCCAGCGGGGCACATCTCAAAGAACTTATTACTGCACAGGGTCAGTAACCACCTGTTTTCCAGCCAAGTACAGAATTACAGAAATTAGAGACACACATCTTTAGACTTCTGATTCTGTAATTCTCATATTTATTTTTGGTCTGACTCCAAATATGAATGAAAAACTGCCCCAAAATGTATCATATCCTACAGTTTTCTCTGCACCCAAAAAACTGTGGTATTTAACTCCCAGAAAGGAGTAACAAGGTAAACTTGGTGGAGGGGATTGGGGAGAGGACTGCTTCTCTAATCGGTATTGACAGCTGTTAGAATTTTATTGCAAGTCTTGTGATATTTAGTGCTTTTCTTTAAAGCCCAGATCCTAGACTCATTTGGTTAGGTGAAATTCTCCTCTATTCCCCCCCAAAAACAAACAACAAACAAAAAACCCCCTGGTCCTGAAGTTTTTACTGAAAACTTAAAAACATTAAGCATGGAGGCAATAATATGAGAACAAATTTTTAAAACCCCAAAATTACTTTCTCTAAATCTGGTTTAAAAATCATCAATCTCTGATTTTGGGGGGCTTGACTTACTTATACAGAGGTTTGAGATTGGCAGGTTTTGTCTCCCCAACTTCATTGCAGAGCTGTCAGCTCTGGAGCAGCACAGCTTTATGTGGCTTTAACACTATAACGGCATTCCACAGCTCTAGAAGTGCTACCACAAAGCTGAGCATTCCTTGAGGGTGAATGAGAGAGAGTTCTACTGGGATTTGGTTTAGTGGGGAGCCAAGTCAGAGGTCACACAGGGTAAGAGCAAGGAACAATTTGCTTCTTCCCTGCCATACCCTAGCACTTGGTTGGTCCTAGAAATTATGTCATTCTGCCAATTTCCTATGTGTTGCCTGTCTTAAATATCCCAAATGTTGGGGCTTTCTCTGCTTTTCTTGGTACTGTTCCCTAGTCTAATACTATAACCCTCTCTCAAGAATGTCTTAGTCAGCCTAATTTTCCTTATTTATAATCCTACTTATGCACACCTTTAAATATCAGTCCTACAGACTAGTCTATAGTTGTAGATTGTTATCATGTACTAGAAGACTATCATGAGAGGGATGGGTAAGGAGCTAATAGTACCTGCTACTGTTGACATTCAGTATCTTAACAGAATATCAGTAAGGCAAACAAGGAAAAAGCAAATATTAAATTTCTCTTGTAAACCAACCATAATAGATAAGAACCTGCATTCTTTGCATGCCTGAAACTTGAGCTTGAGTGTACAAATAATGCAAAATTAGATCTTCAGGACCATTAGGATTCACTTCTGGAAAAACGACTGTATTTATTGCTTAGGACAATAACACGTACATTTCAATTTTTATATTTGTCTTTCCAGTATAAATGTTCTCTCAAAAATAACTTGATCAGAAATCATCAGGTCAGATCAAGAACAAGGTAAGAATTCTTATGGAAGTACTTAGGCCTCTCTGATGAAACACTGAAATCAGAGAGAGAGAGGGAGATTAGATTACAGTTTGCAGATTAATAGTGGAAATAAAAATGTTCAATAGCTTTTAAAATTTTTTATTTTACAGACTCCTTTTGTAATTTGTTAGCTGGAAAAATACCACTATTCTAAGAGACTCCACTTTACGTATAAAGGGAATGTCTTTGTCCATGTTGATGCAGTGAGAGGCAAAATCTTCAACAGTCAATATTGCAGCCTTCTTTTCTAATCAATGATGCAATCACTGGGATCACTAATGCAAGAAAAACATATTACCAGGCTCTCTACTGACTTACAGCATTATGCTTTTCCTCTCTCCATCTACACTTTTTTTTGTACATATTTTAGTATAGAGATGATGCGGTTCTTGTTGGCACGGCTATTTAAAGATTCAATAGCTTATTAATGTTTGATAATTAGGAGAACTGCCCAGAGTGGCCTTACAAATTTTGATGATGTGAGAGAAGAAACCATGTGCTATAGAGGCAACTAAGAATCCTTCAAAATAAAAACTCAGCAGATATCAGTTCATGCTGTCCTTACCCTCAATGATCTTATTTGTATTTGCAGTACTTCATTAGTTTTTCTTTGTTTGCAAAGGTATAACTTTAACATGTTTTTCTCTTTCAGCAATAAGATTTAGAAGTCACCCTTATTGTAAGTTAGGTGAAATTTACACATCGTGTGCTAGACATACTGCAAAAAACAGTTAATACATTTTTAAGACTTCTGATTTTAAAAAGACTTGAAGGCAAGAGTACATTTATTCCCAATTACGGTTACTTTGTAACTACTGCACTAATTAAGAATTACTTTCAAATACTTTCTCAAGCATTTTCTTTGAACTCTGGATGGTCTTGTTAGAATTCTATAATTTAAACAAAGTTTGAAAGAGCTATAAAACTTTCATGCTGCAAGTTATAAATTATTCTTTTAGGAAACCTCCCCAGGGGCAATTTATTGTACAATTGCCCACTATAAGGTTTCTTCCACTTTCCTCTGAAGCATTTGGTTTTGCCTGCTGCTGGAAATAGGATACTAGACAAAATGGGGCACAAGTTTGACTGTTTAGCAATTCAGATATTCCTGAATATTCGTGTAAGGTCTAGGTATACATGATCCTGCCTCAGCTTGGGAGCTGGACTACATAAGGTCCCTTCCAGCCTGGCTGTTCTATTTATTCTATGTTCAGGGACTTAAAAGCAAAGACAGGCTTGAACTTGATGTACAAAAAGAGAGCCTGGGAAAGTATTTAAAGAGTACACTGATGTGACTGAATAGATAGGTGCTGAAAGGAAAGGCCAGAGAATAGGAAGAGGGAGAGTGAGTAATCAAGATGAGGAGGTCCTAAGAGCTTGTATTTTTACCTATTCATACAGAAAGAAAATATTGGTTGTAGGGTTTTGGGGTTTTTTGGTTTTGTTTTGTTTTCAAATGTTATGCAAGAAGTGGTACCAAGAATTAGAAATTGACTGCTTTCTCTTTTCTCAGCCTCCATATCCAGGCAATGATGTCACCAGGATTCAGGTTTACACTTCTGAGAGAATTGGAGTGTGAGAAACAGATTCAGAGTGGAAAGGTAGCTTTGCAATTTGTCAGAACAGGGCTAGTGGTAGAAGGTGTATATGTGACATTATCTAAGAAAAAGATGTAAAGATGGGCTTCAATAACAAATCCTTCTGAGTGGGGAACTCAGTAGAAAGTGGTAGAGGTGAAGAGGAGGCAAACCAAAGGAAATCGTGTCACAAAAGTTGAGAAAGAGCAAGATACCTCTAGCATCTACTTAGTGCTAAGACATTCCAGGCAACAAAGACAAGGCAGATCACCACCACAAACTATGTTGCAGATCAACTGTTTTGCATCCAAACCTTTATTCTCTGAGTCCAGGGGTTAAAGTAAGGGGGAACACACTGGAATGCAGTTCTGGGGCCCCCTGTTTTTAGGCTGGCAGCATTCTGTGGCCCCTAAAAATAAAGGAAAGCACCGGCACACTGCATTTCGGGGCCCAATAAAAATAGCATGAGCAGCCGGAACACAGCATTCCAGTGGCTCTACCTTAAACTCTGCTCCACCTTAAGCCCAGCCTGCAGAGAGCTGTGGCACACCAGGAGTTTGTGAATCTCCCCTCTGCAGGGTGGAGCAGCTTGTGGCCAGAAGCAGCTTTCAGCCAGTCAGACAGCCTGCAAACAGCCCAGGTAAGGGCTTGGGAGGAGGCTGCCAGGGGTTTTGTGTGTCTGTGTCTGTGCCTGTGCCTGGGCACGTGTGTGTGTGTGTGTGTGTGTGTGTGTGTGTGTGTGTCGAGGTGGATATTGGGGGGCCCCACCCATGCCAGAGGGTTTAAGCCCTGCCTGAGTCCTCAAAGAAAACAGATCTTGTGGATGAGCCAAAGTTGGGATTTTCTGGAATGGACTTGGCACTAAGAACTGGGCAAAATATCTAGGGGTTGAATGAGAAGTTTATTGGTTTGGTCTAGAAGAGAACAGCAAAGAGGAGCTTTGGAGTAGCAGAGGAGTCATAAATGCTGAACTCCAGATATGGATGTAAATTGGAAATCTCTAATGTTGGGTTTCTGGAAGCCACTTTATTTATTAATAATTGAAATAATAATTTTTGCCCTGCGCCCTTGTCATTACATTAAAAACTGTTTGGAGTTCTGTTCTCTCTATTCTTTCTCTTTACATTTCACCTAGTCTTCTCATTCTTTTGCAGTCTCCTCCCACGCTGGATACTTTTCATATGTAGTTTATGACTGGAGCATTTCCTTCTCTATCATCACATTTCTAGTTCAATAACACATACTTTTTACTTGGACTTGGAACACTATTGTCCTGTATAATGTTGTCTGTACCTATTCTTCTGCCTGACCTTTTATTGTACATTCCTGCATTACAGCCAAGACCTTGTATATTCTGTACAAACTGATCCTATATTCTATGACAAGAGTGCTGGATTCTTTGGCCAACAAAGTGGAAATTCTGCAGCAGCTTCATTTAATTTTAAAATAGAGGTTTTCACAAATTAAATATGAAAATGAATAACACAATGTGAACAGTAGCCCCTCTGGTTATTAATCTGTTATTTTATGCAGTTCCCATATTTTGGATGTGCTGAAGATTTTTTTATTCATATTTGCATTGCAGCAAATTGTACAAGTTGGAGGAATAGGTTGCAGGGTAAGGGATAATGGGAAGCTTTTTGATGTCTGGTGGGAGCTGAGAGTTTTTGTTAAATGAGCAGCACTAACATTGCTAACCATGATGACATTTAAGTTGGTGCTGTTAGATATGTAGATAGCTTGTAATCTGAGAATAAGGAGGCAGCAAAACTAAGCTACGTGCTAAATCTTTTTTGTCCAGCTGCAGGGCAAACCAGAGAAACAAGTTCTCCTAACAGTAAAACAACCCACCCATCTATCACTATGGCAACCCCAATGATTTAAGGCAAAGATCTCAAACTTGAGGGCCACATGTGGCCCCTAAAGTTATTTTCTGCAACCCACAAGAACACTATCATTACCGATTATTTGCAGTATTGTTGAATGAAAAGGTTTCTGTGGTGTAGCCTTCTGGCTAATTTACTAGTCCTCATGTGGGCCTCATGGTGATTTGAGTTTAAGACCCCTGATTTAAGGGAGCCCAGGTAAGTCCAGTCTTTAACTAGCTTATCACCATCTTCCACTAAACTGGATGGGGTGTTGGATGGAAGCTATAATGGCTAGAAGACTAAAGATTGTTAAGGAAATAAATAGGAAATGTAAAAATATGAGATTTTTTACTTAATATACAGACTGTGTACTCTGCCATTGAGTCATAATCTCTACCTGATGTAGATCTTGATCACAGATAGATTTCTGACTATCTTAAAACCTGTTAACTTGTTTTAAGGTGATGGTGTTCAGTACTCTGAAATGATTGGTTCATTGATACTAATTAAAAAGTTGTTTTATTTAAAGTTGTTTGAACCAATAGATGTGTGGGTCCCATCTCTAGTCAACTGAGTCAGGAAATTTCTGGTGTAGCTAAGTCTCCAAATGGTTAAAAATTCATCCAATTCAGGCAGGAAGAGAGGAGATGTGAAAAACAGATGTAAATTCTCTGATTGCTGGAATCAGGTCATAGTTCACGCTATATGAAGCCAATCCATGTGCCTACATTTTATTTTTGTGGAAAAAAGCCTTCTAGCCTATCTTGTGAAGAAATGGAAATGTTGAAACAACAGCATTTCCTCCTAGTTATCATTTAAGAGGAAAGAACAGCTGAAATATTCCTAATACTGAGTTATGGCCATGACCCAATCTGTGATTAACGCTGAACTTTTTAATCCCTTGTTTTTATAGTTGGTGTTCCTGAACTGGTTTGAGAGCTTAAAACGCTGGCCAGTTTTCATTGGCTGCAGGAACTGTTGTTGGAATGGCTGACAGCTGTCTGCCAGGTTGTCTGCACAGCCTTCCTGTGCTTTCTGCTGTTCAGCTTCACAGTGCTATTGTTCACATTGAGCCTTTTTCTTAAAATCTTTCCCAGCTGCATCCTGATATGGTAAACCACTTAAATTAGCTCCAGATTGTTATGTTTATTTTGTGGAAGATAAGCGACAAAATACACAGTCACAGCAGTCTACCTTCAGTAAATGACAAGAAAGGGAGCACAAGGCATTTACAACAGAATAAATTTTGCAGACAAAACTATGAAGTATTAGCTAAGCACAGATTAGATCACTTCTCCCTGCCATTCACATGTGACTGTTGAGGGTTTGGCAGCCCCATATCCCTGGAATAAAGTAATAGAAGGGTTTTTTTGTTTGATTGTTTTTATTTTTGTTTTTGTTTTGTTTTAAGTATTAGATCAAAGCATCTTTATTTAAAAAATAAAATAAGAAACTGAAGAAAACTGACACAATGTTCTGGATGTGTTTGGCAGTCTAGGCAGGAGGTCCTCCACGTTTCTTGCAGCGCTTGTTGTTTTTAAAGCAGGGGAAAACCTTCTCTTGTACATTACTATGATAGACTCATAGCTGGTTCTGAATCTCAGATTTGTTAACATTTGGTCCTATTCTTATCATGAACCTGTGATTTAAAAGTAGGAAACAGTAGTTTTGAGTTATTGATACAGGTATTTTTCCATGCAGCTGGAAGTATGAATGCTTAATCGACGCGGCTCCTTGATGCTAATACAGAGCATCTGTGGAAGCACAGTGTAGTGGTCTCACTTCCTTTTTTTTTAACCCTTTATAAAGTTGCTATATCCTAGTTAGGCTTTTAACGTGTTTCAGACACCACTAAGTGCTGTTCTGAAATGACCACACTGTTTCTGTAGACATAAGAAGACATCTAAATACAATATTCAGAATAAACTTCCAAATGCCTTAACAGAATCATAATACCTAAAAAGTGCCTGCAAGCAACCAAGTTTTAGAAGTTAAGACTTCTGAACCTTGAAATTCATTACTCCCTGCGAAAGGTTCATGACTTGCTATCAGTTATCAGTCCTACCCAAGCATCGCTTTATCCTGTTCCAATCCACTGTACATATGTAAAGGAATATTTATAAGGCAGGGAGGCTGCATTTTGAAAACTAAACTCAAACAAATTTAATTCAGAAGAAAGATTTACAAAACCTCAGTATTTTAAAGGGGGGAGGGAACTGTCTTCTGAATTGATTTTTCTTACAAGGCCTGTGGAAATAAGATTACTTCCTATTGCTAAAAGAAAAGCCATCAGTTCATCGAAATGCTGAAACTGGAACCAGCAACATGAATTGTTATTGACTACATTTTCCTTATTGAACAGTGTGTGCACATATTTCATACAGGATTACACACTGTTAGTTAATGGTGTTAGTGTATCACCAGCTCTAAGTTTCTGGAATAGCAGCAGTAGAAGATATTTATAGTATTTTGAAGATATTGTCATTTCTTTCTACATTAAACATCCAAATAGAAAATAAAAAACCCAACTTTTTCTAATACTGGAGGGCTTTAGACAAATCCTCCAAACAGAATTTGGCGTGGTCACCACATCAGAAAGATGTGTGCTGGATCAATTTACCACAGGGGCCTATGAAGAGAAATTCCAAGAGCTAAAGGTGTTCTCTGTGGCACACAAGCTCAGAAAAATATAGCAGTTTTTTATATTGTAAATTGGTGCAATGAGGTGCATGGATGAGAAGAGAAAATTGTGTGTATTAAAATTCTGGTTATGCAAGTAAGCAACACAGATACTTCAGGAAATATTTTTTCTCAGCAAGAACACAATTCCAGCTGTTACAACTGGAGACAAATCTGAAATAAAATATTGATCCTGAAACCTCTCAGCAAGCATGAAGGCAGATCTGATCTACAATGCCTCTAATCATATTTAGTTAAAATGCATTCTTCATAAGCACCAAATTATGGTATACATTAAACTGCTGGTGAGTTGGTTTGTAGTATCTAAGTGTGTGTTTATATTGTCCCTGCTACCCAAGGCTACATTTTTCTCCTTGCTGTGCTCTCAAGTTTTGTTATTGTAACCATTAACACTTTGTTCAATGGTGTCTTTTTGCCTGTCGAGGATATAAAGGTGACTACGCTTTCAAGGACCTTCTTGGCATCTGTGACTTTATTCCTTTGAACAGAATAGTCTCATTGCTCTAGAAATACTAGAATGCTTCCCCAAGGTGGCACTGTCCCTGTCAAGATTTATTTACACCAGCTCCCACCATCTACATACCCTTTAAAATCATCTGACAAGATTTGAGACCTGGGTGGGAAGAGGGAGCAGCCTCCCTTGAATGATGTAGTCTCAGGTGATGAAGAGAGCTTGGGTTTCTAATCCTGCTCTAGAATCTTGAGAATCTGGAGGTTGTTGTGGATAGATCACAGCTAGTTCCCCAGGTGGCAAACTTGGTTGCTGCTCTCTAATCTCATGAGGAGGCAAACTTGATGGCCTGAGGCTACAGATATTTCACTCTCACTTAGGCCCCTTCTGCTGGCTTTCTGACCTATGTCCCATTCTGAAATCTTACTACTTACCCTGCCAACCTTTAATTTTGTAATTTGGACATGCGGGTGGTAGAAGTACATGTTATGCCTTTCCTCCAGTTATCTTTTGGGATAATATTCAAATAATTCAGTATTCTATATTTCAGTACTCTGCTTGCTCAGTACAATTGAGGAGGGAGGAATAATGTAAGATGATTTTTGGTGCTGGTGTATCTGGTGTTTCTAAGTATGTGCAAAATACAATGATTTTTTTTGCAGTGACTTTTGTGAAAGTGGTGGGAAGTTTTTTGGAAGTAAGAACTGCTTTTGCTGCAGTAACAGCAGATATTCACTCTGGAGCAAATGTGCAAATCCCTTTAAAAATATTCTAGGGAAGATACTTTGAGTATTTCTGAAGCAAAAATTTTAGTCTCTGACAGCTGTAGGGCAGGCAGATCTCAGAAGCATATGTCCAGATGTAGTTATCCTGTGGTTACATGCTCACTAGGAAACCAAAATAAAATTGTTTACACCAACCTTGTTTATGCAACTTCATGTGAAGCTATTAAATGTGGCTGTTTCCTTAGGATTCATTTTCATTCCTGCATCTAGATTTTTATAGAAACACAGCAATAAAAAAACAAAGGGGATAACTATTTCGAGCCTATGGAGTTATGTTTGTAAAACCTAGGATATTTTCCACCCAGATTCCTGGCCCTCAGAGAGGAATCCAACTCCTTCCATGGGACCTTTTTCTTCTAGTTGCGTGGCTGTCACTGACCTAACGATTATGGGTTCACCCTTTTGTTGAAATCTCACAGTATGTTTTCCCAATAACTGATGCTTTCAGTGTAGGAGGGACTCGCAGCTGCAGGCTGAAGGGGGTTATTTTGTCTCAATTTCATATATATGTATAAAAAAAAAAATTCCCCTCTCACTCCTATGGGTGGTATATGTCTTCCTCAACCTCAGGTCCTCTACCAGAGGCCTGGGAGTTTGAGGGTTCTGCGCAGTATCTTAGCTGTTCCTAGCACTGTAGTCTTCTGGACAGAGAGCTCTGATGTTGTTCCTGGGATCTGTTGGAGCCACTCTCCCAGCTTAGGAGTCAGCCCCGAGTGCTCCTACCAGCACTGGGACCACTTTGGCCTTTACTTTCCACATCTGCTCTAGTTCCTCTTTCAGGCCCTGGTACTTCTCCAACTTCTCATACTCCTTCTTCCTGATGTTGCTGTCACTTGGCACTGCCACATCTGTCACCACCGCTGTCTTCTGGTCCTTGTCTATTACCACGATGACTGGTTGATTGGCCAGTACCTGCCTGTCCGTCTGGATCTGGAAGTCCCACAGAATCTTAGCCCTGTTATTCTCCACGACCTTCTGTGGAATCTCCCATCTGGTCTTGGGAGGGTCTAGCCCATACACTGTGCAGATGTTCCTGTACACAATGCCAGCTACTTGGTTGTGCCGTTCAGTGTATGCTGTTCCTGCCTGCATTTTACATCCTGCCACTATGTGTTGGACTGTCTCTGAGGCTTCTCTGCATAGTCTGCACCTTGGGTCCTGTCTAGTGTGGTAGACCCCTGCTTCGATGGATCTGGTGCTCAGTGCCTGTTCTTGTGCTGCTATGATCAGTGCCTCAGTGCTGTCTTTTAGTCCAGCCCTTTCCAGCCACTGGTAGGATTTCCCAATGTCAGCCACCTCAGCTATCTGTCGATGGTACATCCCATGCAGGGTCTTGTCTTGCCATGGCAATTCTTCTGCTTGATCTTCCTCCCATGTCTGCTGCTGCCTCAGGCATTCTCTCAGCAGCTCATCTTTGGGTGCCATCTTACTGATGTACTCCTGGATGCTGTGGGTTTCATCCAAGACAGTGGCTTTGACAGTCACCAAACCCCACCCGCCTTCTTTCCAGCTGGTGTGCAGCCTCTGGGTGTTGGATTTGGGGTGGAAACCTCTGTACATTGTGAGGAGCTTCCGGGTCTTCACATCGGCAGCCTCCATGTCCTCCTTTGGCCAGCTCACTATACCAGCAGGATATCTGATGACTGGCAGGGCGTATGTGTTGATGGTGTAGATCTTGTTCTTCCCATTGAGCTGGGTCTTCAGGACCTGTCTTATCCTTTGGTGGTATTATATATATATATATAATAATGGTTTCTATTAATGTTTTTCCCTGTCTCTCATTCCATTAGAAACTGCATATCTTCCCAGAATCCCAGTAGCATATGATCATTATACATAACATAATCTCTAAATGGTATGGACCACCACAGTAATCCATGCCCATATTATATATAGGCTAGGATACTGCAGTGCACTTGTTAAAAGCACCTAGAAAGCTCATGTTTTGTAACTTTTATCATTGTTTTGATCTTTTCCTTGTACCCATTTTCTTTAATTATTTTGTTGGCAATGTAAAGCAGATATTGCTGCTTCCAGATCCATTACACTACTGCTCACTTAATGCTGGTTCAGCCTTGAGCCTCCCACTGCTTTTCTTTCATTTGGCTGAAAAATTCAGTTAGTGTTGTCTTAGTGTGGGTCAGAGTGTTTATCTATTCTGTGTTTGTGTTGTGCCCTGGCTTTGCATCATGAACACTTAAAGCTGAGGATAGTAAAAAATTGCCCTGAAATGTGAATATTCCCTGTATGATTAATTTGGATAATACATAATAAATATATTTATGATCAATTATAATGGTGATAAATGTGATAACTTGGATATTTTAATAGTATTCATATAATCTGAAATATTGAAAACCAAATGTTCATGTTTTATTATGCTTAGAAAAGTTCACCAGTAAATGAAGCTATTGAGTAGAATATTCCAGCTGCTCCCACAGATCACCCATATTTTGGTAGTTCCCTACTTTTTTGTGTTCCTTTCACCACGTTCATTGTTTTCAGCAGTAACTTCAGTTGCTAATAAATTATTTCTGTCTGCTGCAATGCCAGTTACAGAAAGTCCTACATTTTGATGAGGACTTACTTTTCTATTTAGGCTTTCTGCACCAAAACTTGTAGGTAAAAACCATAGATGAATTTAGGGCAGATCCATGGTTTTGGACTCAATCCTCCATATGGCACCTGGACTGCAGGATTTCATCAGTATTTTGATGCTAAATGTTGCAGTTTTAATAGTGGTCTTTGGCCCACTTAATCTGTCCCTCCATCATCTATACTGGTGGGAAGCAGAAAAGTGCTGACCCAGTAAAGCAAACATAGTGGGACTGTTAAATGCTATCCAAATGTGATCCTCTTTGACAGGGGCCCATGCACAGGAATTTAAATTGCAGCACTTTTTTAGGGGGCATGTTCTGTGTCCCCCTGGGCTAGAGGATCATGACTCTCCCTACTGGGACTGGAGGAGCTCAGGGCCCCAGGAACGAGGGGACAGTGCAGAAGCTTGTGTTCTCCTGACCTGGGCCCTTGCAGTTGGGAAGAGTTCTGTGGCCCCCTGCCAGGTATTGGGAGGCCAGTACCCCTGGTTATTTCCCCCCTTGTCCATATACCTTGAAACATGTAAAAGCAGCAGTAAATGAAGAGCTGCTAGCAGATGGAACCCCTGGGTGAGAATATAAAACTGCTGTATTATCCTGTGATCAACAGAAGTTTCTTGAAATCTAAAGGGAACTGAAGTAACCAGATCCTTTTTCTGTTGGGACTGAGAATGTGTTCAAATATAGGTTAAAAAAAATGTAATCTGAGTATGAAAAATCAAGCATGTACCCATCATGCTAGAATTTTGATCTTACAAAAGATTTAAGGGAATCAGTTCAGAAAACCCTCTAGGTCAAAAAGAAAAATCTCACCAAAGGTGTTTGAAAAACAAACAAACAAACAACCACAAAACAACCTTGTCTGGAATCCAGTAGAATGGAAGTGGTGAAGACGTTGGATAAAAATAAGATATTCACTTTTATGTTGGACTTCCTCAGAGCTACACCCCTCCTCTGGACCCCTCCCCAAAGCAGAGATGCATAGAAGTGTCATTCAAAAAAAAAATTGGAAGTACCACTACGCATGTTCAGCCACCATCATGAGTATTCTTCTGTGTTATCCCCTTACCCCTCCCCCTAAATTCTCACTTTTTAAAACCCTTTCAAATGGTTAGCTCTTTGGGGCAAGAACTGTTGTCTTATGGGTTCAGAAAGCACACACCACATACTGTACTGCTCCACTGATTGCCTACTATTCTAAGTGGGAAGTCTGTCTGATTGTCTGGAGGAAAGAACTTACTGAGCTGTCCTGTAGTATCTTTATTATTGCAAGTCTTGTGGAAAGATGTGTGTCTTAAAAAGGCAGCAAGGTTCAGGCTTGTCTTGATCTCTAGTGATAGAGAGTTCTGTAGGTGAAGGCTTTCCATTGTGAATGTCCATCCCCCAAGTGAGTGTATATATCAAGATGAGTTGTAGTGAGAGGTGGTGATTGATAGGGCCCTACACCACTGAGCACTTTTAAAGATCAGAACACAGACTTGAACCTGCTCTGCGGTTGGATAGGGAGACAATGTGGAATGTGAACCACTAGTAAAAGGTGCTTGTTAATCTCATATTGAGGAGGCTGGACAATGTGAGTGTTGACTCAGTGGGAGCATCCATCCATTCTGGTGTACTTGGGGTAAATAATAATTTTTAAATAAGCAAGATTTTTTTATAGTTTAAATATTTTCAAAATAAACCTATTTAAAATAGACAAACTATGTGACAGCTTGAATTTATAATATACTCTGGTAATCTAAATTAAATGCATACAAATATTATCCAGTACGTGTTCGTTGCCAGGCTTTCTCCAAAGCCAAACCATTGCACTAGTGAAGTCCACTGATTAAGCACCTGAAACCAGAGTTGGCTGAAGTACTGCACTGGCTTTTCACAGCAGTAGCCTCTTCTTTACGTGCAGAAGGGGAACATTTTCTTCATTTTCGTATGTTCAACTAGTTCAATGAATGAACTAGTTATTGAAAAGCTAATAAACCTATTGGGAGTTGAGAAAGCAGGAACGCTTGCTTTCTTCCAATCTATGAGTAAAAACTGAATAAGTTATGTTAATCTAGAGGGACATGGTGACCAGAAACAATCTGGTAAATGCACTAATGATACACAATACTTCCCTTCATTAAATGAACAATAAATGCAAGACAGTTCTGATAAATATTTTCTTTTGTCTAGCACATTATAGGTAGTTTTATTTAAAAATAAATTTTAAGAAACAGTCTTTGTGCATTTTAATTTATTTGAATTTGACCCAAAGTCCTAAAAAAATTAATCTTCTAGTACACAAGAAATGTATCGTTCACCATTTTCTAACATAATGAAAAAAAATGAACTGTGTAAGTTAAGCTATATAATTACTTACTATGTCTATACACATTAACTTATCCTCTTGGTTAACAAAAAGAAACACCAAATTGAGTGGAAAGATTACATTTATTTGCAAATCAATATTTTAATAGTTATCAACCTGACTTTAAGAAAATAACTGAAAAGTACTAGACATATTCAAAACAGTTCTTTAAAACAATGTTTCTTGTGCGCTGATTTAAATCTTGGTTAAATTCAGTAATTTATATTGCTGTGGCATGCTGTGGATGTGTCTGTTTCTTAAAGGAAAGGTTCCTGACTTTCTAATTTGGCATGTTAGACTACTGCTGTCTGAACATCCATAGGCAATTAAGGTCCAATATGGCTCCAGTCTCTGGCTGCATACTTCAGAACACTGAAATCTAGCCTCCTTGAAACCACAGCTCACATCCAAAGGGATTAATCCCTTGACCCTTGTGACAGGTGGTAAATTGAGTTAGATGCACTTCCTGTTATGGAGATATTTGATTTCATAAAAGCTAGTATCTTGTCTGCTCTGTGATGTTAGGGCCAAGATCTTCAGCTGTGGGCCCCTCCTCCATATTCAAGCAATTAAATAAGTGGTTTGAGTTTTTTCAAATGTTACTGAGCACCCAGCAGCGCCCTTTGAGGTCAGTGAGGGCCACAGAATGTTTTGCGCTTTTGAAAACCTGAGCCTTTCCTTTAAGGTCCTAAATGTGGACTTAAAGATCTATCAGTAGGCAATTAGTTTTAATAAACACCCTTTTGTAAAACTTTGGTTTTGCTCTTGAATCCTTTGTCACATTCTCCTTTCTTCATTCCTCAGGGTCTTGACTACTGGCTTGCTGCTTGGCTGCCACCCTCTATAAAACAAATGACTGCTTTTCAGAAGTGTTTTATTTCTCAGATTCTGAAGCACTCTGGGATGAGAAGTGCTATAGAAATGTACATTATCATTTTTAAAGTTAATTTTGTTTATTGTAGGATCAGATTGAAGTATTTGATAAAAATTAGTTTTCATTCCCTTTGAACCCACGTTTCATATGTAACACAAATAAAGTCCTTTTATCCCTTAGCAGAGAAAATTCCCCATGTTGCTCAGAGCAGACTGATTGTTTCTACAGCAGGAATTTGCACTGATCCCTAGTTAATTAAATAGGAATGAGATCATTTGGCTTCACTGTGAGGACAGTAAGGCTGTCTTCTCTGGTTTATCAGATGCAGTACTTCTTTGTTTCTTTGCTCCCATGATTGTTTCCATTCCTGGTTTTTCATCACCAAATACAATTTGTTAAAACTGAAGTAGGCTTTTGATTAAAAGACATGTGTAGAATAAAACAGCTTTATTTTATGTCTCTTTAAGACGTTGAAAATATTTGATTCTTCTAGCACACATGCCCCAGAAACAGTGCAAAGAAACAAACGTGAGCATGTTTCCTTGTACACTGAATTTAATTACATAAACCATGTCAAGCTACAAATAACAAACTCACTTACCTGGTCTTATAAATGATGGCATGCCTTTTTGTAGCTGAAAGTAATGTACACTCTTTGCTCTCCTGCCACATCATGTCTTATTCACATTTGACTATATAACACACCACCTTTTGGAAGATTTTGCGAGAGGTTTAGTGGATATTTGTAATGTACTTTGAAGTTGCAAAACATCATCTCAATGTTTAGTAGTAGTCTATGTAACTGAACTTGTTGGTAGAATTTAGCATTATACACTTATTGTGATATCCCTGTATTATGTAGACTTATTTAAAATCAATACATTATAAAATGCTTCCCTTTCAGAATAATTTCTTTCACTTCCCTATATTTCAGACAATGGAGGACAGACTCTGGCAGGTGGAAATAACTGGCCTTTGAGAGGAAGAAAGTGGACGCTCTGGGAAGGAGGCGTGAGAGGAGTAGGGTTTGTTGCAAGTCCTTTACTGAAACAGAGAGGAGTAGAAAGTCACGAACTGATCCATATCTCTGACTGGCTGCCAACTCTCGTAAATCTTGCTGGAGGACACACAAATGGCACTAAGCCTTTAGATGGCTTTGATGTATGGAAAACTATCAGGTAAGTTGTATTTCAAATAACTGAGTCAGAAGTTTAAGATAAGACTTGTATAGCAAGAGCAATAGATCAGAAATTTGAGAGAAACAGAGACATACATTAATCCTAAATAAGACGAAAAATTAATTTGCTAAGTAAAAGAATAGGTTTAAATCCATATGTTTCCACCAAAAGGAGAGAAGAGGAATGAAGAAAGCACCATAAATGATAGATACTAATCATGTTACATAATGCCTCTCTGGAAGGCGTGGTCAGATACAGTGGTGATGCATGCAGCATGATAATGTGAATTGAACAGACATTTTAAAGAAGGGTGGTTAACAATTAAAACAGACTATCACATGAAATGGTTGATTCTCCATCCATTGGAGTCTTCAGATCAAGACTGGATGCCGTTCTGGAAATTGCATTTAAAGTATTGATCCCAACACAGATAAAGGAGTGATATTTAATGGCTATGATATATAGGAGGTCAGATAGTATGACAGAATTGTCTCTGCCCTTAAACTCTATGAATATAGAATTAACTTTTGCTAAATACTTACTCAGCCCTTCCGTCTTCCAAAAACACAGTTCACTGAAGTTTGTCTTTGCACAAATGGGTTTTGGAGCCCTCAGATACCAAATTTCTGCACAGATTAAAGATCCTTGGCACTTTTTACAAGAGTAGGGGTTTTCCTGGTGACTTTAATCTAAATTGCTTCATTCGTCCCTTTTGCACTTTAGTGAAACATAGTATGTGCTATCTAGCTAACAAAAGTCTATTCTCTTCTTAGAAGTGGCTACATTTCAGTGATATTTGAATAAAGTTTTGATTCAACTTCAGGATCATTCAAGACTCTAGATATCTAGGAAGCTGATATACTGCTATAATTAAATGGAAGGATGAACTTTTTTAATTCCTACATATTGAACACTGCAGATTTAATGATTTGTGTATTAGTTGTGGTTTATAATGCTTAATTAAAGTTTTTGGTTTAACCAGTAATTTTGGTAAAAGCCTGTCAGCATTATGGTGGATTCAGATATGTGGGTATTGTATTTCAGTAGCAGAAATTATAAAACAGAAACTACAAATTGACAGCTGCGAAACTAAAACTGAACTCCTTTTTCTTTTAAGACCTCCCCATTTCCCACATTTTGCAACTTTAACGCATTCTGTCACTAAGATACAGCATGGCTAGCTAATGCACATGAAAATATAATAGCTTGCACCTTGGTGGTGCTTTTAGTCATGTTAAGCTAATGTTCGAGAGCTAGCATGACTGATAAATACATCCCTTTAGCCCATCAAGACAAGGCCCTTCAGATGGATTTGATATTGACATCTGCTTTTGAGGCATACTTGTTTGTATTCAGCATACTTTTTATGGTAAAAACCTAATTAATGCAACTATTCTATGTGCTATAGGTTTTTAAACTGTAGCAATCAATATGGTGTCTGAGTGCATACCAACAGTGTGTTAAGCAACATAACTCTTTTTGTCACAAGTCGTTCTTTCTCTCTCCCTCTGCTCAGGTCAAAAATTGAATGTGCAGTGTAAGTTTTCATTTTTTGGTCATGGTTGGTGGTGGTTTGTTTTAAACTACACCCTACTTTGTATGTCAGAGAAGGACAGGTCAAAACAATGCACCTTGCATTTGGAGCAGATTCTCAGAAGCTTTATGGTAGTCTTTAGTTTCTCTGTGAGTTTACCTGTCTTGGATTGGTCCCGGAGAAGCCCTGACTCTTGAGCTTTAGCTTTATGGTCAAAGGTTTCATTGCACCTGAATCCAGGGTTCCTCCCAGCAGCCTGCACTCCTAGGGCAGCTCTTACTATGACCTAGCTCCAGCTTCTGGCCTGGCTTGGAGGAAGAGCAGGGGGCAGGCACTTGGGGGAAGAGGAGGAGCAAGGGATGGGGCCAGAGTTCCAGCACCAGTGGCCCTCCACTTCTACACAGGTTTCGGCACTCCTGTGAGGGCTCCAAATTGGCTGGAGCCCTTGGGCACAGGTTCCATGGACTGATTTAGTAATCCACCACTGGTGGCGAGAGGTCCTCAACCTCAAATGTACGCTGCTGAGTAAGACAGTAAAGTTCAAGACTTATCTGAAATGAGTCCAGTTCCACATTCAGGGCCAGAAAGACAGGCAGATCTGCAAGGTTTCAGTACATGAGTGAGATGATGATGTTGGTAGGAGGGTTTTAGGCTTATTAGAAACTGGGGAACATTTTTGGGAAAGAAGGCACTTGTAACTAGAAAGGATTGCTGGCATATTAAATTAAACAGCTTATGAAGGATTTTTAAACTAAGGTCTGGGAAAAGCCAAGAGATGTGCAGGAGCATGCAGTTCAGACACAGATATCCCTTAGGGATGAATTCACTATGAGACAGACTTCTCCCTTTATTAAAGAGGAAAGAAAAAATAATTTGGTAAAGTAGGCAGGAGCTAGAGAGGAAGGGTCAAATGAGAGAATCCCACTGAAATATAACAGATGAAGGCAAGCAACTGAATATTCACAAAATATACAAGGGCTAATGTATAAATATTGGAAGTCTAAACACTAAGATAAATGACTAGAGAGTTCCTGGCATTAAATGAAAATATTGATAAGAAAGGCATGTGGAGACTTGGTGGAATGAGTATAATCAATGGGGTACTGTAATACCAGGATACAAAATATATAGGAACAACAGAGTAGGTCAGGGGTGTCCAACCTTTTCGGGTGAAGGGCCACACTGCAATTCTTTTCTCAGTTGGGCTGGTGAGAAAATTTTTGATAAGACATAGATTAGCCATACAAATTGATCTTTATCAATAAACTTAAGTAAAATACTGATTAGTGTGATATTTGGCATTCCTTTTGTTTGTACAAAGTGTCAGTGTCTGCCTGCATACTTGATGTAGCAATACGGAGTATTCCAGATAGCCCTGGCCAGCCCCAGCTCCTAAGCTCTTGAGGCAGCACTCAGCAGACTGGATAAAAGCCCTTGGTGGGCTGGATTCTTGCCCCCAGGCTGCATGTTGGACAAGCCTGGAGTAGATCATGTTGGTAGGGGAGTGGCAGTATATATGAAAAAAAGCATTAATTTAAATAAAGTAAAAATCTTAAATGAATCAAACTGTATCAGAGAATCTCTATGGACAGCAGAGGTGTTGTTGCCCCAGGAAAAGACATGGGGCCTCGACACGGGCTCTGCCCCTGGCCCTGATCCAGAGTCAGGGCCCCAAGCACCTGCTGCTGTCAGCCCAGCCCCTGATCCCCGGCCAGGGACGGGGACAAGTGAGGCAGTGGCTGCTGTGGCCAGCCTGTCTCAGATACCTGGCTGGGAGAGGCAGGCACTGCCACAGCCAGCCTGGTCCCAGATACCTGGCTGGCGCAGGGGCAGGGGGCATGCCAGCCATTTGGGGCACTGGCGCCAGGACTCAGGGCATGTGTCCTGTGTGCCAGGCACCAGCGATGCCCCTGGTGGACAGAAATTCTGTGCTTGAATAAGAAGAGTATATCACTTGGAATATACTACCTAACCTCTGAGCAGGATGGTGGTGGTGATTGTGAAATGCCCAGGGTGAATAGAGAGACTACAAAGTCAAGAATGCAACAATAATGGAGGATTTCAACTCTCCCTCTTATTGATTGATATATGTCACATGAGGAAGTGATACAGAAATAAAATTTTGAGACACCATAAAAGACTCTTTGATCAGCCTGTTTTAGATCGCACAAGGGGAGAGGCAGTTCTTGTTTTAGTAGTAAGTGGCAGAAAAGACCCAGTACCCAGGCCCACGCCCCACCCCTGGGCCTGGGCCGTGCCCCGTACACCATGATCTGGCACTGTGGGCCCAATCATGCATTGGGCTCATGCCGCCTCCAGCCTGGCCCCAAATCCCTTGCCGGGTTCAGGGCTGGGAGAGGCGAGTGCCACTGTGGGCCTCCAGCCTCAATATCCTGGCAGGAGAAGTGGGTGCCATTGCCAGTCTCCCAGCCTCAATCCCTGGCCGGGGCCAGGGCCACGGCCAGGAGAGGCTGGCACTGTGGCAGGCACTGCGGTCCTGGTCCGGGACAGGGCCAGCCTGGACACTTGGGGCACTGGCACTGAGACTCGGGGCACACACGCTATGTGTGAGGCGCCAGCAACGCCACCACTAAGTGGAGCACAAGACCTGGCCCAAGAGGTGAGAACAGATGAACCACTCAATAGAAGCAACCATAATATAATTAAATTTAACATCCTCCTTTGGAATGCTAAAAAAAAACACATCCTAGTAGCATTTTTCTTTAAAAAGGGGAGATACACAAAAATGAGGAAGCTAGCTAAACAGAAATTAAAAGGAACAGTCACAGGTGAAATCCTGCCAAACTTCATGAAGACTATTTAAAAACAATATAGAAACTCAAAGTAAATGTATACCCCAAACTTAAAAAAAAAAAAAAAAAAAAAAAGGTGAACCAAAAAGTGCAACCATGGCCAGGGTTACCAGACATCTGGCAAAAAGAGGACATGGCCTCCTTTTTGCCCTGCCGTCCTGCATCCTCCAGGCATTCAAGAAAAACTGCATTTTGTCCAGCTTTTTGCCAGATGCCTGGAGTCCAGGACTGCCGTCTAAAAATACACGCGCAGCATGAGTGTGCCATGCCAAACGCATTCCCGGGGCTGTGGTGGGAGGGAACGAGCCTGACCACATCTCCCATCCCCTCCCCTCTCCTCTTTTCACAGCACCTGGCCTGGGGAGGTCCCTCCCCTACCAGCCCCAGAGGTGCATGCAGCACATGTCCCTCTTGCCAGGACCGGTGCCATTTAGCCTCCGCTCCAACTGCAGGCTGCCAGGCAGGCTCCCCAGCTGTGAGTTCCTCTGTGTGTCCCGTCCCAACCCTGCTCCTAATGCTGAGCTGCCTTGGCTGCCTGATGAGGTTGGCTAGCTGCCCTAGCCCCTGGCTTTTGTGTGGTATGTACTGTGTGACTCCCGAGAGCTAATGCGAAGTAGATAGTTGGGGTTTAGGTACCCAAACAGCAACCACATAGATCCCGGGATTGCAATGCAAACATGTCACAGGCTATGGCAAAAGAAGCAAGGAGTCCAGTGGCACTATAAAGATTAACCTATTTTATTTCTCTCATGAGCTTTCATGGGAGGAAGATCCCACTTTGTCAGAGGCTTTGAAGAGATGCCGGAACTTATAGAATAGGCTGAAAATAAAAGCAGGGGACTGCAAGACATGGCATACTGTAACATGACCTGATCCCATTATTCTTTTATTATACATAGGTCTAATATTTTTGCCCTATTCTTTGAGCATCTTTCAATTTTTCTGTTTTTCCAATATCAAGAATGATCTCTCACAAGGGCATTTTAAGACAATCTGATTTGTTTTCACTTTAGTTGTGGTGTGGGCAGTTCTGTGTGCTGTGACAATACAACAGGTGTCTTTCCTCCTCCTCTTCAGCAGCAGTTATTGTTTGATATTCTACTATTCACAAAAGCTTGCCTGAAGACAGGGGTGTTGCTGCCCCAGGGAGGGACCCGGGGCACTGGCCCCGGCCACACCCATAGTCCACAGGCCATGCCACCTGCCTGGGGACAGGGCTGGAAGGTGCCATGTGCTGCCGCGGGCAGCTGGGCCCTGCATCCCCAGCCCAGTACGGGGCCAGAAGCGGTCGCAGGTGGCGGGGCCCAACATCCCTGGCCGGGGATGGGGCCAGAGTGGTGCCGCTGCTGCTGTGGGCGGCTGAGCCCCAGATCCCTGGCTGGGTACAGGGCCAGGGCCAGGAATGGCCTCCGCGGCTGCAGGCAGCTGAGCCCTGGATCCACAGCTGGGGACGGGGCTGCTGCCGCCGTGGGTGGCTGGGCCCCAGATCCCCGGCTGGGGATGGGGCCAGGAGCGTTCTCCGCGGCCGCAGGCAGCTGAGTCCCTGGATCCCTATCTGGGGACGGGGCTGCCCTGGCCACGGCGGCTGGGCCCCGGATCTCCAGCCTGATTGGGCTGGAGACCGGGGGGTGGGGGGGGGCAGACCCGGGGCGCTGGTGCCGCGATTCAGGGCACATGCCCTGTGTGCCCAGCACCAGTGCCACCCCGCCTGAAGAAATCTGTTAGCCTGTAAGGTGCCACAGGCCTCTTTGTTTTTGCTATACCAATAAAATTGTCACTGCTTTAGCCATCCTGCTGTAATTATGCCAGTATAATGGAAATACCTCTTGAGTGCTAAACTCTTCTTGTATGCTCCTATACAAGCGATTGTGGGGATCGTCTTGCTTTACACTAATATAAAGCCATACAGTCTTTGTGTACAGACAAACTCTGAGTCATTTTGCAGTAGACTGCAGCCCTTTTCAGATAACACTTCTTACTAATTGATTCCTCTCCAATGCTCACTCCACCCAGCTCTTTCTCAAGCTAGATATTGATTAATCCACCACTGTTTGCTTCCAGTGTTCCTCACCAGTAAGGAGGCCTGGGCAGTAGCTGGGGTGGTGGGGACAGGTGTTGGGGGTGGGGGGGAGTAGGGTGAAACTGTGAAAATGTGTGCTGCTTTACAGAACTGTTGAAAATTGCTGGATTTTTTTCAGCATTCCTGGACATAATGCCAATGTAGAATGGGTTTTCTCTCTTATCAATGCTCAGTGGACAAAGGAGAGGAATTGATTATCAGTTAAATCTGTGAAGGGTATTATATTAACTCAATATAATATGAATGACACATCAGGTGAGGAATTTAACTCATATTCTTGACAATTATAGTCTATTCATAAAAATAGGTTTAGCTGATAAATATCAAGATTAGGCTTTACCATTTGAATGATATAATTTGGTCAATAAATGCTGTCGTGACATTGCTGACACAAATTTCATATTCATAACAATACTCACTTCATTGTGTTACACAGTTTTGTATTATACATTTTTTTTTTACAGTTAATGTGCCTAAGACTATTTCTGTTGTTCGGCTGGTTCTCCATTTTTTTATGCTGCCGTGCATTCATTAATCATTACCCATTTTCCAAGGCATAATACAGTAATGATAGTTATATTAATACTATATTTTCTCCATGTCTTCCAATGTCCTCCTTTTCACACTTCCCTGTCCTCCTTTCCATGCTTTGGTATCTGGTAACCCTAACCATTAAAAAGGGCTTTAAAAAACCCCCCCCCCCCCCCAAAAAAAAAAAAAAAAAAAAACCCAAAAAAAAACTTTAAGAATTGGAAGTTAAATCCTTGTGAGGAAAAATAGAAAGGAGCATAAACTCTGGCATTAGAATTATAATGAATGTCAAGAAAGAATCTGAAGAGTGACTAGCTGAAGACACAAACTAACAGGAAAAAAAAAAAACCCAAGGAGTCCTGTGGCATTTTTAAAGATTATTTATCGCATGAGTTATCATGGGAGAAAATCCCACTTCATCAGACACTTTGAAGATAGAGAAATTATATAATGGGGGAGGAGAATAAATGCAGGGAAGTGTAAGTCATGGGAACAGGTCACACTGTAACAGCAAATCAAAAACTAACAGCAAAAACATTGAGTACACAAAAAGTAGGAAGGCTGCCTAATAGCCAGTGGGGCCCACTGGGTGATCAACATGGTAAAGAAGCATACAAAGAAGACAAGGCCATTATAGAAAAGCTAAAGGAGTTCTTTGCATCTCTCTTCCCTGTATAAATTAAGGGGGAAATCCCACTCCCAAGCAATTTTTTATGTGACAGATCTGAGGACCTGACCCAGATTAAGGTACCAGTAGACGAGTTTGGGGACAAATTGATAAATTAATCAGTAATAAGTCATCAAAACTAGATGACCATCAACCAAGAATTCTGAAGGAACTTGGTTATGAAATTGCAGAACTACAAACTGTGGTCATTAACACATCACTTAAGGTAGCTGCTATAATGCCAACTTTTAGAAAGGGTCCTAGAGGAGATCCGGAAAATTACAGGCCAGTGTGCCTAACTTCAGTATCACGCAAATGGGTTAATACTACAGTAAAGAACAGAATTGTTACACATGCAGAGAAGATAATTTGTCAGGGAAGAGTCAATATAGTTTTTCTAAAGGGAACTCTTGCCTCACCAATTAATAGAATTCTCTGAGGGTGCTAACAAGCTTGTGAATAATGGTGATCCAGTACATATAATGTACTTCCACTTTCAGGAAGCCTTTCACAAGGTCCCTCACTGAAGTTTCTTAAGCAAAGTAAGCAGTTATGTAAAAGTGTAGGTCCTTTCGTGGGTCATTAACAGCTTAAAAATAAGAAACAAAGGATAGGAATAAGTAGTCAGTTTTCAGAATGGAGAGAGAGATAAACAGCAGAGACCCCCAAGAATCTCTTCTGTGATCTGTGCTGTTTGACATATTGACAAATGATCTGGAAAAGGGCTAAACAAACGAGGTAGCAAGATTTGTGGACAGTACAGAATTACACAAGATAGTTAAGTCCAGATCTAACTCAGCAATATTTCAAAGGGATCTCACAACACTAAGCGACTGATGAAAAAAATGGGAAATAACCATGGAGTCCTGTGGCACTTTTAAAACCTAACAAATTTATTTTTTGCATGAGCTTTTGTAGAACTTCAAAAATAAATTTGTTAGTCTTTAAAAATACCACAGGAATATTTGCTTGTGTTGCTGAATTAGACTGAAATGGCTACTGCTTTGCAACTTGTCAAAATGAAAATGAAATTCAGTGTTGAGAAATACATATTAAATGCACATTGGAAAACCTAATCCCAAGTATATGTACAAAGTGATGGGGTCTAAATTAGCTTTTACTACTCAAGTAAGAGATCTTTGCATTATCATGGATAGTTCACCAAAAACAACCACTTAAAATGTAATGGCAGTAAAAAACAAACAAAAAAGCTATTGTTTGGAACTGTTAGGAAAGAGAAAGATAATAAAACAGAAAATTTCATAATGCCACTATATAAATCCATGGTACACTTAACCTGGAATCTTGTGTACTGTTCCAGTTGCTCTATCTCAAAAAAAAAAAAGAAAAAAAAGAGGTATATTAAAATCAGAAAATGTGCAGAGAAGGGCAACAAAATTATTAGGGGCATGGCGCAACTTCCATATGAGAGTTTTCTAAAATGAGACTTTTACAGTCTTTTAAAAGAAATATTAAAGTGGGGTAAGATTGTGAATGGAGTGGAGAAAGTGAGCAGGGGAGTGTTATTTACTATTTCTTGAAACACAATGAAATTAATAGGCAGCAGGTTTAAAATAAACAAAAGGAAGTACTACTTCTTACAATATAAAGTCAATCTGTGGAAATCATTGCCTTTGTGAAGGCAAAAACTATAGCTGATTTGAAAAAGAATTAGATAAACTCATAGAGGATAGGTCTATAAATGAGCTTTAGCTAAGACAGTTAGGGATGCAACCTGTGCTCTGGGTGACCTTTAACTTCCAACTACCAGAAGGTGGGACTGGGAGGTGGGAAACTGTTCATTCAAAATCACTGTTCTGTTCATTTTCTCTGTAGCATACGACACCGGCTACTATCAAAAGATACGGTATTGGGATAGGTGCACCATTGTTCTGATCCACTGTGGCTGTTAGTATGTTTGAATGAATTTAAATCTACATACCATTAAGAAAAAGCAAACCCACAATATTTTAATTATTTTAAAGTGCAGCTTGCTAAGGATACTATACACACTTCCAGAAATCAAAATTTATGAGTAGCTGAAATCATAAAATTTATACAAAGGTACTCATAAATGTGCCTTACTCAACTGTTATTCCTACAAAAGGTAATACATTTTTGTAACTTGCTGATAATGTTGGAAGATGAGCATATATTCTGTAATAGCAGTTTATCTTGAAAAATAAACTTTCTTAATTGGTAGACTTTGTCTGCAACCACTTGAGACATAGGAAACAAAACAGTTTTAAATTACACGCTTAAATACCAAAAGTTATGAATGATCCCACAGACTAAATAGTTGTTGGGAAAAGATACCAGAGTTGGTTACATTGTGATACAAATTGAAGCTAAAGAAAATGATGTCTTAAGTCAAGCATGTCATAATATTTTTTCCAATCCACATCTAAAAGAGTATTTTTAAGGAATGTGAGGAAATATGAACCAGGGAAATGCAGTATGTGGCAAGACAATTTTAAAACACAAAAACATCCTTAGTGACACCAGGTCATTACCAAAAACAAGGCAAACAAATTTATTCTAGAAATTCTTGGACTTTTTCCCAAGGCTACTTTTGCTTAGATTAAACAAAACACTGTTAAGCATTTTTTCTTAGGCCTGTTATAGTTCCTATACAAATGTGTGTTCAAATTTACTAATAAACAGTAACCTTTCCATCTTTAAAAATTTCTCATGATATCAAATACTATACTCTACTTTTGACTGGTGAATCACAGCTCCTTTGATTTCTTGAAGATTGCATCAGTTTATCAGCTGAGAATCTGCAAGTGCTGCTGTTTTTAAATGGACAGAATTCCCCTTGAAGACAATGGGCATATAGCCAGCATTAAGAACACAGAATTGAGTCTGTGATGGAACTTGCTATAATAATCCCAACAAAAAAACCCACTTCCTTTCAGATGGAGGGAGGGGAGAGAGAGAGTATTGTACCTGAAAACAAATACCTAAAAGCCAGAGAATTTGACCTAAGATATGTTTATAGTTTAAAAATAAAAAACAACTAATCACAGAAATACAAAGATAAGGTATCTCAGAGAGAATCTTAGTTGAGTCTTTGTAGCCTTGCTGTCTTGTGCACTCAATAAGTGTCCTTACAGAAACTGGATAAACTTGCTGGAGCATTGTCTTGTGAGGAGCTAAACTGTACAGGACTGGAGCTCTGTAAGTAGGAAGGATCGCCACTTCTTAGAGGTCTTAAGTCCCATAAAAGTGGAGCTGTGTTCTTGTATATCTTAGGAGCCCCAACTGGCGCCATCTTCTTGTTCAGGTTTCTATTAGCTCTTCCCCAGAGGTTGCTTTTGCCCTATTTCCCTGATGCTGTAGCATTTCCCCCTGCTTCTGTAGCTGGTCACATTCCAAAAAGAGTCCCCAGGTCTTGCTGGAATGCTGGATTCCGGCTGTTGTGTACGTAATGTGTATTGGTTGTACACAAGTTCAGTTGGGGTGTGTTTAGAAATATTTAAATAATACCAGAGGTTATTGAATGATTTCATAAACAATTAATAGTGCAACAGAATTTAAGTTAGGGGCCTTGGCATGAAATTTAGGTTTAAAATACTGCATACTGCACAAAGTTTTATTTAACATTTCCCAGTTACAAGCAACTAATAATATTCATGCCTCTGCCACAGAAATACAATAACATTTACAGTTGTGGAGAAAAACAAAGTCTGAAAGGCTTGATTCTGATCTTCAAGGCCTGCCGTTTATCAGTCACACTAATCAAATCTTAGGGGGTTTATGCATAAATATACAAAATTAAAGCCACCAAAATGATATATAAAAGTGGCCCAGCATTAATAATCTCAATCCCAACTACCTTGAATTTAATCCAGTGGAATGATTTGCATGATTGGAGACTTTAAATTCCCTGATTATAACATGTTTACAAAGGGTAGAGTGGGTTAAAGAGATGGGGAGGAGGTTGTCCACATTAAAGACACGCTTACTTGTTTTTATTATCATAAATCAGAAGCAGATATTTAAATTTTAAATTCACATTGATACATGTGCTGCCTTACAGAGCCCAAGAGGCTTGGCTGGTGGGCACAGATCACCAAATCAAACTAGAAAACACGAGTTACTTAAACCATTGTCTATAATGTGTGGGGGAGAGTGGGAACTGTGTTTTTATGGGAGAATTTCAGTTTGGGAGACATGCTAGCAGATTTATGTAGCCAGTAGTAAAACTTCATTAGAGTTTCTAAAAACTATAGTAACTTCCTATCAACAAAAGCTATTGCATCTAACATGGAGTAAGTCTATTTTGACACACCAAAGCTGCCTAGATGCACACAGTATGAGGGTGGAGGAGGAGACAGGAGGCTGAAGAGACAGGTTGGTGTACCACAGGCCCGGGCCAGGGGCTGCAAGGCAGCCACTCCCGCCCCCTCCCCCCCAGCTCCACTTGCTTTGGGCCAGCTCCAGCCCAGGCAATGCCAAGCCCACCTTGGTGGGGGGAGAGCACAGTGGTGAAGGGGGAAAGCAGGAAACAAGCCTGCATCATCTCCCACTGCCATAGCTGTGGAACACCCTGGCTGAGGCACTGTCCTCACATACCATGATTGTTTGGGGGGGGGGGACGGGACTTGGCACCTTTTTTCAAAAAGTTGCCAACCCCGGGTCTATTTCATTAGTAATTTAGGAGCCTGTCAGACAATATCTACTAGGGATAAACATCTTTAAATCAGCAGGCTATGGTAATTTTCACCCAAAAGTCCTAAAAGAATTGGTGTAGGAGATCTATGATTCACTGATATTAATTTTTCATATCATCCTTGGAATAGGAAGGAAATTCCAGAGAAGAGGAAGAGTACTAATGTTCTAATATTAAAAAAGGGCAAGCAGGATGACACAAATTAATTATAGACCAGTTAGACTGACAAAATAAAGGAAAAGCTGAAACTGGATTCAATTCATAAAGAGTTAAAGGATAGGAATACAATTCCAATTAGCATGATTTTATGAAAAAGTAGGTCATGTCAAACAAACCTACCTTCATTCTTTGGTGAGATTATATATTTGGCTGATAATAGATGTGATGTAATTAGACTTTTGTAAGGCATTTGACTTAGTGTTAAAGTATTCTAATTTTAAAAATTAGCATTATACAAAGTAATAGAGCACAGGTTAAATAAAAGAACTGGTTCACTGGCAGATCTCAAAAAAAAATAGTTGTCGATGGGGAATGATCACTGAATGACGGTGTGTAAAATGGGATTTGGCAAGAATTGGTTCTATCCCCATTGCTGTTAAGCATTTTCATCAATAACCTGAAAGTAAATTAAAAACCTCTGCTGCTGAAATTTGCAGATGTCAAAGATTAACAGTGATATTTAACACTGAGGACAGGGCAGACGCACAATACAATTTGGATTGCTTGGGAACCTGTGCCCGTTCAAACAAAATGTGTTTTTAATCCAGCTAAATTCAAAGTTTTATATATCTAGGAAGAAGGAATACAGGACACAAGTACAGCATGGGAGGCTATATCTTGACGAACAATGATTGAAAGTGATTTAGGGATCACAGTGGACAATCAGCTTAATGAAAATTCCTCGTGAGATGTTATGGGATAAATAGCTAATGCAATCCATGGATGTCTAAATGGGGAGTATTGTACTTAGTCAGACAGAGCAGAAAGGTGATTTTACCTCTGCATACAGCACTGCTGAGACTGAGGCTGAAATACTTTTTACATTTCTGGTGCCCACATTTTAAAAAGGATCATGAAAAATGGAAGAGAATAGGAAAAGAGCCACAAAAATTGTTCAGTACATATAGGAGGTCAAACTACATGATTTGATGGTTCCTCCTGGACTTCCATCTCCAGAGTCTATTAACCACTGCCTTTCCAAATGATAAAAAGATGGACTTAGTAGCATAGCTGGAAGAGTAGCAAGCTTTGAGGGCCATGGGAGATGAGTGGAACCTTTTGTGGGAAATGCCTGTCAGGGTATGTCTATACTGACAGCGCTGCCCTCAGCGCGATCTTCCGGGTGTGCTTCAGCAGCGAGTATGGACTCACTGCTGCACTCCAGAAATCACTTCAGCAACTCCAGCCCTGTAACTGGAGTTGCTGAAAGCCGAAGGCAAGGCGTTTGTCGGTTGGCTGCCCCTCGTGTGTCTCAGTGGCTTAGAAAGTCGTTGGCAGATGCACAAAGTATTTTATGTGCTGTGCATATCTGCCGTCGACTGCCGCTGAAAAGCCTGGTAAGTGTAGACTAGGACTAAACTAGGACTCCCCTTGCAAGCCAGGATCCATTTAGCTCAAGCACCGTTATTTATTACAGCAGTGGAGCTGTTGCATAGGAAGAGAAACAGGCTCATAGACAGTAAGGTACTAAACCACACAGAGCTTTATAGGTAAATCCCAAAACCTTAAGCTCCACCCCATAAATTTACTGGCAGTATTACAGAGCTCTCCCCCCCACTTCTCTCCCTCGACACGTTATATAGCAAGCAAGGAGTTAGCAGTTGCAGTCTGGCCTATCTTCAGTTACTGAATAGTCTTCAAGTTGTAGTACTATGCAGGACATGTTCAAAGTAATCCAGTTTCAAGGTGACAAAGGCATGGATAACTGTAGTGAGAGCTGCACCTGAAAGGAGAGGAAAAGGTAGAGAATAGCACTGTTAGCTACAGCTGCAACCTGAGTATCCAGAACAGAATCTAATACAGCTCCCTAAATGCAAACCTGTTACATAGGACAGGTAATTTCCTCAGTCAGGAGTACAAATAGTGGTGTTCATGAGGAAGTAAAACCCTAACTTTTTTAATGCATCTGGGGGAGAGGGGAATGTATGGTGGTTTTTGTGCACTAAATTTTTAACACTGGATTCTGGTAGTATATTAACTGAAAGAGCTGTGTGATTAGTTAATGCAAATAAATATCCTTTACCCTCTGAATCAATTCCACCAGTAACTTAAAATTTCACTTATACTCAGAAGGTTTGATTTCCAAAGACAATGGCTATGTTCACACAGGGAGGGCTTGTTTCAAAACAAGTTATTTCGAAATAACAAAACTGTGTCCTCAAAATAAGAAAAAAATGGGAATTGAAATAGCGTTTCCACAGTGTGGACTTGCTATTTCGATCTGGGGGCAGTGCAGCATGGGAGGTGTGGCAACATGGCCGTCTCCCTGGGCCACGTCGGCGGCCATGTTGCTAGCCAATCCCATCAAAGCTGGCCCTGACCTCACTTCCCTGCCCACTCAGGCTAGCAGCACGCTGCAAGCAATGGACTCTGCCCGGCTGCCTCGACAGCGCCGTGCAGTACCCAGCCCCTCGGAGCACATGCAGGGTCTCCAGCACATGTGGGAGACTCTGTTTGCGGACCCCGAGGATGACTGGCCTCTGCCCGAGGAATACATGCAGCTCGTCCACAGGGCTGAGCTACTGCCCCTGCCCCTCCCCGTGCCTCGCCACATCTGGGCATGGGAGACCAGCCCCGACTGGTGGGAGAGGGTCGTTCTGCACACCTGGGGCGACGACCTCTGGCAGCAGAACTTCAGAATCAGCAGGACCAGCTTCGCCCGCCTGGTGGGCAAACTCATCCCGCACCTGCACCACAGGGACACCCGCATGAGGCCCGCCATCGCAGTGGACAAACGAGTGGCCATCGCCCTATGGAAGATGGCCACACCGGAGTCCCACAGGGCAGTGGTGCATCTGTTTGGCATCGGGAGGTCCACCACCGGCACCATCCTCCTCGAGGTCACCAGGGCCATCAATTGTGTCCTCCTACAGGACCTGGTGAGATGTGGGGACCTGCAGGACACCATGCCCAGGATGGCCACCCTCAGCTTTCCGAACTATGCCGGGATCCTGGACAGCACACACATCCCTGTGCGCGCCCCGGAGCACAGGGCTGCGGTGTACTGGAACCGCAAGGGCTATCATTCGATGATTATGCAGGCCCTTGTGGACCACCGGGGCCTGTTTCAAGATTGCTACGTGGGATGGCCAGGGAGAGCCAATGACTCCAGGGTCCTCCGCAACTCCACCCTGTACCGGGGCATGGAGGCGGGCACCCACTCCCCCCCTCACACCATCCACCTTGGGGAAGTAGAGGTGCCTATCCTTATAGTGGCGGACGCAGCCTACCCCCTGCAGCCCTGGCTTATGTGCCCGTACGCTGGGCCACTTGACCCCAGCTGGCAGCTGTTCAACCGCCACCTGGCCCGCTGTCGACAGGCGGTCGAGTGGGCATTCGGACGCCTCAAGGCCCGGTGGAGGAGCCTGGTAACCCGCCTCCACCTCGCAGAGCGGAGCCTGCTGCAAGTCATCGCAGCATGTGCAGTGCTACACAATTTCTGCGAGCAGCAGGGGGAACCCATCCCACTCGCATGGGAGTCTGAGGCCCAAGTACTTGCCAGGGACTACAAACAGCCGAGATCCCTGCTGACTCAGGAGCAGCCATCTGCGCGAGCCCTCGCCGTCCGCGACGCTGTCCGCGATGCCCTCCGCCTCGCCTTCGCCGCAGAGGAACACTGAGGGCCACGCCTGCCCTGCACAACAACACTTATCTCCCCCATCCACCCACAGCCGGCCTGTACCCATCCACTCGCACTGCCAACACCCCCCCAATAAAAACACAGACAACCACAAATACCTTTGAAGGGATTTATTAACAATCAGGGAAGGGATGGGGGCGATACGGGATGGGGCAATGCGGGGGGGGGTGGTCCGGAGGAGGGGGCATCAACTTGGGAGGGGACAGTGGTGAAGAAGTCCAGGGGGGAGGGGGGAGGTTAGGCATGGCCTGTGGGAGGGTCCGAGGAGGTGGCATGCCCCGCCTGCGCCCACGGCCGCCCTCCACCCGCCGTCCTCGCTGGGGCGGTCCAGGCGGTGATGCCTCCTGATGCCGTCGGGGCACCAGGCTCTCAGCCAGCTCCCGGATGGCTGTGGCCTGCTCCGAGATGGCCGCTGGCAGCTGTGCTGCCAGGACCTCCAGCGTCCTCGCAGCCCTGTCCTCGGTGCCCGCAAGGCGCTCCAGGGCACGGAGCCCAGCAGCCTGCCGCTGTGCCTGCTCCCGCCGCCAGGCCTGGGTGGCAGCGTGCATGTCCTGGCCCAGCTCCTCCAGGCTCTCCAGAAGCTCGCTGCAGGTCTGGGGGGCCCTTCGCCGTCGCCGAGGTGTCCTGGGGCTCGGGCATTGGGGTCCAGGAGTGGGTGGTGGCCCCCGGGGAGGAGCTCTGCGACGTGCTGCAGGGAAGCAAAAAACACAGTGGGCCCCTGCCTCCTGCTGGTCCTGTCTGTGTGCACCTGTCTGCAGCACACACCTCTGCCCTGACTGTCAGCAGGTCCCAGGGTCCCGTGGGACATTGCCCTGGGGTAGGGCTCCTGACCTTCAAGCCGCGGAAGGAGGCCAGGACAGTACCCAAAGGAAGACATTGGAGGACCCTCGGCGAAAAGGTTGTCTGGCCAGGGTAGTCATCAGGGTTTAAGGCTCCCTGGAACAATTTCCCATATAAATCAGTATTCTATGGCAGTCCAGGATCCTTCAACCCCTCTAGGAAAAAGCCTGACAAACCCCTGTATTTTGAACTGCCTGCCAGACAGAGAATGTGAGGATAAAAAGAACAACAGAGCAGAAAAAAGGAGACCATGTTCTCCTTTTGCCAGACATCTGGGAACCGTACCCTGGAGGCACACATGCTAGTGGTGCCCATGAGGGTGAACTGGACCCAGCCACGCCTTGCACCTGGGGGGTCTCCCGAGGCCACTTGCCAGTGGTATGCCCTGCCTGCTCTCCACCCCACCCAAGATACTGCTGCATCTTTCCCAGCTAGTCCCTGGTCACCAATCCCCAGCACACAAGGGCCTGTGACCCCGGTGCCACCTGTGTCTGTGGGACCCATGGCCAGGGGGGCCCCTCTGTGCCCACCAACCCTGGGCCCTACCTGCCCCAGTGCCCGGCCCTGGCCTCCTCGCATCCTGGGACCTCCTGGACAGGCCCAGCCCTGTGTGCCTCCGTGGGGGGGGGGGGCAGCATACTTACCCACGGGGGCTCCGGAGGTCCGCTGAGACGTCCCGGGTTCCGAGTCAGAGCCGGGGCGGTGGTGGGCCCCTGCTTCTCTGTGCTGCTCCCCGCCTCCATGGCCATGAATAGCTCCAGGGTGCTGGGGCTGGCCTCTGCCGCTGGTGATGGTGCGGCTGGAGGCCCCCTGACGGAGACATCAGAGCCAGGTGCCTCCGGGCCTGACGAGGGGCTCTGGTGCCCCCCTGAGCTATCCACAGCCTCAGCAGGTAGACCGCTGGGCTGTGTCCCCAGGAAGGCATCCAGGGCCTCATAATGGGGGCATGTGGCCTGGCTCCCAGGCCCCTGCAGCGCCCGGGCATCCCAGGTGCGGGCATACTCCTGCCAGAGTGTTTTTACTTTACTCCGCACCTGCTCCGTTGTGCGGGGGTGCCCTTTCTGTGACATCGCATCTGCGATGTCGCTGTAAATATCTCGGTTCCGGTGGCTGGCCTGGAACCTTCTCAAAATGTCTGGCTGTTGCCAGATGCCCAGGAGGCAAGTAATGTCCTCCTGGGTCCACACAGGGGCCCTCCAGCGTCCTGCAGCTGAGGGGCCTGGCTGCTGGGACATGACTGCCTGCTAGAGCCCTGCCTGCCACGCACCCTCACAGGCACACCCAGGCAGGGACTTCCCCCAGGGCTCTGTGCACCCGAGGAGGAAGGTCAGCCGCTTATTTCGAAACAGCCGGTTATTTCAAAACAACTGTTGTTTCGAAATAACACGGCTATTAAAACGGTTGTTTCGAAACAACTCATTTAGAAACAACCGTTGTTTCGAAACGGCATGTCCCGCTGGCATTGTTTCGAAACAACTAGCTTTGAAACAATGCTGTTTTGAAACGAAACGGGGTTTAAGCCGTTTCGAAACAACGGCGGCCGTTTCGAAACAAGCGGTTTGCTTGTTTCGAAATGGCTGTGCATCGTGTGGCCATGGCACTTCTTATTTTGAAACAATCCTGTTGTTTCGAAATAAGAAGTGTGTGTGAACATATGCAATGAGTGAAGAGGGGAAAATAATAATTTTGTTATTATGTATTTATATTGAATTATGAAATATTTTCTCCCAAAATAAAATCTTTACTTCATTTTAACATCTAAGATTTGCACTGTTATCTTACCTATATTTGTATTTTAGGTGGTAAATATTTCAGTTCAGAGATTATCTTTACATGTGTCTTGTATGCTGAAAATACAGTAAAATAAATAATCTAGCTGGTAATTGAATGGTTGCTTTACACCAGGGGTGGCCAAACTTATGGAACTCAAGAGCTGCACAAGTCGATTATTAAACCTTTGAGAGCTACACTGAGGCATGTAACCACATATTTTTACCTATTCCAAAATTACTAAGATTAAAATTTATTGCACATTTTAATTTTATCTTAAAAACAGGGCAAATTTTGATCCTACTAATGTCAGATTCTAATAATTACTTAAGGTTACCATGAACACTAGGCCTATACAGTAAAAACTTAGCTGTTACTGGATGAAGAACACTGCAGGCTAGTGGCAAGATTTTTTAAAATCTGGGCAGTAACTTGTCGATGCAGTGCGTAAAAGCTCTCACAGGTGCTGATCTCTAAGTATTCCACAATGTTTTGATTTAACAAATTCCATTGTGGAATACAATGCTTCACAGCAGTAAGTTGTGCCAAAAATTGAAAGTAATCTACATTCAGTTTTAAACTTTTTCTCCGTTGTATTTTTGTTTCTTAGTATTCCATGCCATGTTTAGGACTTGAAAAACACAATTTTAACAAAGGAGTACCCTGCATTAGGCAGGAGCATTGCCGGTGCCAGGTACATGGGGCATGTGCCCCGAATCCCCGTGCCAGTGCCGTGGGTCTGGTGGCTCCCCCCGCCCCAGTCTGCAGCCCGATTGAGCCAGAGATCTGTCTTCCAGCCACCCTCAGCTGCAGCAGCCCCGTCCCTGGCCGGGGATCCGGGCCTCAGCCACCTGCGGCCACAGAGGCCGCTCCTGGCCCTGTCCCCAGCTGGGGATCTGGGCCCCAGCTGCCCATGGCTGCGGAAGCCCTGTCCCCAGCTGGGGATCCGGGGCTCAGCCACCCGTGGCCATGGAGGCTGCTCCGGGCCCTGTCCCTGGCCATTCCTGGCCCCATCCCTGGCCTGGGGCGTGGCCTGCGGCCGGGGGCATGGCCTCTTGACGGGGGGGTGGCCTGGGCCTGTGCCCCGGGTGCTTTCCTAGGGCAGCGGCACCTCTGGCATTAGGGCCTATGAGAAAATCTAAACATGCGATGGCTTCCCCGACCATGCTGCACTTCCCCCCCGCACCCTGGTGCTGCCTCTTACCATGCTACTGTTTCTCTGCTGTTCCAGACCATTGCTCACTTCTCCCGCTGTCTCCCACCATGCTGCCCTTCCCTGCAATGTCTACCCTAAGCTGATGATGCTGCTTAGCAACTTTTGGATGCAGCTGAGCAAGTTCCCTCTTGGTTCCCCGACCCAGTGCTGGACCCCTGCTCATCTGCTCCCCAAGTGCATCCATAACTTGGTCAGCTGCATTATTACCTTAGAAAGAGCACTGCTTGTGTCTCCCATGACAACTCAGCTGTCCTGGGAAACACTTTCCTACTCCATACATGGCCCAACACTTGTCTTTCAAAACAGGCTTGGTTTGGTGGAATAGGATTCTGCATAAAACAATTCTGAAGGGGGAGGATGTTGTGGAAAACAGCTCGTCCCTAGTCCCAATGCCTCAGAGTTTCAGAGAAGCCTCAACTGTCCAGAGCTCCAAAGAGGTAGCTGTTTTAGTCTAGATCAGTAAAACAAACAGGGATTCCTGCAGCACTTTTAAAGACTAACCCATTTATTTATTGCATGAGCTTTCATGGGAGAAATGTGACAAATAAATGGGTTAGTCTTTAAAAGTTCCACAAAACTCCTTGTTTAACTGTCCAGAGCTCAATCTATAGGTTTCTGTAGAGTTGGCAAGAAGGAGTAGGATTCTTCATTGGCTTACTCCTTCTTCTGATACAATGGAAGATTTTTTAAGCTGTTTTCCTGACTACCATGCTTGTAAAGGGAGTGCATGAGGTGCCCCTAAATTTGTAAAGTGCTGGGGACAGGACTGAGGCTGCTTTGGCATGTGGTATAAGGTAAATACAAAACAAACAAACCAGCCAACCCACCCGAACCAACCAGTTCAAAAGAAAATAAAAAAATACGAAGTAAACCAAAATAAATAAAGCAATGGAAAATAAAATCCACACTGAAATGTATGAAACAGAAAATAACTAACAATAATGTTAGTCTTTAAGTCCTTTATAGCTTCTCTCCTTCCTGATCCCCTCAGTCCCTTCCCTCACTGCTTCCATTCCCTGAAGTGCCTTTGTGTCCTGACTCCCCGACCCCCATTGCTTCCCTGAGTTGCCAGCTGCTCCTCCCCCACTCTCCTCTGAGACGGGACTGCTGCTCCCCTCTCCCCCACCTCTTCTCTGAGCTGTTGGCTCCCTCCTCCCTGCCCCTCCTCTGAGCTGTCCCCTGCTGCTCCCTGGTTCCTGCTTCCTCCTTTCCAGCCCCTGCCCCTCTTCTGAGCTCTCCCCTGCCCTCTTGCTTCTCCTCCCTGCCCCTCCTCTGAGCTGTCCCCTGCTGCTCCCTGGTTCCTGCTTCCTCCTTTCCAGCCCCTGCCCCTCTTCTGAGCTCTCCCCTGCCCTCTTGCTTCTCCTCCCTGCCCCTCCTCTGAGCTGCTGGCTGCGGAGCTGCCTGACAGGCCAGAGATTTTAACTTCCCCAGTCTGAAGCAGCTCCCTGCTGGTGAGCCGCCTTTTTTTTTTTTTTTTTGAAAAGCCACATGCAGCTCGCGAGAGGCAGTTTGGCCACACCTGCTTTAAAAGTTCACTGTTATATCATTAAAAATGTGTGGTATGATGATAAAACTCTGTTTTCTATCTTAATTTCCATCATAAAAACAAATGACTTCTATCTGGTTTACATGCTTTATAGATAGCAAACCTTTTAAATAATATTGGTTATTTTCAGTGTAATGTTTGCTTGATACGTGAAGGTCCAACTTTGCTTTTCTTATGAATAGGAGGCTTCCTTACTGACTTCAGCTGGGTTGCTCATTTGAGTCTGGTTTGTTGGGTTGGGCTAAACTATTATAACTACTGGACCAGTGGGCAACCTTCAAATTAAAAGTTCATAATAGTTAATGGACACAATTGTTTCCAGCACGTACAACAAAAGGAAATATTAAACTAGGACATGCAGATTTCTAGTGGGCTATAAAAGGAAATTAATGTTTCCCAATGAATTCTCTTCTAGTGAAGGAAGCCCTTCTCCCAGAAAGGAGCTGCTTCATAACATAGACCCTATGTTTGTGGACACTTCCCCTTGTGAGTATGAAATTCATTACAGACATACAGTTTGATATGTACCTAATGGATGCTTTTTTCCCTCAAGCAAGATTTCTCTGTTGTAGATAAAGAAAGGATTTAGTTAGGCGCCTTCCATTTGCAAGTATCACTGCCTTAAAATGGAGTTGCAGCTGTAGTGTACTATTAACTATGCCCTAAATTGTTCCCAAAGAGTAATGTACTGGAGACTGTGGAATTGTTGGGAGAGAACCACATGCTTTAGGTGCATAATAAAGCACCCAGCCAAAGACAAAAGTGCAACCTACACTTGAAATTGGCAGTTATCTCCTAACATTTACAGGCTCTATCCTGAGTTGCTCTGTCTATAACAAGATTGTGTTATAGACCTTGAAGTTGGAAAACTTAGGGTTGTAAAAGGCTAAGACGTTCCCAAGCCTTGTGGTTGCTTTTGTGCCATAGTAATACAAGTTGGAGCCTTTGTTATCAGGTCATGCTGTTTTCTAAATGCTTTTTGTTTTATAATTCATCATTTGTTAAGGAATAGGACCTTTTAAAAAATGGAGATTGCTCTAGGACACTTTTATTGGGAAGTGTCTCTTCTAGAGATTTTGTGGTTTTTCTGTTAGTTAAATTAAGATATACAGTAATATGTTAAGAGCTAAACCCTGACAGAGGATAGCCAGTGCAGTGGGGAGAATGACAGGTACCCTCTGAGCTTGGCACAAGTCATCCTGTAGTTTCTGCCTGGAATGGTTTAGGAAAGGCTGCCACAATGTGTATCTCTACTCTAAGCAGGAACACGTGATCTCAAGTTGGCTGGTGATTGCTGCCTGCTGTGATGATAGTATACATGCTGGTGAGACTGAGGCTTGGCCATGTCAGTTTCCATCTAAAGAATGCTCTGTAGGCAGTTACAGCCCTGCAGGCAGTCCTTGTAGGTTAGTATGTGGTACGATATGTTGTTACAGAGGCATACTTAGAGACTACCTGTCTCCCTGTGTGGGTGGGTACTGCCATGGCTGAACTCCCTGAGGTGCTCAAGATAAGGGATTACAGAATTAAACGTGAGGGGGGCTAGAGGCAAGACGTTTTCACTGAAGAGTCATAAGCTAAGGAACTTACTCCCTTGTTTGTTCACTGGTGCCTGAGACTGCTGATATTTAATGCTCGTGGCAAGTCCTACTGTTATTTACTTGAGTGGTAAATCAAGGGGAGCTAATCAGTATGTAAAATGTGAATGATCATTAAAATGGTTACTGAGCCAATTTGGAATTTTTTATGTATATGTGCTATGCCTCTCCTATGCTTCAGATACATTAAAAGGAAAAAATCTAAATAAAGAAACACTTTACGCCTTATTTATCAAATGTGGTTTCCTGGTTTCTCTCCCTCCCTCCACATGCCCATCACCTTAGCAAGTCATCTTGCACAGCCCATTTGGCCATTCAGCACCACTTACACATGTACAGGAAAAGATGGAACTAAGACTTAAATATGTATTCCTTAATCCTTTTCCTAGGTTTGATTTCAGTCTTATTCTCAGAAGGGTTGGTTAGACTGAATACATAGCTGTATAGCTGCTAGATATTATCAGTGTGTTTAAGTATCGTAAGTATTTTTCCAGACGTGCTTTCGGTGTCAAAACCTTTCTGCTTCAAATCACCATTTTTTTCACCTAATGCATGAGACAACATTCTTGTCTGACATAATGGAGCATGTTAATTTATATTACAGTCTTAAGTGGTCTTAGTGACAGAGATCTGGCCTGTTCATATTAGGTCTACTTTTTGCATAGCACCAAATGTCCCCAACTTCTCTTAACTTAATTACAAATTGAAAGGGTTATGTGCTTTGCAGGACAATTTCATTGTCTGGTTTGTGATTCCAGTTTTGACTGTGATAGTGTAGTTATATTCCCTCATAATGCCATAATACCATATAAATGAAAAGAAACAAGGATTCCTGTGTCATTTTTAAAGACTAACAAATTTATTTACCGCATGAGCTTTCATGGGATAAAATCCAACTTCATCATACACTTTGAAGTGGGACCTTCTCCCATGAAAGCTCATGCGATAAATAAATGAATTTGTTAGTCTTTAAAAGTGCCATAGGACTGCTTGTTTGTTTAGCTGAACTAGACTAACATCTACCCCTTTGGACAATATAAATTAAGTATCTATAAGTCTGTGTTAATAAACATAAATATAGTTGTTTCTCCTTTATCTTTCCTTTTTCATTTTCCAAAAAGAGAAGTCACATGGTTCAGATAGGCCAGGACACTGATCTTGGCAGCCATGTTTCAAATGCTCAGTATGGGTGGCAAGGGGTAACACACAAGACTTAGAATAAACTTAAACTTACCATGGCAAAAGCTGACCTTATCTTCCCCTCCTCTCCTTTCTCCATCACTGTTGGCTACATGACCATCCTTTATCATTTAGGCCCATAAACTAGGTGTCATTATTCATTCCTTTCTCTCTCTCTACACTGTATATCTAGGCTATTTTCAGAGCTTGTCTTTGCGGAGACAACACTTTGGAGACTCACCCTTACCTTTCTATCCGTACTGTTAAAATTCTCATCCAGGCCTTCATCATCACCTCCTTTATTACTGTGACTGCCCTATCTTTGGCCTTGCTGTCATCCATCTTGCTTCTCTCTAGGTCCATTCAAAACACTGTTACTAAAATCATCTTCCTGGCCCATTCTTCTGACCGTGCCCCCAGATGTTGAAATTGAAATAAAGTTAAGGAGAGGTGACTGAGGGACAGACTTTGTCCTCTGTTTTACACTGTGAATGTACAAGATATGTAATAAACTGTAACTTTATTTGGGGGTCTAGAAGCAGAATCCATACTTAACAATTGATTTGCCTGTCTTTCTTCCAGCCATTGGGAAACAGGGATCTTATTATCAACATGTCTTCTACCATTATACTCGCAAATCATGAAATGGAGGAGGCCTGAAGCCTGCCCCCTCTCCTCTTGCCCCCACCTCCAAAAAAAGAATTTAACAAGACATGTATAATCGTACTAGATTACCAGTTGAAACAAACAGATATGGAACAAATATTATTGAACATAAGTTTGTTAACCTATCTGGAATAACTATCGCTCACAAAGCCTCTTCAAATGCTGAAAACTGTTTCAGTACCCCCATGTAGGAGAGGACATAGCAGAAGAGAAAATGCTTATTTATACAGTATGTTTAAAATACATATTGATCTAATGTATCTTATTATTGGCCTTAGTCCAAGCCAGGAGTTCAAGGAGACTTGGGAGTGGTTGGGTGAGTATTAAATGCATATATGTTCCAGGACAAAAAAACCTCAACCCTACATGAAATTGGAGTGAAGGTTTGAGTACTTACAAATAGAGATGATAAATGCTTTGGAAATGGTGCAATTACCCTAAAAAGCAGACATTAGTAGTAATCTGTGGGAAGTTAATGCTGCTGACAAGAAAAAAATTGGGGCTTTTGAAAAATGGTGATGGTAAGGAATCTTGCATATTTCCTGGATGTAAAAGAAGACTAATGCGGATATTAGAAATATTAGAATCATAGAATCATAGGGTTGGAAGGGACCCCACGAGGTCATCTAGTCCAACCCCCTGCCAGAGGCAGGACCACTCCCACTAAACCATCCCAGTCATGGTTTTGTCCAGCCGGAGCTTAAACACCTCCAAAGATGGAGATTCCACCACCTCCCTCGGCAGCTCATTCCAATGCTTCACCACTCGCCTAGTAAAAAAGTTTATTCTAATATCCAGCCTCAACCTCCCTAACCACAACTTGAGACCATTGCTCCTCGTTCTGTCCTCTGTTACTACCGAGAACAGTCGAGCTTCATCTTCCTTGGAGCATCCCTTCAAGTAGTTGAAGGTTGCTATCAAATCCCCCCTCAATCTTCTCTTCTGCAGACTAAATAAGCCTAATGCTTTCAGTCTTGCCTCATAGGGCTTGTGCGCCAGCCCTTTAATCATTTTGGTTGCCCTCCACTGAACTCTCTCTAGCATGTTCCTGTCCTTTTTGTAGTGGGGAGCCCAAAACTGAACACAGTATTCTAGATGTGGCCTCACCAGTGCAGAATAAAGGGGAATGATCACATCCCTTGATCTGCTGGTAATACTTCTTTTGCTGCAGCCCAGTATGCCATTGGCCTTTTTGGCAGCAAGAGCACACTGCTGACTCATATCTAGCTTCCCATCCACCAGGACCCCCAGGTCCTTTTCTACACTGCTGCTACTTAGCTGAATGTTTCCCAGCCTGTAACGGTGCATGGGGTTTTTTCGTCCCACGTGCAGGATTTTACACTTGTCCTTATTGAAGCTCATAAGATTTCTATTGGCCCACTGTTCCAATTTATCTAGGTCTCCCTGAATCCTGTCCTTGCCCTCCAACGTGTCTACTGGTCCCCCCAGCTTTGTGTCATCCGCAAACTTACTGAGAGTGCAGTCTCTTCCATCATCCAGATCATTGATGAAAATGTTGAACAGAACCGGCCCCAGGACCGACCCCTGGGACGCACCACTTGTGACTGGTTGCCAGCTAGACATGGAACCATTGATTCCTACATGCTGAAACCGTTGATCTAGCCAGTTTTCTATCCACCTTATAGTCCACCTATCCAACCCATACTTCCTTAATTTGCTAATGAGAATGCTGTGGGAAACTGTATCAAAAGCCTTGCTAAAATCAAGGTATATGACATCAACGGTTCTTCCTGCATCCAGAAAACCAGTCATCTGATCATAGAAGGAGATGAGATTGGTCAGGCATGATTTAACCTTGGTAAATCCATGCTGACTGTTCCTGATCACTTTATTTTCCTCTAAGTGTTTGAGGATGGATTCTTTGAGAATCTGCTCCATACTTTTTCCAGGGATTGAGGTGAGGCTGACTGGTCTATAATTCCCCGGATCCTCCTTTTTCCCTTTCTTGAAAAATAGGCACAACATTTGCTTTATTCCAGTTCTCTGGCACCTCCCCCGTTCTCCATGAGTTTTGAAAGATAACGGCCAGTGGTGCTGCTATCTCATCAGCCAATTCCCTTAGCACTTTTGGATGCAGTTCGTCTGGCCCCATGGACTTGTGCACATCCAACTTCTTTAAGCAGTCCCTAACCTGACCTGCCGTCACCAAGGGCCTCTCTTCTTTTCTCCCATCTGCCACACCCATGGTAGTGGACTGGGAGCTGACCCTGCCTGTGAAAACTGAAGCAAAAAATGCATTGAGCACTTCAGCTTTTTCCTCATCCTCAGTCACAAGGATGCCTGCCCAATTCAGCAAGGGGCCTACACCATCCCTGATCCTCTTCTTGTTATTAACATACTTGTAGAACCCCTTCTTGTTATCCTTTACATTGCTCGCTAGCTGCAACTCCATTTGTCCTTTGGCCTTTCTGATTTTATCCCTGGAGTCCCTAGCAATACCTTTATATGCCTCCTTGGTCATCTGACCAAGCTTCCACTTCCTGTAAGCTTCCTGTAAGCTTCCTTTTTATGTTTAAGCTCAGAGCAGAGTTCTCTGCTAAGCCATTCTGGCTGCCTCACATGTTTGGAGATTATTATTGGAGATTATAATAATTCTGACCCTGAGATCAGAAATCAATGTGTGGAAATGTACATACTTTGGAAACAACCTTGACAAAGTTACAATGGAAGCAGGGCTGGCTCTACAGTGAGGCAAGAGACAGACATGGCTTCAAGTGACAGTTCTTAGGGGCGCCTAGCCCCCCCTGAAGATCAGGCTGGCTCCTGCCTCTTCAGCTCTTTCCTAGCAGCTCAGGCAGTTAGTCAACCTGCAGCTTAAGTCATGTAGGCAGAGTGCACTTTAAATCCCTCTGCAGGCAGATGCTGGAGATTTTATGCACTTTGGAAAACTGTTTTCAACCTCCATGAATGAGATGAGGAGGGGCACCAAATCAAAATTTGGCTTCGGGCGCCACAACCCCTTGAGCCAGCTCTGGACGGAAGGAATGGTAAAGGTCATTATAGTAACGTATAACTAGCAAGGAGATGGATAAAAACAAGAGTCCTGTGGCACCTTGAGGACTAACCAACTTCTTCAGGCACAAGCTTCTGTGGGCTCCATCCCACTTCATCAGATGCATGAAATGGATACTACAGTTGAGAGGTATACATGCACATGCCAGGATGGAGGAGAAGTGTAGCAAAGTCAATTCAGAGGACAGGTGGGGCCTATTCACACCAGCTGATTAAAGGGAGAGAATGTGTGAACAGGGACAATTACTTTTTGTAATATGCAAACCATTCCAAGTCCCTATTCAGACCCAGTCCAATTGTGTCAAGCTTACAAATCAACTCCAGCTCTGCAGTTTCATGCTGAAGTCTGGTTATGACTTTTTTTGGTTGAAGTATGGCAACTTTCAAGTCTGCCACTGAGTGCTCAGGGAGATTGAAATGTTCTCCTACTGGTTTATTGATGTTGCCATTTTGGATGTCCGATTTGTGTCCGTTTATCCTTTTGTGCAAGGACAGTCTGGTTTGGCCAATGTAAATGGCACAGAGGCATTGCTGGCACATGATAGCATGTACCACATTAGTGGATGTGCAGGTGAATAAGCCCCTGATGGTGTGGTTGGGACCTGTGATGGTATCACTGGAGTCGATGTGTGGGAAGAGTTGGCAGTGGGGTTTGTTGCAGGGATAGGTTCCTGGGTTAGTGTTCTTGTTGTATGGTTTTGAGTTGCTGGTGAGTATTTGCTTCAGGTTGGGAGGCTGTCTGTAAGTGAGGATAGGCCTGCTTCCCAAGGCTTGATAAAATGTGGGATCATCTTCTAGGATAGGTTATAGATCAGGCATGGCCAAAGTGAGGCTCGGGAGCCACATGTGGCTCTTGAATGAAAAATTGTGGCTCCCGGAAGAATGTCAGCAAATCAATTTAGGAAAGTAGCCCAGCTTAGGAGTTCAGGAGGGGGTCGGGATGGTGGGGAGTAGTGCAGCATGGTTGGGATTTTAAAAAACTCCAATAGTCTGCAGTCTTCTACATCGAGCAGCAGCTAAGTTTTTACTGTATAGGCCTAGTTTTCGTAGTAACCTTAAGTAATTATTAGAATCTGACATTAGTAGGATCAAATTTTGTCTTTTTACTATAAAGTTAAAGTGTGCAATGAATTTTAAACTTAGTAATTTTGGAGTTGGTAAAAAGTATATGGCTATATGCCTCAGTGTGGCTCCTGAAGGTTTAATAATCAACTTGCGTGGCTCTTGAGTTCCAGAAGTTTGGCCACCCCTGTTATAGATCTTTGGTGATGGTTTGGAGAGATTTTAGCTGGGAGCTGTAGGTGATGACCAGTGGTGTTCTGTTGTTTTCTTTGTCTGGTCTGTCCTGCAGTAGGTGGCTCGTGGGTACAAAGGAGGTGCTGTAGTCATCATAAATAGGTCAGATCATGAATGGGAAGCAGCCAGATAATTCTCTAACACCACGTTCTACAAGCCATTACCCTGTGATCCCGGTAAGGAATACCAAAATAAACTACACCATCTGCTTAAGAAACTCCCTGAAGAAGCACAGGAACACATCTACATGGACACAGTCCAAGAGCCCCAACTTGGGGTATTTTATCTACTACCCAAGATCCACAAACCCAGGAGTCCTGGATGCCCCATCATCTCAGGCATTGTCACTCTCACAGCATGATTGTCTGGCTATGCGGTCTCTCTCCCCAGGCCCTACGTCACCAGTGGTCCTAGTTATCTCTGTGACACCACCAACTTCCTGAAAAAACTACAATCCATCAGTGATCTCCCAGAAAAACCATCCCAGCTACTATGGATGTAGATGCCTCTGCCATGTACATTGGCAAAACCGGACTGTCCTTGCTCAAAAGGATTAATGGACACAAATTGGACATCAAAAATGGCAATATGTTGTCATGTTGTGGTATGTCGTCAAGACCAAGGACTTTTCTTAGGATTTTAATGTAAGCAGCCAGGATCTGTGAATGTGCTACAGCTTGAAAAGCCAGTGTAATTGTTCACTGATCATTGTAATTGTTCTGTAATTGTTCACTTATGACAACTCTGGTCTCATTCATTGCTCATCTGGAATATTTGGGTTGTATGAAACCAGTATGTTTTGGCACATCAGTTATAGCATTTATTTGGAGAGGATGCAACATGTCTTACACATTTTTCTCCATAATTTATTTGAGAACAGTGATCATGTAATTTAAAAAATATGCTATATTGTAATGCATGCACACATTGGAGGTGGAGTTAAGGTAACACGTGGTTTCTTAATATTGGTATTTCCTGACTTTTGAGTGTCTAAACATGTCATGTTTAAGTTCTTTTAGTCAAGTTTTTTTTTTAATGGATTGTGGGTATATACATATCCCTTTGTGCATACAGAAACAGATCTTATAGACCTCTGAAAATGTAGCTCATGAGGTTCTTGTGTTGTGCATATTTGATTTTTCATTTTGTGACTTTTGGCTGAAATAGGAAAACTGTCTCTGAGCTTTGTCATCTCGTCTGCAATTTTTTTATACTAGCAGAATAGTGTTTTCTAGTAGAAAGGCATACATAGGTATGATGTTACTGATACAGTTACCAGTCAGTTGGTTACAGAACATGTTTTCAACATAAAACTAGCTTAAAGACTGGAAAATATTGACCACTGCACCTGTCTCTGCTATCCGGTTTCTCATGCACCCCCACAGTTGTTGGCCCGTATGCCTGTACCTCTCCTGTAGTGACATCATGCAGTTCTCTCATGCTTAGATTGATCTTTGGATTGCAGGGCCAAGTGAATCTATTGTGGTTACTCCAGCAGGTCCAAATGGGTTTAAGTACCTGCTGTTGTTTGCCCGGGGAGCTCATAACCAATGGCATACATAGTGACTAGAAAGAAATTAACCGCTACTTTGGTTAAAGAACAGTAGGAATAAAGTGTAATGTAAGAGAAAAATACTTTAAAATAAAATATAGTCTGTACACAAACCTATTTTACCTAGAGGTTTGCCATCATTTAGGCAGGCCTCTGTTTGTTGTCTCCCCCAATTAACTGCTCTGCCTTGTCTTGCCTTTTATCTAGCTACAAATATTTTGTCTCTGTTTCCTAGGATTTCATTCTGCTGTCCAAACCAGTTTGTTGAGCTCCTTCAGGGTGTCAAGTCAGTAACCCCCAAGACAGTTGTGTTCCCATTGTCTCATAACAACCTCTTAAGTGTTAGTGAATTCCCCAGTTTCCAAAGGGATAGCCGTGTTAATCTAGTCCAGCAAAAAAAAACAAGGAGTCGTGTGGCACTTTAAGACTAACAGATTTATTTTATTTTTTTTATTTTTTTTTTCGCATGAGCTTTCGTGGGAGAAAATCCCACTTTCAGTTCACCCATCTTAGAAGCATCTGACAAAGTAGGATTTTCTCCCACGAAAGCTCATGCGAAAAATAAATCTGTTAGTCTTAAGTGCCACATGACTCCTTGGTTTTGTTTTTTTTCTGAATACCCCAAGCCATTGTTTTGCTTTCCTGTTTGTTTCCCTACAGCCCTGCTGATTTAACCCAATATAGTCATACAGTAAAATTCGTAACTAGGTCACAGTACCTTATTCATAAATTAGTACAGAGCAGTTCCGTGTCCTGCACAAGCTAATGAAAGCAGATTAAAAGAAAAAATCTACTCCTCCTAGTTCTTTATTTAGTTAGAACAGTCCTATTTGGAAATTCAATTGAGTTCTTTTTTTAATAACTCAACAAAATTGCAAAGAACAGGGATAAAATTATATTGAATGTAAGTGAGTAACGTAAATATTGTTGGGAGACCAAATAAGGTGCAGAAAATAACTTTAAAGGTACAGATTAACAGTATTTATGTATGTTGGAAGGAAACGTCTGAAAAACTGTTTTACACTTTTTTAATATAATTTTGCTTCATCTCTTCAACAACTTGGAAAGCTATTTTTTTAATGGTTTGGCGGCTGGAAGGGTGACATCAGCTGTTCCATTGTGAAAGATCTGCTTTCTTTTAAACAATCTTATGGCATGTCATCAAGTTTTGGTGATTCAGCTGAATTAATAACCCACTGTATTTCAGTCTGAATTCCCCTGACTGCTAAAGCAAACGTATTCCTTTCCATGGAGTCATCTCTAGATGGCCTATCTTTAAGCAGTACTGAAATTCTATATCCTACAGTGATCAATTTTATTTTCAGAATCAGAATCATATGACACAGTGAAAGAAAATGTGCCCTTTAATTTGGAGTTGTTAATCAGAATCTGTCAGTACCCACTGTAATATCTCTTAATCTGGTTAGTTAATTCATTAATGAAATGCAAAAGCTTTACAAAACCTTGTGAATTATTTTCAGAGAATTACTTTCTCTTCTTCTTGGAGAATCATCTTAAAATTCCATTTCATCAAGTGAATTTAAAGGACGGGGTATGCATCCAGAATAAACATGTTTAATGGGTGGGGTTTTATATTGAAGAAACTTTCAACTTCATTTAAAATTCCAGCTTTACCATAAACTAAAACTTCAAAAGCATAATAAAAACTGTAGGCCTGCTAATTGTAGTCAATTTATTTTGGAGAAAAAACATTCTTAAGGACAGAAATCCAAGACAGAGAATTTCAGAGTTGTAAAACTGTGACTTTTCTTTAAACTCTTACTTGCTCTGGGCCAAATTAATCAACATTTAAATTGTTCTCCTTGCCATTTGAAAAAAAGGTATTACCTTATGCATTGGACAGTTAATTGCCAAAATAAATGGTTACATACTAAGGAGTTAGGTCTTCTCTATGGGGGTGGGAGGGATGTATAGCACTCATAGAGTCTACTAGGAAAGAGAAAGCACTTCCTTTTTAGTAATACTTTATACATGGACATTAATTCATAATAAATTGCATTAGAATGGCTGTAGAATTATATATTAGATTTACATTGAATACCAAAAGAATTCATCTTGATTAAGAGATGTTGTAGACTCCTTTAGGCCCCGTTTTTTACTTATTGTGACCAAATGAAAAATGATTCTATGAATCATTACAGAACAGGATTGATTTCTGCACATTCTATTCCTGATGATCTGGCAGTTTTGCAACTAATACATGGTGGAAAAACAACCCCTTATTCATGTAGTGACTCAGTAGCCGCTTGTGTGTATAGCAGGTATGTGCATGGTTGAGCAGTTTGCATGATTTGACTGGGATAAACACTCTGTCTATGGCACTGACTGTGCCAGATAAATACTAGCACCCACCATTCAAAGAATCAAAATGTGAACAAAAGCTATTATTTTAGTGTTATCAGCTGCTTGCATTTACATGTTAGCTGTCTCAAATGGGGGAATGGCCTGGAATTAAGGCAAAAAAAAATCCATTGTCTGTGCTTCCCAGAATTTCTGGTGGTTTGGAAGAAAACAACACACATGCACTTATTTTCCTCCCATTCTGTAAATTCTCCATCTTCAAATGTCTGCCAGAGAGGGATTTTCTCCCATGAACATTCATGTGATAAATATATTTGTTAGTCTTTAAAAGTACCACAGGACTCCTTGCTTGTTTTGCTGAACTAGACTGACACTGCTACCCCTTTGGAACGTATTAACCATTATAGTTCACTTGGGAGTTACATGTGTGTTATCCCTGTTTTAGAATGAGGAAATGGAGGTAGAGAAGGTAAGTAACTTGCCTGAAACCACTCAAAGCCAGAGAGATGGTTAGAGTTCAGGAGTTCTAGCTTCTCATTCTGAGGGACATATACTAGAGCCCTGCAAGGATACAAACATGTGGAGTCGCATCCGTTCAGTGATGGTATCGATCCAATCTGGAATCCCCATGCCACATTTTAGCTAGATCCATAACCACATCCGCAACCAAGCTTGGGCTTGCAGTCAGCATTTCAGCCTTTGATTGGCTTATTCTCCGCCTGGGTCCCACCCACTTTTTCCTTTTCTTGTTTGTAGTTTGCATGCTGTGCTGTCAATCACATTTCCTTGGCCACTAATGAAATCTTTGACAGCACGGCATGCAAACGGCAAACAAGAAATGGAAGAAGTGGGCAGGGAAGTCACGGGGAATGAGCCAATCAAAAGCCAGCTGACAGTGAGTAGTGACTCTCCAAGCCCCAGCCTTCTGTGACTGAGACTCTAATTGGCTGGCAGACCACACTCAGAGCTGAGCTAGATTGGCTGCAGTGCTTCCTGGTTCCCCTGTGTGCTGCTGACACAGATCATTTCAGGAGCTGCAGCTGTGGATCATGCTGCAAGTAGATAAAAATAGAATCCGCATCTGCAGGTCAGTCTGCAGCAATGGGTCTGCAGTTATCTGCATCCACATCTGCGGATCTGTAATGGATACCCGCGGATCTGCAGGGCCCTAGAGTATAATATGAGACTACACACCACTTAATTGCCAGCACACACTGCAACACTTTACACTTTTATACAAAATCAGTGTGAAGACTAAATTACTTTTTAAAATAAAATGTCTCTGGGTTGGGAAACAGTTAAGGGTTAAGCGAGTGCAGAATATCCAGGTAGAGTTGTAAACCTCTTAGCCTTTCATGGAAAGGAAGTCGCACAGTAATTGAATGCTTCTCCTTACCTGGTGCATCTTAGACTGCAGTGGTACAAATGGGTGTTTCTATTTCACATGTGAGTTCAAAGGCATCCTTTGATATTTTTAAAAGTTCTAAAATAAGGACAGCTAAATGCACATGAAATATAACTGTTTCATAGGTAAAATTAAGATTTCTAATACTCCAATGTTTTTCACATTTCTGACAGGCAGAAAGAGAAGGGGAGCTCTGTACTAAATCATAATATTGAATTTTTATGGCATTTGAAATCATAAAATTTATTCATTAATTTACTCTTGTTCTGCTTTACTTTAGCTTTTCTAGTGTTTAAATTGTGCCAAGTAAAATGTAATATTCTGAATGATATCCTGAAATCTCTCCCTGAAGTGAATGGGAGGTTTTCTCCTGACATCAGCAGGACCAGGGTTTTACTATCTGCATATTGTTATTCTATTGTTAAAGCTTCTAATGAATTAATAAAATTTGAGGAGAAGAATCATTTGAAAATACTGAATGTTTTCTACATTGACATGCCTCTTAAAATTAAGTTTAGGAGCCTGTAGTATATCAGGCCAGTGCTGTTAATCTTTTATTCCAAGTCCTTCATCTAGACCCAAAACAGTGTAACAACTAAAATAACTATGAAAGAGTGATAAATTTTGGGGTATGAGTCTAAGTATCTAGAGTTGTAGTTCAGATAAATGAGTTAAGTTAGTTTGACTTTCTTGTTTGATTGTATAGGTATAGCACAGATCTGTATGTTATCAACATGACAGGAAGAAATTATATTCTGGATAATAACCGGAGAGCCTGATTGTTTCCTTCAAAATCAGTATTCCATTAATTTTTCAAAGGTCAAGGTCATGGCTGTTCCTCAAACAGTCTTATTTTAATAAAGTAACTGAAAATCTCAGAGTTTTGCAGAAAATTCATTATCACCATAAACTAGCAAAAGGTCACAAAATGTCTTTCCTCAATGAAGTAGCAAAAATATCTTATTTCTTCAATAATTCATTGCCTTAGAGGAGTCAAGAAGAGTCCTTGACCTTTCAGCTTCTTCATCCATCAGAGGAAATAATTGTTTCATATATCATGATGTAAAAAAAAAGACAAATTACGGAAACCAAAAAGATGCAAACAAACTTTTCTCGTCTGGGAACCATCTGCATTTACAAAAGAATATGTTGTAGCTGGAGTTTGAATTATAATGAGTTTTGAACTTCCCTCTGGTATGACATTGGTAATTTGGTAATGAAGACTATACACTCACAAACACATGCAAAAAACATCTAAAGAAATGTATTGGAAAAGAGAGGAGGAGAGAACTTCTATGGAGCCGAAACTGGAATGGAAAAACTATTGTTGGCAAAGAAGCATTGAAATCTTGAATTAATGAGAGGAAACATTCTGGAAATAACTTTTTACCAGCAAAAAGGGAAAAACTGTAGGTTTTAAATGATTTAGCAGAACAGTAAAAATCATATAAATACTTTATTTGAATTTCTGTGCAATATAGAACTGTAGATGACTCAGGCATAATTCAGATGGACTTGATACTTTGAACCTTCCAAAATATATAAAATTCTTTGGACATTGTACCTTGGGTCACCAGTGTTTTGCGAATATTTGTGATACACAGAGGAGAATTTCATACGTATGTGAAGTAGTTTAGACTGTCCACGCAGGCTCTATTGTTTATGCTGTAGCCCTTTGGAAGAAGTAACCATGAGGAACCTCTCTTGCTGTCAGGTTGATCATTTATTCTCTTACACAGAGAAGACATTAGATAAAGATTTGTGATCTGACACTGACACAGAACTGTTACCTTCTCATCTACTAATGTGGTCTATGCCATCATGTGCAAGAAATGCCCCAACGCCTCATATATTGGACAAACAGGAAGATCGCTGTGTAAGAGGCTGAATGAGCACAGAGCTGATATCAGAAATCAAAGAACAAAGAAACCAGTTGCTGAGCACTTCCATCTTCCTAATCACTCGATGACTGATTTGTAGCTGGGACATCAAGACTTCAAAGAGAAACAGCTGAACTCAAATTGGTATGCAAGCTAAATTCTGTGAAAGCAGGACTTAATCGAGACTATGGGTTCTTTTCCCATTACAAAAGGTAATTTGACTTCAGGCTTCCCATGGTTTGAACTTGAAAACTGCTCTGATTTGCTGTTACTTTATGACCTGATCCTATGTTTTACACCCCCTTGCATTTAGTTTCATTCCTTTCTGTAAGTTCACCCATCTTCGAAGCATCTGAGGAAGTGGGATCTTGTCCCACGAAAGCTCATGCAAATAATAAATCTGTTAGTCTTAAAGTGCCACACAACTCCTTGTTGTTTTATTAGAACCTTTCCTATAGCATCTTATGGGAATAAAAAAACTGTAGCTAAAGAGATTTCTTAGTCTGATTATTTTTTTAATTTAAAATGCATGTACATTAGGATCTATATAAAACAAATTAATCACAAAGTGGATGCTATTTTTTCATGAAATTCCATTTTAAACTGTTTGAAAGTGATACTGTGTATAATACCAAAATACCTAGAATCACAAAACATTGACACTAAAAGATTTTAATTTAAGACTTACTTTTTTCAATTGTAGAGCATTTTCTTGTCTCTCTAGATTTCTTTACAGATTGTGTTTGAGAAATAGGCTCCATCAATTGCAAATTAGTTTTACAGGGAAAATTTAAAGTTTATCATATGAATATATTTCAAGACGTGCAGTAGGGGTCAAAGATAGGCCTCACTGGAATCAATGGAAGTCTAGATATTGACTTCAGTAGAACTAGGAATTGTTGATGACTGATGTGGGAGAAAAAACCTATGTCAAATGTAGGCTTCGTTACACAGCCAAATTTTATTTAATGAGAATTAAATATGCAGTCATCCTGTGACTTTTTAAAGAAATATTGTTTCTACTGCTGATGTTTTGCTGTCTATTGTCCCCTTTTTCCCCCTTTGCAAAAACTTCCTTGGCGAACATGTAGTCTAGTTGTGGTAATAAGAATTCCATATTTTTTTTAAGTGGAAGAAAATACATAATATAGTCATTACAAAGCCTAAATTTCAAGAAATACTCACTCTTGGAGCTTAGGGTTCTGAAAACAGCCCTGATCAAGAAGAAAATTAGAATAAATCTGTGGGGTTAAGTCTCCTGCTCATTCACATATGAGGATATTTTCTAGAGCACCAATAGGATTTATGTGCCTAATACCTACTGACTTTCAGTGGGAGTTGAGCACCTAATGGCCATTTGAATTTTTGAAAATATCCTCCTCTGTTTCATTTGTTTAAAAAAGCGGTGTTTGTCTGTTGTTTTTGTCCATCATGCTGTGCTTTAGCCTTTGATCATTTAACATATATTGATATTGTCTTCTCTTCTCTGACTCCTATTCTTTCATTGATCCTTGTCTCATTTGTTCCCTCTCTTCTTTTAGGGCTCTTGTATAGCACAAAATCACAAGGGGTACATCTATAGTGGAGCCTTAGGTCGACTTAAGGAAGGTTAATTTTACCTACAGACTCCTGCAGCCACATTGGGCTTTGATTAAGTCGACTTAAGTGCTTCCTTTAGTTGACTTAATAACACCACCTCTTAAAGTCGACTTAAGGCAGTGTAGATAGGGAAAATCCTTAAGTCAACCTAATTGGCCAAAAGGCCCCCTCCCTGCACAACTCCTCCATCGACCTAGCACCTGCCAGTGTGGACGCTGGCAGTTGACAGGAGTTTTCAGTGTGTACCTTCTGATTCGACTTAACAAGATCAACTTTAAGTCGACGTAAAGTCAACCTTGATAGGTCATCTTAACAGAGCCTCTAGTGTAGACATATCCCATGATCTCAGAGGCACAGTACACAGCTTGTAGCCAAAGGCCAGGGCACTGTAGGCTAAGGTGGTATTAAGCCAATGTTGTGTGCACTTAATTCTGGGCCATCAGCATCACTCAGAGAACCCTGGGAGTGCTCTCTACGTTACTGAAGTCAGTCTCCAGCTTTCGGTGGGTGGCTGTGCAGCCCAGAATTCCTGCAGTGCAAAGCACTGAACATCTGTCACTTGCCTCCCTGACATGCTTGTCCTTCTCCCTCTGCATTCTTTGTGTCCAGACTTGTGTCAGGGTCCTTGTAGGCTAGCATAAAGTTGCTTTCTACAAAGCCTATGATGGGGAGAAATTCTCTTCTGGCCATTTCTGATGCTCTAACAGCCCCTTTACGTGGCCACAGTATAAATGAGCTGCAGTGGAGGAGAGAATTTCTCATCTTTTCTTGTGCATCTTTATTGTCTGTCTATAATGTTATTCAAACATACCCTGCAATAGCACTTTTAAAATAATAGAAATGAGTCATAAAAAAGGAGTTTAGTTTTTCAAATTATAAGTAGAAGACATACTGTAATATTCAAAAGTTCACATGGTATCAAATGTCTCAGATCTGCAAATGCTGGTTGCTTCTATTATCAATTTTCCTTTCTTTTTGTTTTAATTCCTTAGTACAGAATTTTCTTTGGAAACAGAATCTTGCTCTTTTTTTTCTCACATGTGTTTAGTTATGTTGTTCATCTGAGTGGCTAGATTTCAATGACTAGCTAAATTCTACTACTACATTAAAAGGCATTTATTAAATAATTTGAGGAGCTTAGAAGAGATCAGATTAAGATTCATATTCAAATAGAAATGAAGAGTTCATTACTTAGTACTCCCAAAGTTTGGGTCTGTTTCTAAGGCTATCAAAATTTACATGTCTAAATCACTAACAGCCTCCACGAGACTGTAACACATTCCCAATGAGAAATAACTACCATGTTACTTGAAAAAATAAATATATTGTAAAGGCCCAGTTAGATTTCAGCAACTCCCCATACCATGTCATTCACTGAAGGAGGATGAAGCCCTGGTTTTCTCAGACTGATGACTAGTAGCTTTATAACTGTGGATACACTACTTATTTTTGTTCCTTAGAAAATGGTTGCATGAGTGTCAAGATCTGGAGGGGCAGCCATGTTAGTTTAGTTCAGTAAAACAAACAGGGAGGCCCGTGACACTTAAAGACTAACATACAAAGGGAAATGAGGTCAAATCACCTGTTGTAAAGAGAGACAAATCCAATATCCCTATTAAGTCCTAAAGAAATGCAACCAAATTTGCAAATAAATTCAATTTTGGCAGCTTCTCTTTGAAGCCTTGATTTAGTATTCGTCTGTCTGAGCACAGCGATTTGCAGGACTTAATCGGGACTTTGGATTTTTCTCTCAGTACAACTGGTGATATGACCTCATCTCTCTCTGCATGCTGTTTACTCGTGTTTGAATCTTTATAACTGTTTTGAGTTGCTGTTACAGTGTGACCTGTTTCCATGACTTACACTTCCCTGCATTTATTTCCTCCCATTCTGTAAGTTCTCCCATCTTCAAAGCGTCTGACGAAGTGTGATTTTCTCCCATGAAAGCTTATGCAATAAATGTATTTGTTTTCTTTAAGTGCCACAGGACTCCTTGGTTGTTTTGCATGAGTGTACGTCAGCAGGGAGCCTACACTTCCCACAGTTTAGTGATTTTGTGTTTGCAGAGAAAGTATTTCTGGAAAGAATTGCTGTCTTTTTATCCTTTCTCCAGTAGTTCAAAAAAATCCATATATGGATCTAACCTAAAAGGGACAACTACTTCTCTGGTGCTCAGAGTGCTGGGAATTCATTGCTTATTGGGCAGTTCCTCTAGAAAACACATGTGCACAGTGAAAAGTTAAATTTAAGATGACAGAAAGTTCAGAGTCAACAAAGCACAGAGTCCTTAATATTAGCACATGTACACACATACGTGCATCTCTGCCTGTGTTCAGAAGTGATTTCAACTTCTGCACCTACCGGATTGTACACACAGTCACACATACTTAAACTATATACATATACAAAGTAGATAATTCTGCTTCCAGCCAGCTATTTGTAAAAGCAATATCTGCCTTTGAGCAGGAATATGTATTTGAATTTTTGAGCACAGATTTGGAGGCTGGGTGAATTTGTGGTGTTTTTTAAAGTTTTTAGTTTTATATGTTTTCTCCTCACTTGAGGATTACATCCTTCCTTGGATAAAGTAAAGGCTATACGAAATAAGGGTTGTGAGCCCTGAACTTTTCTACATATACTTGTCCAAGAATTCAACAGACAAAAAATGGTTTAACATGCATTTACTCTCTTTTTGCACATCAGTGTGTGTCTGTCTGTCTGAACTGGGCTACTTCAGTCCCTGTAAACAAAGCAAGGAGTCTTGTGGCACTTAAAGACTAACAGATTTATTTATCGCATGAGCTTTCGTGGGAGAAAATCCCACTTTGTCAGATGCTTTGAAGAGGGGGAACTTACAGAACTGGATGAAAATAAATGCAGGGAAGTGTAAGACATGGGGCGATAAATAAATCTGTTAGTCTTTAAGTGCCACAAGACTCCTTGCTTTTTTTGCTTTACTAGACTAACATGGCTGCCCCTTTGGAACTTCAGTCCTTGTGTGTTTTTGAATGTTGCACTAGCTATCCAGAAACCACAGCCTAACTGAAGTCCATAATATAAAGAAGAGAACTCCATTCTCATCATACCATCATTCTCAAGAGCCCAGCATTTGACATGGTTTATTTCTCCTTTGGCCCTGCCCCCCCATGTAGTCTTAATGGCTTAATGGAGGTTAGTGTAGCTGGGAGACAATGTCAAAATGTGTCTTACCTGAGAGAGAGGAAGAAAAAGCAAAAGAGAGCTCTAATTGGTTATGTCTACACTAGGGCTTAAGTCAACTTTAGTAAGTTGACTTAACACGATGTGGCCATTAAAGTTGACGTAATAAAGTCAACTTAGTGCAGTGGGGCCTTACAAGTCAACTTTATAAAGTTGACTTAAGCCAGGGGAACCATTAAAAGTCGACTTTATTAAGTTGAATTCAAATAGTTCCCCTGGTTTAAGTCGAATTTATAAAAGTCAACTTACTGCAATGTGGCCTCACTAAGTTAACTTAATAAGGTCTACTTACATAAAGTCAACTTTAAGTAACCTTATTAAGTCGACTAAACTGAGCCGTGTAGTGTAGGCATGTCCATTGGGAGCATATGTAGTGCAATGGAAGAATAAGAGGATATTTGGGGTACTGGAGTTCATGTATTTAGTGATTCATATTTCAAAGGCATGCTTAAAACAATTTAGATCAAGTGTTTTGTTCTAAAGGTGAGGGTGAACTATGAGGTCTAGTTCTAAACTGGATCATTGGCGGGAGCTATTCAGTTCAATTGCCATCTGGCAGATAATAGCTTCACTCTGGAAGGTATGGTGAATTTTGGTAAGTGAGAGCAGAAAAAGCAGATATGAGAAGAAAAAGTAGTGAAATGTAGCTAGCTCCTGAGGTCTTCTGCAACCCTAATTGTCTATGATTCTATGACTGGTGCTTCAGTTTGACTTGTGAGCTTCCCCCTTTTACTGAACTGTCAGAGAAGTTCAGTCCAAAGGTGGTTCTGATTTAAAAAGAGCTCTTCTGAACCTTGCATGAAATTCAAACACCATCCTTAGGAAGCTACAGCGCACTTTGAGAAGTCATTGTGAGTGACACATTCAGTCTTATTTCAGTAAAATTTTGTTCAACTTTTCAAGTGTTTCTGTCTATATATTTATCGCAACCTCTTTAAAGTCAAAATGAAATACATTAGACAAGGGGTGAGAGAGCACTTTAAATACTGAATTTTTTCTTTTTCATATCTAAATACCTTCTCTCTCTCTCTCTCTCTCACTCACTCAATAAGCCTTGAAATCCATTACTTCACCTTTTTCTAGCGGAGTTGACAGATCTTCCACCTCAGTGTGTCCCCTTCCTTGACACCCACTCTGTCATGAATTTTTGCATGCTTTGTTTTTAAATAAATAAATGAGTGAAATGTTCAGCATTGTGCTTACTAGCATATTGCTTCCAAAATACTCATATTTTCCAGCCCAATCACAGTAAAGAGCCATTTACTTCAGAAGAAGATCTCTGGACTGAGACATAAAAAAACAAAGTGATCTGTCTTTACAAATTCCTTGGATCATGGCAGTGTTTCCTGACGAACAAAGGACACTTACGACAAATAATAAATGCACAGCATTTCAGACACAGTTTTAATTATCAAAAGATTTGAATATGATACCTTTCACGTCAAGTCCAAGAAATGCTTTAGAAAGTCCTAATTCTTACAACAGGTCCATGTGGATTTGACAGTTTCTGTTTATGAATGTATAATAATGCAATTTTTAGCAAGATTAACTCCCCTATGGCATGCATTAAATTCTGCAGTGAGACATATATTAGTATTGAATAGCCTCTTACTTGCCAAAACTTACTCACATGAGCAATCCTATTGATTTCTGAATAACTACTCACATACGTACAGTTCTTCTTGTATAAGTGTGTGTTTCTCTACTTACAGTGCATCTGTGTTTCCATCTTTTTTTCACCTTTTTGCTTGTTAATCTTTTTACAGTGCACTTGATAGTTACTGTGTTTATACAAATCTCATTCTGCCCAAAGTTTTTATTAGCCAGTTACTGTCTTGGGTATTTAAGAACTTGTTATATTGTAGTGCATGGAATCCAGTGCCTAATAAAATCTAAAGACCTTGTTGATACATGCAAGTTCTGCTATAAAACTTACACATTTTATAACCATAGAATTTTGTCATCTTTTCTTACAATTTTTTCTTTTTTGGAATGAGCTAGGAGTGTTAGGTTTTTATTTGTGGTGTCTTTCCTGGTAAAACAAAACTTTGCAACAGGCCAATCAGGTGCCAGAGTAAAATGCTATTTTCATACTTGGATAAGACGGTATTGCTTGGGGACCATTCTCCAGAACACTGAATAGTGTTCCTTATTTTGCATATTGCAAGATATAATGTAACTACTTCTGTTTTGTGGTTTATAGCTTGATTCTTTAAGTTTCTGATTACTTCTGGCAAGCACCCTTAACTCTACTGAAGCCACTTCAGCATCATGAAAAATCAGGCTCTTGTTTCTGTAGTCATGATGAAATAATGAGGTAAGAGTAACTTACCCAGAGTTCAGAAACAGTTGTTAAACTTACTGTCTGCAAAGGAATATGTTTATTGCAAGGCACATGCCCTTGTCATGAAAAAATAGCATCTAACAACAGGCAGGGTGTTTAAATCAGAACCAACATATATAAATAGCCTCCCGAAGTTATCTTGCTTTATTTACGTTTTTTCAATCTTTGCTATCTTTTGTGTCATGTAAATAAATGTAAAATCAGTGACTTAATGCTCACATAAATATATGTGAAATGGATATTAGATGATTAAATGATGAGATTTATAAAGATTATAATATATATCAGATTTTATACACATATATAATTATAATTATTATTATCTGATATATAATTATTATAATGTATTTGATTATTATTAAAATTAATAATTATTAAATTATAAAATTGTGTGAAATGGATATCAAACGACTGTTAGCTATAGCAAGTTAGTATCAACCTAATACATACAGCCCCTCTGTATGTCATAATATACATGTAGAATATCCACTATGTATTGTGATTTAGCCTTGTGGATCTAACTTGATCTATTTTTTGCCATTTTGTGGTGTTTTAATAAAACCAAGAAGCTATTTCTACTGCACAACAAGAGCGTTTGGTGCACAGTCTCGTTAGTACATATGTTCATTCCTGTAATGCAGGAAAGCTGGACTTGATTATTAGTCTCATTCCATTACTATTGACTGTGAACACACCAAAAAAGCTGCATCAGCTTGCAGATTGAAGGCAAAGCACTCAACTTGTTCTAATCCCTTGACACATAAATAGTAACAGTGAAGTTTTGGGAGAAAAGGAAGACACCTGTTTGAATAATCTGTAGACTTTCATTTTTCCTGCAAGTGCTCATCTAGCTCTTTCTAGCAATAAATTCATGACTGTAATCTCCCCTGCAGTCTATGGAAATCTATTGTTGTTTTATTTGTTGTTGTTTCCAGAAGTGCTCAAAACGCACTAAGCAATGTAAAAGGAGGCCTGGACACTACCCAAAAGAGCCTTCAAAGTAAAATTTTAAAAAGTTCCTAAGTAACTTAGTCTCCAAAGTTCCATTTTGAAAAATATCTTAGGTATGTAAAAGCCTAAGGCCTCACTGCCTTTCAGTGCCAACCTGCACATCCCAAACTGCCCAAAGCAAAATTATGAAAAACTTACACGGAGTTGAAAGATTCAACAGCAACAGAGGGAAGAAAGGTAAGAGAAAGGGAACAATATATAATTAAAGAGGTCAAGGTGGCCATCAGATGCATCTTGCTAATGCAGTGTTTGGTAACAGTATCATTGTGTTTGTTAGTCTGCAAGTTAAGTACTCACTGTGTAAAATGATTCTTTGTGTGAATTCATAGCATCAGTTCATTTCTTCTGGTTAGATATATCTGATGATAGCAGAACCTCCAAATCTTTTCCTATCCCTGCTTATAACTCTGTTATTCTTGTTGTACTCCCCTATACCTTTTTCATTTCTTTAATATCTTTTCTGCAGCTTGGTGCCCCCAGCTGTGCAGAGTTTTCTATTCTGGCACATTTCTTACTCAAAATATATGGTATATGAGGCCACTGGAGGAGATAAGTAAGTAGGGTTGTGGTGCCATCAGTGTGAATTATACACAGCATTGCATCTAAAAGTATGCAGTTTTGCCTCTGTCTTTCCTAGATGATGCAATATCTGTGCTTTCTCAGCGATTGGCAAAGATACAGAATTGAATGAATGTTCATACCGGACTCATAGGAAAGAAGAATGAGGTGGTGTCGGTTGGCTGAAGTAAGCAGCTTGAGAATATGGCAGGGATTGCTCTTTGCCCACCAATTGTGAATAAAATTCACAATGTAGGCAGTGCACTTGTCTTAAGTTGTTCTGAATATCCCATGCAGAATTTAGTTTGACACTGTGGCTGCTTTTCTTCGATGAGTGCTCAGCCTCTCTCATCTAGGTCTTTGTTACCTACAGATTGAGATACTGCTGTTTTCGCTAAATATTTTGGAATATATATACAAGCTATACTGACTGCAGAATACAGTGGCTCACATGGGATTAACAGTAAGGATTTGACTTACATGCTATATGCTGTTTCCCAGTGTTTGAATCTTAACAATTTATTTGATTTGCTGTTTCAGTCTGACCTGATCCCATGACTTACACTTCCCTGCATTTATTTTGCTCCCATACTATAAGTTCCCCAATCTTCAAAGTGTCTGAGGAAGTGGGATTTTCTCCCACAAAAACTCACGAGATAAATAAATTTTTTAGTCAATGCTACAGGACTCCTTGTTTGCTTTGCAGAATTAGACTAACATGGCTACCCCTTTGGAACAGTAGGGATTGTGTTACATGTGTGCAACAAAGATTGCAGCTGCTTCCTGTCTGCTGCTGGGTAATATTCAAGGTGTTGATTATTAATCTATAAAATATGTGGTTTTGGTCCCTGTTATCTGAAAGACTGACCATCCTTTTCTCCAGGTATTTCATTAATGCGGAGGAGATCAGCTGATGTGTTTTGAATGAACAGTTTCTAGATTTAAGATTCTGAGGCTGGGGCAGTGAAGGAAAATTTGATTCTAGAATTTGTTTTCCCTCCTGATTCAAGCAACTCCACACCGGTTAAGCCTTCCAGAGAAGGTGTGTAATCTGTCTTCTTCAGTTATTGACTACGAGACTGGGGACAGGATATACGGGTGTTTAATCTTGTTCTTGATTTCTAGATGTTGAGAATCTGCTTAGTAAATACTGATAATTTTTTTTCATTTTAAAATAATGTTACATGTTGCCAGAAATGACTGGTAATGGGTGCCATTTTACAAATCCTAAGTAGAGGGCCTATATGAACTATAGCAGAAATCAGAAACGAACTAGATTTCATTTGTATGTCCATATTAAGTTGGAACCTACTGATCAAATTTTCATTTTCAAAAGGGATAGCCGTGTTAGTCTAGTGCAGTAAAAAAAACAACAAGCAGTTGTGTGGCACTTTAAGACTAACAGATTTATTGTTTGCATGAGCTTTCGTGGGAGAAGATCCCACTTCCTCAGATGCTTCGAAGATGGGTGAACTTACAGAAAGGAATGAAACTAAATGCAAGGGGATGTAAAACATAGGATCAGGTCATAAAGTAACAGCAAATCAGAGCAGTTTACAGGCTCAAACCATGGGAAGCCTGAAGTCAAATTATCCTTTGTAATGGGAAAAGAACCCATAGTCTCGATTGAGTCCTGCTTTCACAGAATTTAGCTTGCATATTAATTCGAGTTCAGCTGTTTCTCTTTGAAGTCTTGATGTCCCAGCTACATCTCTAACGACAGTCGTTAACAAATCCATCATCGAGTGATTAGGAAGATGGAAGTGCTCAGCAACTGGTTTCTTTGTTCTTTGATTTCTGATATCAGCTCTGTGCTCATTCAATCTGTTACAGAGCGATCGTCCTGTTTGTCCAATATATAAGGTGTTGGGGCATTTCTTGCACATGATGGCATAGACCACATTAGTAGATGAGCAGGTAAATGAGCCTTTGATGGAGTAGCAGGCTTGATTAGGACCTATGATGGTGTCTGTTGTGTAGATATGTGGGCAGACTTGGCAGCGTGGTTTTTTGCAGAGGTGTGTGCCTGCTTCAATGTTCTTGTTGTTAGATCTGTAGTTGCTGGTGAGTATCTGTTTAAGATTAGGGGGCTGCCTATAAGCAAAGAGTGGTCTGTCTCCTAATGCCTGAGAGAGAGAGGGATCATCTTTTAGAATAGGCTGTAGGTCCTTAATGATCTTTTGCAGAGGTCTGACTTGAGGATTGTATGTGGTGACTAGTGGTGTTCTGTTGCTTTCTTTCTTGGGTCTCTCCTGTAGTAGATGACTTCAGGGAACCCGTCTAGCTCTGTCAATTTGTTTTCTTACTTCCCCAGGTGGGTACTGTAGTTTCAAGAATGCTTGATAGAGATCCTCAAGATGTCTGTCTCTGTCTGAGGGATCAGAGCAGATGCGGTTATATCTTAGGGCTTGGCTGTAGACAATGGATCGTGTGGTGTGTTTAGGATGGAAGCTCGAAGGATGTAGGTAACTATACCTATCAGTAGGTTTTCGGTATAGGGTGGTGGTGATGTGTCTATCCCTGATTTGTACTGTAGTGTCAAGAAAGTGGATCTCCTGTGTGGAGTGTTCCAGGCTCAATTTGATGGTGTACTGCAGTAATAACCTTCCCAATTTGTTTATGTGGATTGGACAACTGTGTATGACAATAGACAATTAGGAGGCAGTTACCTGTGTGCTGGGTGAAGAAATGTATTTGCCACTCTGATTTCTTTGAGGGTTTTTTATATTTAATATTGTAAAGCATTTGAATACATAGCTGCTCTGTCTACATTTCATTTATTTTTTAGATTTTTAACTACTGTGGCAGGGTCAAGGCCAATATATCAGCCCCAGGTTCAGCAAGTTGCCTTTTCCTCTAGTAACTGAGCAGGGGATTACTATGTGTTAAATGGCACACCTGGAGCTAATCAAGGCTCCACCCAAGACTTGCTATAAAGCCTCCCCTCCAGAGAAAGGGTATAGCTGGAGTGTGAGAGTGAGGAGAGCTCCTGGAGTGTGTGAGAGGAGGCAAAGTGGAAGGCAGACAGACCTGGAGAAGGAGCAGAATGCTGGTCATAAGGAGCCCAACAGGTACAAAGACTGGGGAAAAGAAAAACCCCTGCCCGAAGGGGGCAGCCTGAGGGAAACAGACCTACTGCCAGAGGGAACCACAGGACCCACCAAGGCAGAGGAGGATCTTTGCCCCACTACTTTCTTGTATGTCTGTTGATCAAGTATTTATAGCTGTTAAGGTGAAAAGCTCCCTGCACATTACTGCTGATGCTCAACAGCTTGAAAAACAAACAAAGAAACAGACAAGGAGTCATGTGGCACTTAAAGACTAAGATTTATTTTTCGCATGAACTTTCATGGGAGAAAATCCCACTTTGTCAGATGCATCTACTGAAGTCTGTGGAAATACTCCACTGGAGTCTTTGTATCAAGCTGTTAAATCCTGAGCTGTATTATTCCTACTATTCCAGATGTAGCTATTAGTTAGAAAAAAATGAATCTGCCAAAAATGCAAGGATACTATATGAAGTGACTAGGTGAACTTTATAGAAGTAACAGATCACCTTTACCACCTCGACTGTTTTTTTTCTAGTTAATTTTTGTCAAGCTGATAGTAATTCCTCCTTCCTCACCTGCCATTTCTCGTATTGTACTGTAAAACACACACACAGATAGATTCACAATAGTCTGCAGTGCCTCTGAATGGAAAAGTATTACCTCTGGTTTTGCACCATTAGGGAGCAATTCTTTCCTTTAATAGATGTTATATTAGTAGGTGTTTTAAACCCGGACAAGACAGTAAAATTATTTAAATGAGGACAGCAGCTGTGATGTGTAGAACCCAAGATCTGTTTTAATGGAAGCAACAGGAGAAAGATCCTGTTACCATTTTTATGAGAACCTATGAACTGCTGAATACAGTTGGGATTTCTTGGGCAATTACAATGGTGTGATAGCTCTCAAGCTGTTAATGGAAAGACTAGTAAATATCACCACTCCTTTCTGGTCTAAGTAAGTAAGTTTTGATTTGCCAGTTGCTGACTTTTGTCTTAATGGATCTCCTCTGTGGGTTTTATGGACTACCTGTTATCTCCTGATGAAAAAGGGCATGAAGAATATGTGAGTGACTTTTTGATGACAACTATTTCTTTGGGAAAATATCCCAGTAACGCTGTACACTATATGATTTTATTTAAAGGTCCTTTTCAAATATCAAATAAAAGACTGCACTGAGATTTAGTACCCCATCCTTCTCAGCAAAAACATTGGTACAAATTTTATTTTTTGGATAATCAATAATGGCTTGGATCAGAGTCTCAACAGAAGATAAAGTAGTTGTAATTACAAGGTGCATTTATCTTTTCTGGACTTAGCATTGTCAAGTGATGTCCAGCTATTAAAAGCCTCTCTTTCCATTAATGCAAGGAAACTTTTGGGTTTCAAGTTCCAAAGGGGTAGCCATATTAGTCTAGTTCAGCAAAACAAACACGGAGTCCTATGGCACTTTTAAAGACTAACTAATTTATTTATTGCATGAGCTTTCACGGGAGAAAATCCCACTGCATCAGATGTTTTCAGGATGGGAACTGTTCCCCCATTTTCAAAGCATGTTGCAAATTGGGATTTTCTTCCATGAAAGCTCATGTAATAACTAAATTACTTAGTCTTTAAAAGTGCCACAGGACTCCATGTTTGTTTTGTGTGTCTCATTCTATATTTAAAAACACGGAAAAAGAGCATTCACTGTTAAAGCAAATTTGTGACTTTAATTAGTTTTGGCTTTGGTTTTGACACTTATTAGTTCATGTCAACTAAAAGATTAAGGACTTAATTGTGTTTGGCCCTGCATGGCACATAATAGGAGGAGCCTTCGTTTACATCCTTGTGCAGGGGCTAGGCACATGGCAGGATAAAAGGTATCAAACTCTTTATAATCCCCAAGGAGGAGAGGGGAGGAGAGAGAGTTGGATGGATGGATGAGTGGGTAGAAGGAGAGATGATGGCATCTCCAGCACTTGTTGGAATTCATTAAATACAGATTATGTAACTGGCCTGTAAAAGAAAAAGAGCATCTGCCTAGTATATGTCTCCAAACTGTTTCTAGTTTTTATTGGAAAGAGTAAGAGTCCATTCACAATCCAATCTCATCCTGGATTTCTGTGTTTTTTTTATAATACAGGCTCTTCAGCTTTTTAAACTATAACAGGATCTTTTCTGTGGTTATGCGAGAACAGAAACAGATCTAAAATAATTGTTCTTTTCTCTCTCCCATCAGCTGGTTTGGGATGAAACTTACATCCTTTTATAATTATATTTTCCCTGTCATATAGTTGCCTGCAGTCATATTTTGTGGAAATATTGTGTTACTACAAACAGAAATGTAACCAATTTAAAGTATGCCGGAACACAGCAGAATGCCATTCCAGGGCCCACTATTTTTAGGGGTTCAGCGTTCTGGGCCCCCTAAAAATAGAAAATGGAGCCAGAATGCTTTTACAAATAGTGGGCCCTGGAACACAGTGTTCTGGCTCCATTTTCTATTTTTAGGGCCCCAAATGCTGAGCCCCTAAAATTAGCAGGCCCTGGAATGCTGTTGGGCTGCATTCTAGCAGGCAGGGGGGAGTGGGGAGGGGGGCGTGCCCAGCTCCCCTGCACATGCGCAGCCTCCAAGAGCAGCTTTCAGGAGGGATTGTCTACTGGCCCAGCACATGGCTGCCGGTAAGTGCTGGCTAGCCCAGCTCGCTTTGGGGGTGGGTATAGGATGAAGGGGGGTGGATTTTGGGGGCTGGGGGAATACTGGGGACAGGGGAGCGATACTGGGGGCTGGGGTGGGTATTAGGAGCTGGGGAATGGATATTGGGGGCTAGGGCTGGGTATTGGGGGCAGGGGGTGGACTTTGGGAGTGGGTTTTGGGGGCTGGGGGTGGGTATTGGGGACAGGGGAATGGATATTGGGAGCAGTTGCTGGAGTCATGAGGGGGGCCTGGAAATTTAGGAGGGTTCCAGGGCCCCCCAAATTATACTTCAGCCCCTGAATGTAGAAAATGGTAATTTGTACCTTTTCTTTGAGTAAATACAATGCACTTCCCAAAGATGGGTTAATTGTTAACATCTCACTTCATAGGTAAGGAAATGGAGGTATGAGTTTAACCTCCTGCTTTCCACATTGGACAACAGTTATATCTAGCTTATTACAAATGCAGAAGCTTGTTCACTTTAGATTATAGAGGGTAGCAACACAGTGCTGAGACATGGCTCACCCAACAACCATTTTGGATTAACTCCTTGGGTGGGGCTCCTTTTCCAAACTAAGTATTAAATTAACATTATTTCCTCCTACTTCACTACTATTCTCAAAACTGGCAGATTCAGTCCTTAAACATTGGCGTGTGAGACCACACTGCATAGGAATACAGTATGCCTCAACCAATGTTTTTTTGGACACTTTAACTTCTGTGGTTGGGATTTAACAAAATGCTATGTTAAAGAAAACTGCAGTCTTTGATCTCTTGCCATCTAAAAACCCTCCTTCAGTGTGGTTCGTTCTCATCATCTTAATCACAGGCCAAAGGATAATATTTTAGGTTGGTTTTTCCTTTTCTTCATAGATGTACTACCTATTTATAACTCAACTGTTTAAGATTCTACCAATTACTTGAACTAGCCTTATGTTTAGGGAGAGAAAAGGGGTGGGGAGAAGAATGAATCATGTACATTCACTATGTCTCTTACAAGTGTTCTGTAGACACACTGGTAAGTGAGAGACTGTATCCAATAATACATTTTTTAAAAATGAAAGCTTCCACTTCTATCTGCTAGCTAGTTTTTCGTGACTGAAGCTTAGAGAGCAAAGTTCAAATTAATACTATAATTATTTTTACCATATTTTAATGAAACTCCATTTACAAATTTATATATCTGACTGAGTGACAGGAATTTGAACTTTGGTTCAAAAGAGTTGAAATTCCAATTATATCTTTTCTCTGTCCTTTAAATCCACTCAGAATAGGCATTGGCTATGGTGAAACATTTTATGTAAATTATTGTTACAGCCTATTTGTCTGAGATTTTCAATTGGCCAAAAAAAAATCTAAAGATTGAATCAATTTGAAACAAGTCATATGAAATATACATGATAAATGGGAGAGGGATTTGAAATTTCCAGCCTGGATAATAAATACCATATGTACTGCTTTTTTCTTCATTTTCTGATTCATTTTGTGCCTGACATACTTTTCCTTACACTCCAATTTCATGTGGAAATGGTCCAAAGAAAGGAAATGAAAACTGTTACAGGCATGATGAGACACAGAGAAAAAGGGGGCAAACCAGGATCACTGAGCCTGGAAAACAGAAGGATTAGAGAGGACTTGACTGAGATACTTAAAGATATAAAAGGTGGTCCTTTATAATTGGACCAGTCCCTCTTCTCTGTATATCCAATAAATATTATCAGAAGAACCAAGAGGTCACTCTGTTATTTTACATGGTTAATAATTTAGAAATATTAAAGAAAATTATGTTTTATGGATCAGATATGGTGCCTGTGGGATCACTGGACATCATAGGTGACAGTCAAATACTAAGAAAAGATACTAACAGCTAGATAAGTATGACCAATATTTATAAAGGTAAGTTCTCTGTCTGGAAGAGCTAACAATCTCACCTGAACAATGCATGGGACACAAACACCAAGAGGATCCTCTGTGAGGATCAATGGGCAGTGTAAGGGGTTTCAAATGGAAGGGGAAGGAGCTCAGCACAAAATGGAATGTGGGATTTTTTTCCCCAAGCATAAGGGATGGCATTTAATTATACAAAGTCAGGTAAAAGAAGATGTAGCAGAGTAAGCAATCAGGAGAGGAGACAGAAAGGGAAGTAAGGAGGTTTTGTAGTATTTTCACTTTTCTTGGAAGCATCAGACATTAGTCATTTCTAGAAGCAAGTTGCTTGATTTGGATGTACCCAATTGCTCCTTCTGTCTGGCAAACCCTATGTTCTTATAGTGATGTTATTTATTAGTTAATAATTCTGGTTTTGAGTGTAATATTGTACAAATATAACTAACATAGAATCTAATAGTCAGGTTCTTATCTCAGTTACATTGGTATTTCTTTGTAATAACTCCATTGTCTTTAATGAAGGTATATAGTCTTGATTTACACTGATATAGATGAGAATCAAGTTTTAAGTGAATAAATGATTTGTTTCTTAGATTACATTGATACAGTTTGTTGTTATCTGTGTGGAAAAGCCATAGTCACCATTCATGGTTCTTTTTACTCCATCCATCCCTTAAAAATAACTCTAATAGTTTAAGGGTATGTTAGCAATCCTGCCAGATGCTTTGTATGAGTTTTGGCTCAGATTTCTTTGGCAAACCACTTGTACAGGAAATGGGACTGTCTTTTGTGCTTTATTTTAAAATTATGATTATGCTCTATGTTTAATTTTTAAAGATACAGTAACAGCAGAATACAAAGATTGAGCTATTTAGTATTCTTATCCTCTGCAAGGATTTACACCTACAATTTCCCCACACATTCAGAACAATCTACCCAAAAGTGTTCCCATAAATTAACTTGTGGATATAAAAGTGTGGATAAAGAATATTTTTTTGGTTCTTCCAAAACTGAGTGGTTTGGCTCACAAGCATTTTATATGATTGTATGCTAGCAAGTTGAACTACAGTTGTAATTGGAAGATCATAAGATTTTATAAAAAGAAATACCTGTTCTGATCATCATTAAAGCTTTTATTTACATTATTTACTTAACTATGCTTTTTTTGGACTTCTAAACTGAATTGTGTGTAAATAGTAAAATAAAATAGGAATCAGGCTAGTAAATCAGCATCTAAATTTTCAGGGCTATGTCCACACGAGACTTTTATTTTGAAACAACGACCATTGGATTTTAATAAGGATTTTATTTCGAAATAACTCATTTCAAAATAACTTATTTCAAAATGAGTTTACGTGTGAACATAGCCCAGAAGTGACGCATTTTTGGATGCCTTGGATTTTTTGTTGATACTTCTTAAAGGGGCCTGATGTTCAGAGATATCAAGCACCTGCTCTCTGAACATCAAGCCTCCTTAAAATCCAAATTAGTTACCCAAAATTAGTACTTTTGAAACTTTAGACCCACCTGTGTAAAATGCATCTAATATGGAGATGGGCTAAGTATGCCCAGTAGGAGAAAAAAAAAGTCTAGTGTAAAATTTCCAAAATTGCATAAGTGGTTTAGAAGCCTATGTCTCATTTACAGAACCAACATAGGCACTTGGGAACCTAAAACCACTGAGGTACTAGGTGCCTAAGTCAATTTTGAAAATAGGATATAGATTACTAAATCACTTTGACTAGAGATAAAATTATGAAGTGCTTATCTTTCCTGTATAGATAAGCTCTTCAAATGTTTTCTTTGATTACCCATCAAACATCTACACCAAATGTATGACATTTGATATTAATATATTCACTGTATCATTAAATATTAAGAGATCAGTTTTTTAATGAAGCTTCACTGGTTTCTTATAATAGTGAAAATGCCATAGTGTCATGAAACAGTAAGGCATTTGAGAGGAAATAGTGCTGTTCGATGATGCTCTTCAGGTGAACTTTAGTGAACGGGAGGCTCCTATTTGGAGTTAAGGTAATTGATGGTAGAGTATTGTGTGTGGAGAATGTAGGCTGTAGTATTTTATCAACCCCAGTAAATAAGTAAAAGAAAAAGAAAAAAAGCAGAGTAAACCATTTTCTAGTCCCTTTGAAAGGTAGATTATTAAATATGCACAGGGAGATGAAAAGCAAATTTAATTAAGCAGATGTATAGAAGGCATCAGCCATCAGATTGTCAACAAAGTGCATAGGTCTGTGGTGTTAGTTTCTTCACAGGCTACAATACCAGTAATGTTAGCCCAGAATTTGGATTTTGTGGAATATCTAAACAATCTCTGGGATAGTGAGGGTGGAACCAATACTTGCCCAAATGGGTAAAACCCTAGCGGAAAATACGGCTACAGAGTGTCAATCAAGAAAAGACTCAGAGCAATAAAAGGCTCAGAGCAATGGATTATTTGCAAACAGATATTTATCACTTATTTAAACATTACAGGATTATAATGAGATTCAGAGATATCACAGCAAGCAGTAAAGAATGAAAGCTTAGAATGAAATACTGCTCTGCTGGGTTACACTTCTTAAAGGAACATACACATAATTACAGACTTAACAGTGAAACAAATACATTAGGAACATCACAAAAAAAAATCCTAACAATGATCTGTACCCTTAAAACACATTATAACATTCTACAAGTGAGGGCCAGTCACTTGTGGAATGGGGAGAGTTTAGTCACAACACCTCTGCTCTTTTGACGGGTACAATAGTCTGGATGGAATTCTGCTCGCAGTCTTAGTTTCTGAAGGCTTACTTCCCTGGGAAGCTGGCTATCTCTGCTGTTCCTTTTGCTGGCATACCATGTCGTGTCAGCAGGGGTCTCTGTTGTGCTCACAGGAGCTTTTAGAACGCTGGTGCTTCAGAGCCCCCGAGTCCTGAGATGGGAGTTGGTTAGGACTCCTTTTTGGACCGATACCTTCATGCAACCAATTTGGGCTTCCTTAGAAGCATGCACCTTGAATCGGGACTCAGTTGGCCGAGTGGTGCAGCCTCCTTGGAACGAAACCTTCACACAACTTAAGGCCACCAGAACAAGCCTAATGCTAGGATGTCCTTTGTATGCATGAATGCCACCCAGGACTTTTGAGCGGAGCTCAGGGCCATCAGTTGAGCTTGACACTAGGGTGCCCTTTAGGGAAATGATACCGTCATGTAGCAAATTTGTGCGGGAGTGCCACCCAGGACTTTTGAGCAGAGCTCAAGGCCATCAGTTGAGTCTGATGCTAGGGTGCCCTTTATAATCCCTTACTGAGTCTCTGAGTGTTAAGGCAGGACTCAGTTGGCTGCATCGCTCAGGCACTCAGTGTACCCTCTGGAGACTGTTTTACATCCATGACTTTCTTGAGCATTTGCTTGAGGCCACCGAGTTAAGCCCAGTGCTAGGATGCCCTCATAATCCACCAGAGACATTGTTACTCTCTCTGGGGGTGGCTGAGAGTGAGACTCCTGGTGTAATAGGAACCACAGCCAAAAGGCCCCTTGGTACCCATTAGGAGCAGGAGAGATCCCCGAAGTTCTGCTGAAACTGCTGCTGCTTTTTATGCATCTCCAAACGCCTACTCATGTCCCTTCATCCAATCACAAAAAGGGTGATTTCATCCTCAGCCAATCAAAAAAAGGGTGACTTCATCTCCTACCCATATGTAACCCATTGCCTGATGGTCCTTTTCTGCTTAACTTTGACAAATTCTGGTCTGTCCACCAGGGGGGTAGGTGAGCGGGTTTCAGAAGTTTCATCTTGACCTTATTTATCTTGTAAGAGATATAACTCTAGGATGACTCTTTTTAGTCAAACAATATATCTCTTATTATCCAGGTGGAGGGAAATCATATTTCGCTTACTGACTGCATTTTGAATACTGGCCTAGTTGTCAACACTTGTAGCTAATACTTATTGCTATAAGTAATGCAGTAGCGATATTATACTATTTTAACAGAAATTTCTCCTTGATTGCCTACTGCTATTCTCTACTCATAGGTTCCTTTATTATGTGAATTTTACTTTCAAATTAAAGAAGTGGCAAAAATCTCAGGTTACAGTAGATGGAACTGTCTGAGTTTCATAGGAGGACTATCTATGTCTGTTCCTTTTAAATGGACAGTCTTTGTATTCATCCTTCTGGAGACTGATTTCTTCTGACTCTTACTACCTAGATTTGTCAGGCAAAGCCTATCACACTTCATTTTGTACACAAACAGTCCTCTACCACTTGAACGCGACTAGAAATGACTGTAAAAGAGTATATCTAGGCTTGGCAGAATTTGATTTTTTTAAAAATAATTTTGATATATAATATCAATGTTTCTTTTATAGCATTTTTTTATTTTTACCAATTTTTAGATGTTCACAGTTCCAGGAAATTGAAGGGCGAGATGATAATTATTTAATGACAGTAGATGCTGAGATTCAAAAAGCTAAAGCTTTATAACAATTAAAACACCCATTGTTAAAATCATATGTCAAAATATGTAACTAGCTTGACCTCAAACTCTAATGTGTCGTCAAGCCGCATTTTTCTTATTCTGCCTCTCTCTAAATTTCTGGTATGGTTGAGTAAAATATTTTTTTGTCTGTTGTGTATGTATGGTGAAACATTTAATGATAAAAACTTAATTTTTTTGTCATACCAAACCTGTGCATCAGCTCCTGGCTCCTTGTTTGCTTCTGGGTTCAATTCAAGGTCTTATTCCTAATCTTTAAGGCTAGGCCTATGCTCCCTGACTGTTGAACTCATTGGCCATGCAGAAACTCAGAAATGCCTGTGTTAAAACACTTGGGAGCTGAAGGCAAGGTGTTCTCAATCTTGGTCCTATACTGGTCTACAGAATACTGTGCCAGAAGATAGAATGAGTTCTAACTGAGTGTAGCAGTGCAGTGGCTCTGCTATGGGCTGCACAGGGTTATAAAGGGTGTGGGCATGCGGCAGCCAATCAGAGGGAGGCTGCCGGTATAAGAGTAGGGCAGCAGAGCTAGTTGGGTCAGTCTACTGTGGGAGCTGCAGGCAGAAGGTACCAAGCCTGTCAGGTTGGCTGTGGGAGCCAGTACACTAGAGACCTCTGAGTGGGAGCAAGCCTAGGAGCTGACTGGAGCTGGGGACTCCAGGAGAACAGACTGTGGGAATGGCTGGAGCAGCAGTCTGGGGCAAGGAAGCCAAGCAGTGGACAGCAGCTGGACTTCAGTGGTGAGACTGTGTGTGGCTGGGGCTGCGGGAAGTGGCCCAGGGAGTCGATGTAGACTGTGGAAAGACTGGAGAGAGGTGGAGGCTCATAGGGTCCCTGGGCTGGGGCCTGGAGAAGTGGGCAGGCCCAGGTCCCTCCTTGCTCCCCCAACATGCCAGGAGTGGTACAGGTGCCTGGAGTGGCATGGCCTCATAGTCCATACACTGTTTTAGTGGCTGGGACAAGACTGAGCTGTGGTCATAGACCGTTCTTCTGGATGGAACCCCAGAAGGGGTGGACTTAGGGCTTACCTGGAGGGCTAAGGGCCCAGAACTGGACTTGGGAGCAGGAGTCGGCATGTGAAAAGGCGGAGCACAGACCACCTGGAAAGGATGACTTGAGCAAAATTCCCCAGTAACACCACCAGGAGGTGCCCTCTGGGTGGGTCTAGTGCTGCACCTGTTTACATTGAGCTATTCTCACAGCTCAGTGCAAAACTCCTTTTTTTTTTTTTTGCAGTGGCTCAACTCCAGTAACAGAAGCTTAAGAATTAAATTGAAGGTGGCAGAGATTATATTAGTGTGGGAGAGACAGAGAAAGAAAGACAAATTCAGGAAGAAAGATCCAAATGTAAGGGGACAACTCTAGGAAAGCAAGGATAGAGACAATATCAGATGATTTTTATGCTTATCTTAATATTGTATCTAGTGTTTAGATACTGTAGTGATTAGCTCCCTATTGAATACACCATAGACATATCTGTAACATAACGTATGCTCTTCTTGTATGAATACAGATTTTCTTTCTAGAGGTGCTATTACTGAACAAGTGACACACCAGGGGTCAGCAAACCCCAGCATATATGCCAAAGGTGGTACATAAGCCAATTCTGAGTGGTACACTGCGCTCCTAGCCCTGCAGTACTACTCTTGCACCAATCAAGTTCCGCACGGCAGCCATGCCATTGCTTCTAGCCCTGCCCCCTCTTGCATGGTTCCAGCGGTGCCCTGGAGACCAAAGCTGTGACATTCTGACTGAACCACACCATGCACTCTGACTGCTCTCCCCTGCTGGCCCTGCCCCATCTTGCATGGGCCCAGGGATGCCCTGACCACCACATTCTTTAAAGCAGCCGGGCGGGGTGGGGGGGAGCTACCCCGCAGCACAGTGATCATGGGCACTGGCCCACAGGCTGGTGCCCCGAATATATTGCAGAGTGTCCCAAGCAGTGGCACTGCCCCCTGCCTGTCAGCCCTCCCTGGCTCACCCATACGCCTGGGACTGGGAAGGGCATTTTTAAATCTGCCCTGAACAGATGAAGGAAATTTAAAATACTGCACGGTAGCAGCTCCAGGCCTGGCCAGCTAAGGAGCAGGTTCTGCCTGATGGCTGTGGGTCGGCCCCCTGGGTGATTGGGTTGAGGGGCTGGGGGGGGACTCAAGGAAGCCAGTGGTGTGGTGTGGACTGGGCATGTGATGGCTTGGGAGCAGGGTGGGGCAGTAGCAGCTGGAAAGCCCAGCAGCGGGGCTGAGCCCTGGAAGGGGCTGGTGGCGACTTGTTAGACAGTGGGGCCAGCCGCAGAGGCTTGGGAACCAGGTAAGATGCTTGGGGGGAAAGGGAAATTATCAGGGTGCTAGGCACACTGCTCCCCAAACTCTCCTGCCACCCCTGCCCTGCAATGCTTCCCTGCCACCTCACCTCTACCCTCCCTTGCCACACCTGCCCTGCCATGCTTCCCTGCTCTGCCACACTCCCCTGCCACTCCATCACTGCCCTACATGACAGTGCTCTGTCACTCATCGCTACCAGCACTGGGATGCGGTCAGAGAGCAGAGAAGGGCCCAGCCCTTTGCTGACATTAAATAGCAGACAGTACATTTCTTGTCAAAAGATAAGGGTATTACAGTAGGTAGCTTAACAGGACTGACAGAATTATATGTGTGTGTAAATTAGTCAGAATACTTCAAACAAGTTGTTTAAAAGGTTTTGCTTTATAAACATGTTTGCTAAAACATATCTGTGTTAAGAGCCAAAGTTGCACTATTTGAAAAGCTCATTTTCCCTTAAAAAACAACAAGCAGTTGTGTGGCACTTTAAGACTAACAGATTTAT